>CAMZMU010000071.1:12151844-12552722 GCA_947311845.1 Poa pratensis
CATTCTCTGGCAGAGGGGGAAGGGAGGCAGCAGTCGAGTGACCCTGCACACCATAAATTACAGCTGCAAAGTTAGAGACTATAACGCATACAAGTGGCAACTCATAAATGCAAGCAGATCATAAAGAATACATACCTCAAGCAAGGATTTTTGTCCCATACGGAGTGACGGGGCAGTCGACGTTGCAAGGATCGGCTGTCGTCAGGTTCGTAATGTGCCGCACATGCGTCACAGCTCGTTCCTTGACGCTCCTCCGGGCTCATTCGAGTGGGGTCATTCGTGCCCTCATACCACCCACATCGGGTGCGCTCGGGCGCGGAAGTGGCCACACTCGCCTCATTCCGAAGGTCGCAATCAGGTGGATGCCTGTGACCCTTGTCCAGTATTCCTCAATCTAGCCATCAAAGGGCTTGCCTCCGCCATTTCTTCGGTGAGAGTTGGTGATCCCACGCCTTGGTCTTGGCAAAAGCAGCAGTCGAGAAAGGGGCGGTGCGTCATGCTCGACACTCGCATAAAACCACCCCTTCCTCACAGCCTTGAGCGGAGTCGACGGTCTTCAGTCGAAAGTACCTGGTGTCGCTGCGTACCTGGATCCCGCAGCCGCCAACAGGTAGGTGCGGCCGCCTCCCCTGTTTGGTCGAACCATAAAAATGGCCTTCCATAAACCCCTGGGGGCGACTCCGAGGAAGCACTCACATAGCGTGATGAAGCACGCTATGTGCAGGACACCGTTCGGGGTGAGATCATGGATCTGCACCCCGTAGGCAAAAAGCAAGCCACGCACAAAGTCGTGGAGGGGAAGCGAAAAACCCCTAGGCAAAAACTCCGCAAAACAGACGCGCTCGTTGGCGCGTGGTTCAGGGAGTACCTCCTTGGGCGATGGCGCACGAACCGCCAGTTGGTCCGCGGGAGGCAGATATCCCTGCTCGCGGAACTTGACCAGATGGGCGTCCTTGACGGTGGACTTCGCCCAATCCCCGCTGCTCCTCTTCAAAACGGCGGCGGTGGCAGCGCGCTCGCCGCGATCTTCTTGCCTTTGGCCGCGTCAGTCGCGGCAGCAGCAGCACCGCGCTTGGAACCTCCACCCTTCGCTATTGCTAGAGTGGATGGCTGTGGGGCAGAGAGCTTGGGCGCAAAACAATGGAGATGGGCGCAAGGAGGAAGACGGGACGAGGGGCGGCGCAGGGAGCAAATGGCAAGTAAAAAAGCTCTGCCAGCGCGTTCTCCCTATTTACCACAGGTCACAAAAAAGATCTAAACCGTCGAAACAATGCATACGCTCCGCGCGAAATCTAGCCATACACCTGGCAGCCACGGAGAGCAACCGTCGTCGGCCACTCCGCCCACTACGCACGGGAATCCAGGAACCATTATCACGCGCTGTGAAAATCGCGCCAGAGCGGTCAAATCAAGTCCAAGCGGCGCCGTCCTTGGTCAGCTCTGCATAATGGGCCCACAAAGCAGTGTCGCGTCCCATCAGTCTTACCAGGCACGCCACCGCTTGTTAGAGATGGCAGTCGCAAAATACGTCATTGCTGACGTTACTTTTATATTGCACAACTGGCACAAAAGTCACTCGATGATCAATTCGATTGATGTCTCACAATAATTTCGATTGGTTTTTCAGCAAAGGTCATAAATGCCAGTCGACATACATTCGAGTGAAACATCATACTCCCATCGGAGCGTATCAAAAAAATTCTTTGACTAATATGTGCAGGATAAAAAGATTTTGAGATTATCCTCCATTGCAAGCAATAAAGCACAATCTCGGGGGCTACTCCATCGGGAGCGCTGTCGCGCACTGATGACGTGAAACACACGTTCGTTGGGAGACCCCAAGAGGAAGGTATGATGTAGTCAGCAGCAAGTTTTCCCTCAGAAAGAAACCAAGGTTATCGAACCAGTAGGAGCAGCAACTCTTCAGAAGGTTGTCAACGGCGCCAGAAAAATAGCTGTGCAGGGAGTCTGGACTGTTGACGTGGAATCTGCACACAACACAATCAAACTACTTTGCCCCAACGAAACAGTGAGGTTGTCAATCTCACTGGCTTGCTGAAAACAAAGGATTAAACGTATGGTGTGGAAAATGAGTATTAAATTGCAGAGAATGAAAAAGGAACAGTTTGCAGTTTGTGGTTGTTTAATCAGTGTAAAAGAATGGACCGGGGTCCACAGTTCACTAGTGGTGTCTCTCCATAAAAGATAACTAACATGTTGGGTGAACAAATTACAGCTGGGCAATTGACGAATAGTGAGCGCATGACAATGCATATACATGACATGTTGACTACTATGATATTTAATTGGGCATTACGACATAATACATAGACCGTTATCCAACAGCATCTATGACTAATAATCCACCGCCGGGTTGTCATCCGAGTCCCCCGTTGGTATTAAGTTGCAAGCAACGGATAATTGCATTAAGTAAAGTGCGTAATGTAAACAAACACATATGCCCGTGGACATAGCATCGTTAGGTTATCCCTAGTGGCAACAGCACATCCACAACCTTAGAACTTTCTGTCACTGTCCCAGGTTAAACGGAGACATGAACCCACTATCTAGCATAAATACTCTCTCTTGGAGTTACAAGCATCTACTTGGCCAAAGCATCTACGAGTAACGGAAAGCATGCAAGATCTTAAATAACATATAAGATAGATTGATAATCAACTTGACATAATATTCAATATTCATCGGATCCCAGCAAACACAACATGTAGCATTACAATAATATGATCTTGATCATGTAGGGCAGCTCACAAGATCTAAACATGATGGCACAAAGTGGAGAGACAACCATCTAGCTACTGCTATGGACCCGTAGTCCAAGGATGAACTACTCACGCATCACTCCGGAGGCAGGCATGGCGATGTAGAAGCCTCCGGTGACGATTCCCCTCTCCGGCAGGGTGCCGGGAAGAGGTTCTGAACCCTCCCGAGCTAGGGTTGACGACGGCGGCGTCTCTGGAACTTTTCGTGGATATTTGCTCAGGTACTTAGGGTTTTCGCGTCGGGGGGAATAAGTAGGCGAAAGGGCGGCGGCTGCGGACCCCCGAGGGGCCCACACCACCCTAGGGCGCGGCAAGGGGGGCCCGCGCCCTAGGTGCGTGTGGCCTCCTGGTGGCCCTCCTCTGCTGCTCCTTCGCTCCGTCAGGTGTTCTGGAAAAATAGGACCCCCGTGTAGTTTCGTCCAATTCCGAGAATATTTCCAGACTAGCTTTTCTGGAATACAAAAACAGCAGAAAACAGGAACTGGCACTTCGGCATCTTGTTAATAGGTTAGTCCCAAAAAATGTATAAAAGTGATATAAAGTAGATGCAAAACATGTAGCAATTGGTATAAAACAAGCATGGAACATCAAAAATTATAGATACGTTTGAGACGTATCAGCATCCCCAAGCTTAGTTCCTACTCGTCCTCGAGTAGGTAAACGATAAAAACAAAATAATTTTTGAGGTGACATGCTACTATCATAATCTTGATCATATAATATTGCAAGGCACATGTAAATGAATGAAGTGATCCAAGTCAATGGTCTATAATTTGCTACCAAATAGATAATGAGTAAACAATGAATCACACAAGCTAAACGTTTTCATGAATAGTACTTTCGAGACAAGCATCAAACAGTTTTGCATAAGTGTTAACTCATAAAGCAATAGTTTCTAAAAAAGGTATTTAATCAACACAAAGGAAGAATTTAGTTTCAGCATTTGCTTCAACTTTCAACATATTTATCTCATGGATATTGTCAACACAAAGTAGTATAACAAGTCCAATACATTGCATATAACGCATGTTGTAACAAAGTTGACACTAGTGTTTGCTTGTGGAAGACAGAAAGAATAGGAAAACTGACTCAACATAAAAGTAAAAGAAAGGCCCTTCGCAGAGGGAAGCAGGGATTAAATCATGTGCTAGAGCTTTTAGGTTTTTGAAAGCATATAGAGATTGCATAAAATATTTGATACTCCTCCCAACCTTGCTAACACAAGCCATGGCTAACCGAATCCTCGGGTGCCTTCCATCAATCACATACCATGGAGGAGTATCTATTTTTGAGAGGTGTTTGTTAATTGTCAACGAATGGTAGCGGGTGAGAACAGTATTCTACCTGTCGAACGGACTTTTAAGAGCGGCTCCCATGAAGGACGTTATTTCTACCAGCAAGGCAGATCATCCCTCTTTCTCTTTGGTTTACACACATTCAGGTATTTCACTGTTTGTCATTGCTTACTGATGAATCAGGGCAAAAGTGTGAAGAGAATTAATTGGTTAAAGTTGTAATTAATTGGGACTGGGCACCCCGTTGCCAGCTCTTTTTGCAAGTTATTGGATAAGCGGATGTATATGCCACTAGTCCAGGTGTAAAAGTCCACTCGACAAATAGAATAAAGAATAACCACACTAATTCCTCATGAGCTAGTAAACATTGACACAAAAAGGGAATAATAACATTTTGAATAATTTAAAGGTAGCACATGAAAAATTTACTTGGAGTGGCAAGGAAATACCACATATAGGTAGTTATGGTGGACACAAATGGCATGGATTTTGGCTCAAGGATTTGGATGCACGAGAAGCATTCCCTCTCAGTACAGAGTTTAGGCTAGCAAGGTTATGTAAGCAAACAAGAATATCAACCCGTACACCAAGTTTTATATGACAAACATATTGCAAACGTTATAAGACTTCATACCGTCTTCCTTGTTAACCAAACCCTGTTATTAGAAAATATCTAGACCTTAGAGTACCACCGATGCAAACCAAATTTTCAACAAGCTTTACGGTAGTTCTTCACTAATAGGCTTAACTCATGTGATGCACAATTTAATCATGATCTACTTGTTAACTCAAAACAATTGACAAGCATCAAGTTATCCATTTTAGTGATCTACAAGATTAAGCAAGTTTTTCCTTATACCAATTACCACATGCAACATTTTCTGAACCAACCAAACACCAATCAATTTATTTCATCAACTCTCCAAACAAATATAAGTGAAGCAAGAGAGTACTTTCTACAAAAGAAAGCTAATAGCTCTGACAAGAGATACATGAAAACAAGAGCTAAAAGCTGAACAGCGCTAGATATGAATACTCAACAAATATAAGTGAAGAATAGGAGTATTCTCATGAAAAAGCGGAGCGTGTCTCTCTCCCAATCAAGAATGCTAGGGTCCAGTCAAGCTTTATTGAAAATAAAAGTGCAATACTGAAAATAAAAGCACACAGACGCTCCAAGAAAAGCACATATGATGTGAAAGAATTAAAATATAGTTTCACTAGAGATGACCTGATAATTTTGACGATGAAGAAGGGGATGCCTTGGGCATCCCCAAGCTTAGACGCTTGAGTCTTCTTGAAATATGCTGGGGAGATCCATGGGAGCCTCCCCAAGCTTAAGCTCTTCACTCTTCTTGATCCTATTATATCATCCTTCTCTCTTGACCCTTGAAAACTTCCGTCACACCAAACTCAAAGTAGATCTCATTAGAGGGTTAGTGCATAATCAAAAATTCACATGTTCTATAAAGACGCAATATGATTTGTTACTTTAAACATTAGCTACAGCCACTGATGTTATGTGAAGCTCTTCCACCCAAAAAAGAATTTCACTCAACACTAGTAAAAGAGAGAATGAAAAATAAAAAGGCATAATCTGTCTAAAACAGAACAGTCCGCAAAGACGAATTTTTTCGAGGCACTTACGACGCTCAGATCGAGAAACTCTGAACTAATGAAAGTTTCAGACATTCATAAAGATTACGCACAAAAATTTCAGATTTAATTAACAATCTGGTGATTTTAGGAATTTCGTACAGTGAACAGCAAAAATCTGTTTCTGCGCAGCAATCAAAATTAAGCATCATCTTATCATTAGAGGCTACTCTTGGCACAACAATGCGAGAAAATAAAGATACAAAGGAGTTGCTACAGAAGTAAACAAACTCCTTGACTCAATAAAAGAAAAATTGCAGAAAAATAAAATGGGTTGCCTCCCATAAGCGCTTTTCTTTAACGCCTTTTAGCTAGGCACAAAGCATGCATCAAGTATTACCAAGTGAAGAAGCATCAAAGAGAGGTCGGAAGTTTTCTCAACAATGCAATTTATCTTGTCTATGTAGGTTTCGGAATTCCCTTTCTCAATACCTCTAGGCTCATCATTTTCATCAAATGGGTTCTCAGGAACAATCCAATCAAAATTCTTTTCTAGTGCCTCCTGCATTCCTATAAGCTTAAAAGGTATTGGTATTTTAACTTCCCCCTCACCATTAGTTTCCTTAGTGTACTTGAGCCTCTCTTTTTCAAGTTTTTCAAGTGTATTAACAACGTCAATACAATAACCAAGCATCTTGTATTTAATAAAAACTTTTCTAGCTTCCCTAGCAACATCACCAAATTCTTTAAGTAGGGTTTCTAAAACAAAATCTTTCTTTTCACCATCTTCCGTATCATGGAGTTTTAGAAACATGTGCTGCATTATGGGACTAAGATTGACAAACCGAGCTTCCAACATGTGAACTAGAGAAGCTGTAGCAATTTCATAATTTGGAGCAAGTTCTACCAAGGATCTATCTTCAAAATCTTTAACCATACTAACATGATTAAGAATTCCTCAATGTTATCTCTTCCAATGATAGACCCACTACCCACAGATATTTCTTTTAAAGTATACTTAGGGAGAAGCATGATGAAATAATAAAAACCAAACAGAAAATAAACTAGATGCAAGTAACTAATTTTTTTGTGTTTTTGATAATTGAAAGCAAACAAGATAAAATAAAATAAACTAAGCAAGACAAAAACAAAGTAAAGAGATTGGAAGCGTGAAACTCCCCTTGCAGAAGACTGCTGTCTCCCCGGCAACGGCGCCAGAAAAATAGCTTGATGACGTGAAACACACGTTCGTTGGGAGACCCCAAGAGGAAGGTATGATGTAGTCAGCAGCAAGTTTTCCCTCAGAAAGAAACCAAGGTTATCGAACCAGTAGGAGCAGCAACTCTTCAGAAGGTTGTCAACGGCGCCAGAAAAATAGCTGTGCAGGGAGTCTGGACTGTTGACGTGGAATCTGCACACAACACAATCAAACTACTTTGCCCCAACGAAACAGTGAGGTTGTCAATCTCACTGGCTTGCTGAAAACAAAGGATTAAACGTATGGTGTGGAAAATGAGTATTAAATTGCAGAGAATGAAAAAGGAACAGTTTGCAGTTTGTGGTTGTTTAATCAGTGTAAAAGAATGGACCGGGGTCCACAGTTCACTAGTGGTGTCTCTCCATAAAAGATAACTAACATGTTGGGTGAACAAATTACAGCTGGGCAATTGACGAATAGTGAGCGCATGACAATGCATATACATGACATGTTGACTACTATGATATTTAATTGGGCATTACGACATAATACATAGACCGTTATCCAACAGCATCTATGACTAATAATCCACCGCCGGGTTGTCATCCGAGTCCCCCGTTGGTATTAAGTTGCAAGCAACGGATAATTGCATTAAGTAAAGTGCGTAATGTAAACAAACACATATGCCGTGGACATAGCATCGTTAGGTTATCCCTAGTGGCAACAGCACATCCACAACCTTAGAACTTTCTGTCACTGTCCCAGGTTAAACGGAGACATGAACCCACTATCTAGCATAAATACTCTCTCTTGGAGTTACAAGCATCTACTTGGCCAAAGCATCTACGAGTAACGGAAAGCATGCAAGATCTTAAATAACATATAAGATAGATTGATAATCAACTTGACATAATATTCAATATTCATCGGATCCCAGCAAACACAACATGTAGCATTACAATAATATGATCTTGATCATGTAGGGCAGCTCACAAGATCTAAACATGATGGCACAAAGTGGAGAGACAACCATCTAGCTACTGCTATGGACCCGTAGTCCAAGGATGAACTACTCACGCATCACTCCGGAGGCAGGCATGGCGATGTAGAAGCCTCCGGTGACGATTCCCCTCTCCGGCAGGGTGCCGGGAAGAGGTTCTGAACCCTCCCGAGCTAGGGTTGACGACGGCGGCGTCTCTGGATCTTTTCGTGGATATTTGCTCAGGTACTTAGGGTTTTCGTCGGGGGGAATAAGTAGGCGAAAGGGCGGCTTCGGACCCCCGAGGGGCCCACACCACCCTAGGGCGCGGCAGAAGGGGGGCCCGCGCCCTAGGTGCGTGTGGCCTCCTGGTGGCCCTCCTCTGCTGCTCCTTCGCTCCGTCAGGTGTGTTCTGGAAAAATAGGGACCCCGTGTAGTTTCGTCCAATTCCGAGAATATTTCCAGACTAGCTTTTTGGAATACAAAAACAGCAGAAAACAGGAACTGGCACTTCGGCATCTTGTTAATAGGTTAGTCCCAAAAAATGTATAAAAGTGATATAAAGTAGATGCAAAACATGTAGCAATTGGTATAAAACAAGCATGGAACATCAAAAATTATAGATACGTTTGAGACGTATCACGCACCCGATAGAATAATGGCAAAATATCAGTCGACACATTACTCGACTCAGTTCATAAGCAAAATCATACTCGAAGTATTCCCGAATTGATCCGACGATCCTCGGATGCTGCATGCATAGTGCAAAGGTAAGACCCGCCGATCCGTCGAGCTGGGCTAGGGACCACTCCAGCAGCGTTATCCTTAAACTTTCCGTGTCAGCAGACATGATGAAAAATCCCGACGGACGCGTTGGGTAAATTCAAATTATACTGCAGCTCGTCTCAGTAAGACCTCAACGGCTTGATTCAAATCTGTCCAATTTGTTCCAGATTCGAGTCTGGCGACTCGAGTTTGATTGAAAGCTAGTATGGTTTTGCTCGAATGGTAGTTAACTGGCCCCGATCCGTCGTGTGTGCCGGGCCTGCTAAGCTAATATCCCTTGACTATCATAAGCAAAAAGTCATGGTCGATGAAACACTCGACATAGCCAACATGTGCTATTTCATACAGGAATTCCAAATCATATGATACAGATACAAATACATAACGTACACAGATGTATGAGTCCATGCCCGACTCTTCGAATCAGACAAGTACTCGGGGCTACTGACATGGGTATGCCTATTGGGTACCCTACCATGAGGGTACCTGGTGCACGTATCGACTAGGCCCAACTATCAGAGCCTACATGAGGCCCATGAAGGGAGGCCCAAGAAGGTGGAGTATCCTCCAAGTTTGGCGAAGCTATAGTCGGTTTAGACTTACCATGTATGTAAATCGAGTCGGTTACGAACATCCGAGACCCAGCTTATTATTTAAGGGCTGGGAGGGCCGTCGAACCAGGAGAACGAAACTCCAGAGCCACAAAACCCTTGCGAGATTGACATCTCGCCGGGATCCCTTGTAACCACCATATTTACAAAGCAATAACAGACAGGCAGGACGTAGGGGTGTTACCTCCACACGAGGGCCCTGACCTGGGTAAAATCTTTGCCCTGCTTGTCAGCCGACGATACTTCCAGCTCTACCACGTTCTCTCCCCCATATTCATAACCTAGGGATCTTAACCATGGGTCTTGATGAGTCTACCCCTCGTCACAGCCTTCCATGCAAACGTTTTCACCTTGGGCGAAACCTTAGCACTCCAAATTTTCACCCAACAAGGGTTAGAGCCATCAGCTCGGGAACTAGTGGCTGGAAACAACCATTGTTCCGGTGAATCATTGAGCGCAAGCTTATATGCACTCCGGACAGAGAATACCCCTGATTTTTCAGGTTGCCAGCCTAGAATGTCCTTGCTCATACGCCGTGACATTTGCAAAAACAAATCTTCATGGAGCTCGCCATTCGCACTTTCCACTAATGACACTTGATATCATTATTTTTGTTTCACAAGTCTAATACTCCGTACTTAACTGCAGCTGCGTCATCATTTTGCCGTGTGTGAACTTTGTTTCTCACGATCGTACGTGCACGCAGCAATCAACATGAAAACAGTGCGACGTCGAGGACCGCGCGTAGCGCGGATGGCAGGTTGAGGCAGTGGCCTCCCTCCCCTCCCGGGTTTGATCTCCCTCGGGAGCGAATTTCCGGGTGCCTCACACGCGGGCACTGTTCACTAGGAACAGTCCTCGCACTGTAGATTTACACTGTGGCTGTACTGTTCTCTAGGGGCAGTATAATATTATTTGCTGGCCTCTCTCAGCACGCGTTCGAGCCACAGCGATAGGAGTCACAAAACGCGTGGGGTTTGTATAGATCTGTAAGTTTTAGCTTGCACACTAGGGTGTGTGTGGTGTTGTGTGCGTGGTGTGGTGTGTGTTGGTGTGTTAAGTTCGTATTAAAAAAAAAACAGTGCGACGTCTATGTGCCTTCGTTTTGTTCCCCCTAGTAGTAGCTGGTCCAGTGCGTGGGTAATAGGTTGGTGATGGCAGTGCGACACACACTGTTGCCAAGTCAATACGATGGTACCTCCAACTCGCATCAGCTGATCCGCTGATGGGCATGGCGCCTTCGTGTCGTGATCCGGCAGGCAAAGCTTCTCATTCTTCGAACAGTGGCAGACAGGCTAAAAATTAAAGACCAAGGGCCAGACATACACCTATGTGGTTGCTTGGGAGCACCGCACCCGGTTAATGTGCCGACACCTTCGTAATTGTAAAGATGTTCGCTATGGAGTATTGGAGTGTCGAACACATGTTTGAACGGTCCATTGGATCCACTCAGAATTTTTCTCCCCTGACTATAGAGAAAATTCATTTATTGTACTACATAATAAAACATGACACACGAAGAAAATCCTCTGAGTGGATTGGCGGTCCACTAGATGTATTCACTGGATTTTTTGTGGCCATTTTTTTATTGTAACCAATGAAAAGACATAACACAAGACACAACTAGCCGCAGAAAATACTCCCAAGAACAGAACCCACCCACCCCCGTGTCACCCTCCTTGGGCGACTCCGGTGGGAAAACCCTAGATCGCCGCCGCCGGGGCCCTCCTGCTCCTCCCCCCGCACTGCCTCCGCCGGAGGGAGCGCCGGCAATGCCGGGCGCGCCCGAGGAAGGCGGCGGCGGGGCAATTTTTTCCGGTTCGCGGCTCTCCCGTGAGGTTGTTGGTGTGCTGCGGCGGCCGCGTGATGGCGCGGCGGCGCGGAGGCGCGGCTGGGCGCGACGGAGCGGCTGTGGGCGCGGGCCTCGGCGCGGTGGTGCACCGGCCGGAGATGCAGAGGAGGCCGGGCCCGATCTGGGCCTTGGCGGGCCGGGCGGGCCGGGGCGTTGAACGTGCGGTGCTGCAGGACGTCGGCGTTCTACAGGAGGTTGGCGGAGGCTCCAGCTTGGAGGCAGGAGGTGGCCTCTCTTGCCGCTGTGCTCCGGCGCCCGGGTGCGAGGAAGCCGGGGCGGCGGCCCCGGACCGAAGGCTGCAGCTGCAGCGGTGTGGCATGGGTGCCGCGGCCATGGGCGCCGTGGCTGTCATGGCCGGCGGGGAAGCTTGGTGGTCGGCGCCGTTCTCGCCGCCGTTCTTGTTGCTCCTCTCGCCTTGCGGTCGGATGGACCTCCTGGGTGAAAGCTCTGCACGACTTCGGTTGGTGCCGACGACGGTGGCGCCTTTGGCGTCGTTCCCTCTCTAATTTGCGTCATTGTGGTGGTTCCATCCCGACCGACGTGGGCGGTCCTGTGGTATCCGGGTGAAAACCCAAGCTCCTCCGGAGCGGGCGGCGGTGACGGACGCGTTGCGACCTTCTTGGAGGCGTCGTCTTGGAGACCCAGGCCATCACGGCGCGGTTGGTTCGCGGCAGCGGGCGGGTGAGTTTCGGTGGCTGGGGGACGTGGATGCCCGGGCGGCGGCCCCGGACGGTGGTGGACGTCGAGGCAGCGGCCTCGAACTCTGACGCCGCAACGGTTCTATGAGGCAGGGCCTTTGCCCTGCGTGGGTTTGGGTGGCGACTTGGATGAAGACTGCACGGGTAGAGGGTTCATCGACCTGACTGGATCGCTTTCGGGCAATGCGAAGGTCGATCTGGTTGCTACTCCGGGGCGGCGGCCCCAGTACAGGGTGGTTTTGGTGGCAACGTGGATGAAGACTACGTGGGCAGAGGGTTCGTCGACCATGACCGGATCACTTTCGGGCAATGCGAAGGTTGATCTGGTTGTTACGCCGGGGCGGCGGCCCCGGAGCGGGTGGTGTTTGTTGTGACGTTTGTCGACTTGGGTCGTGTGGGCGACGGGTCGTTTCGTTTGTGTCATTCTTTTATACAGATTGTATGGTTTTTGGACCCGGTTTCGCTTATAAACTGGGTCAATTCTTTCTATCTATTCGGGCGGTGGATATGACCACCTTATACCTAAAAAAAAAATACTCCCAATAGATCGTTCGTCCATCACGTCGCTCCCTACTGTGGCTGACATATGAGCCGGTTTGATCTGGTAGAGTGTCCAGACATGTCTCACCCTAAACCAGCCCCAAAAGTAGGGATCTGGATGCATAACAATTTTCGGTACGGTCCGGATCGATTGGGGCTTTATTGAGCTATTTTCTATCCAAAGAGGCCTATCGGTCGGGCGGGCGTCGGTGAAGATGCTCTGAGTGCTAGCAACGTGGTTTACCTAAGTGGCTAAGTGCATGTATACAAGCATTATTTCGTGGTTTCCCTAAGTGCACGTATACCACCATTACTTCGGTGGTCACCTTTTGAAAGCAAACTACAGCCCGGCATATTAATTAAACTCGTAATGCACCATGCTAAGCTGACGGTACTGTTGTTGGGCTCTTGTACTCGTATAATTTATACTGAATCATTCGCTAACTACATCTCAATTATATGCACTGAGATTATCAATTCGGCAAAGTCCCAATCACACCATGTCTCTATGTACTTGCCAAATATACATATACGAGGCCGTACACTATAGTGTATCGGAGTCGGAGCTACTGCCTACCGGATTGTGGCTGTTTATGGCAGTCTCTTTGTTTATGGTCGGGAGCGCAACCTGCCTGAACCTGCCTGATGGTGCCATCACAACCTGCTGGCTTCAGGAATCATCCTGCGGCTAGTTAATTATTCTCCCGTCAATAAAATTTGCCACCTTGTTTGGGCATTAGCTGAGAAGGGAAAGCTGTTTTTTTTAATTTGAATGGAAAGCTGTTATTAACCAGATAGTATTATAGTTCAGTATACACCTGTTTGGTGTCCGTTTTCACGCATAGACCAGCAAAGATAATATTGCTAGGGTTGTTGATTATTCCCCTTCCGAAGACGGCATCAACCAAGTGTTTAATGTTTAGTTCCATCTGCACCAGTAATGCATCGTCGTTATCATTCACTCTCTTTGAACCTTTCCGTGGTACGCAATTACGCATCATTCATTCGCGGGTCGCCGGTGGTTGATCGTTTGGTCTCCTCGTGGCCCTAGTACAGTTTACATAATTGGGTTGTTGCAGGTAGAGCTGTAGAGCCGCCGTATGTATCCAGGACGTGTGATAGCTCATCTCTACCGAATTAATCAGATACAACTAGCTGTACCTGCTCTGTAAAATACAGATCATAATCTCAAATGTTTTTATGACATTGACACCAACTCTGGATTCCCACACTCCGTGTGATGCATGCGTGTTTTAGAGGAAGAATAAGCGTATGGAGTTGTAAATTTGATTAACAAAAAATCGCCCAAACGCAACAACTCAGCATCACCGTGGCTGGCTCGAACCAACGAAGAAGTCTGGAAGAGACAAAAATTCCTACATACCTAGATTCTTAGCAGACGCTAAGTTCAGACTTCACACTCCTTGATACGCTATTGGCATCTCTACAACATCTAATCCCACAGGAAATGGCGAGCTGTGGTTGATCCACCGAGATGACTGCATAATGGGCCTACATGTCAGTGTTTCTTTCTTCTTCGCTCGTTGATTGCCACGAATTGGGCTACGTGTCAGATGAGCCCGCTAAGTCGGTTCGTTTGAGGGTCAACCTTTGGCTATTCGTTCGTCTGGATGACCAATCCTGCATCGAGCGTACGACCAGTACCGAGCCGCCGCTTTCTCAAAAAAAAAAGTACCGAGCCGCCGCCAAGATCTTCTCGCTAGGTCTCCCAGTACCGAGCCGCCGCCGCTCCCATCTCCCGACGCGGCCGCCGCCCGCCGCTCCCCACCACCAATGCTTCCCGCCGCTCAGTCTCGCCTGTCTGCATCCCAACGTTGATCGCCACGCCCAGCCTGCCGTAGCCACCGTCAGCGGGCCTTCCACGACGAGCGACCACGGGGGTCGCTTTGCGGGCGAAAGAAGCGAGCGGGTCGAGATTCAAGAAGCGGCTGCGAGAGTTTGTCAAGCGGCACGCGGTGCGGCTGCTCAAGGCAGATAAGATTATCCTGCTAAGCAAGCTAGAGCGCAAGGAGGAGGTCGGCCTGTCCCTCAAGGTAAGGAAAATTTTGTTTGTGGCCTCTTTGGTTTGAGCGATGGAGAGCAGCTGGAATTATGCCCGTGGTGATTAATTTCATCTGATGTATGTTTGGCGTAGGTGAATTAGAGTAATATTGTTTCCCCTTGAATTCAACTTATCAGTTATACTAGGTTACGAGCTACTGTAAGTTTGGAATCGGGCTATTGAGACGAATTTTATTTAGTACAGAGGATACCGATTGTGTTCAATAAATTTGTAGAAGAGTAGGTTGAAATTTCTCTATAGGGACCGATTAATTTATATTTTCCTGTTTGCCCCACGTCATATTTATTTTTCAAGGGCCAAGTTGTTCTTCTACAACAGGTTGTATCTGTGGACAATTTCCGCGAGGACTAGAGATAAACTAAAATTTATGCAACTTATGGTTCGAGAGGTGGAAATATGCTATTTTGGAGTCTTATCAGTTGCACTTTACTTTTGTTTCCAATGAAATAAAGGTGGCACGAGATAAATTTATAAAATATGTTATGGTGTGTAGGTACAGTGACAAACTGAGATATTTCTCTAAGCTGTAAAGCCGGCATGCAGAGAGCATTCTCACGCCATTTGTTGTTTCCTTGCCTCTGTTTGTTGAGATTGTCCCAGACGGCGGTGAGGTATGTGTTGCCCGCATGTCTAGCTCCTTCGCCTTTTCTTTCTTTCCTTTGTTATCTAGATAGCTGGAAGCAATGCCAATTCTTCTGATCTAATTGTTCTAGTTTCCATCCTCATCGTTGAGTTACATATGAGGATTCCGACAATTGGTACAGTTCTGAAGGTTGTAGTCCTATTGTATATTCTTGAGTAAGTAACTCTGACACTTCCCTTTTTGGCCTTAATATTTTTTTAAACATAAAATGAGCGCCCTCTTGATCTTCTTCAGATCCTTGCTCATGTGAGTGAAAAAAAATGATGTCAGTTTCAATTTGTTCAACTTAACTATTTTTCAGTTGCCGTTTTTCCTTTGTTCACAACAAGATCCTATTGATGTTAAAACATAACTTAAACCAAAACATTAATATTCCAGTATCAATACAGTTATTTTACTGAAGTACAATTTGGTAGCCAATCTTTTACTGGAGTCTAACTGGTTTACCGGTTTAATTAGTTCAGAAAAGTATCTATAGGCGATATAAGAATTCTATAAACACACGAGGATAGCAAAAATATAGATAAGATAGTTGGTCTAAACCTACCTGAATATGAGCCTGTTTCGGGGTATCAGGTGGGACCAGTGTTTGCCAGAAACATTGGACCTCAATTCCTTTCAGAATATCAAATGATGAATTTTGCAATTTATATGTATAAACAAAACAACATGTCACACGTTTAAACTTATAGGCAGTCAGATCTCCTTTCGGACGTGCTTGGGCAATGACAGAGCATATCACACGTTGACGCTCCATACCAAGCTATGATATTTAATCACCAATTAACTGCTTCCCTAAGAAAATATTTTGGTTGATTCATGACAATCTGAATAAAGAGGTATCACCTCTACTAAGCCTTTGCATCCAGGTATGTTTTCTGATAGCTCCAATAGCCTGGTAAGCGCATAGCATTAGCATTTCTTTAGCGAAGACCTTTGACACCGACCAAAAATTGGGCTTGTTCCTATATAAAAACAAACATCTTCTACCTTATGTTATGTGCTTATGTTGGTAAAAAAAGGACCAAAACTTGTGTGTGGTGTCAGCAGAAGACGGTCCATATCTCCTGATGCGAGCTTCCACTAAGTGCCCACTGGGATAGGATGTTAAATTTCTAGATTCACTCATGGATAGGCAACAAAAAACTTTGTGAGTTACTTACTACATACTATATATGTTACATGTACTTAATTTTTGTGATGGTTCATATCTCCCTAATTAATACTAAATTACCTTCTTGACTATTTCACTACTAGAATCATTCACTTTTACATATAAAATTGCATATTTTCACTTAAATGGTGAGCTCCTTGCACTTGGTTTCCCTTATAGTGACTAATGATGTTCCGCCAAGAGATTTTTTTCATTAGTTGTTGTGATGCGCTCGTGACAATTTATTTACCAAGGTGGTGGGGAGCTTCATGTTCTGACCAGTTCATGCAGAATTATCGATCCTTCTTGGAACTACCTATTGTTTGTTCATGCAGAATTATCGATTCTTCTTCGAACTACCTACTGTTTCTATTAACTTCTATTCTAATCAGTTCATGTTCGCCCGATTATATTATTCATTATGCATGCTTCATGTTCTACATGGAAAATTCAGTACATAATTGGTGATATATCTGTACAGATGCGAGACCATTGTACTGGAGACAAGTTTTGGCACAATTGAAAACTATACTTACGATTTTTCTACTTAAATTTGAATTAAACTGATGATGGACATTGCTACAGAATGCAGAGAATTATATTTTCAGTTTTGTGGATGGTAATATCATACGCTTGTGGTGATCGATATTACAAGACTGCAATCTGAAACATGATTTGTAGTCGTAAGAAATACATGTATAGGAGCATACAATTTGCATGCACGTGCTTTGTGGATCTTACCCTATAATTTAACACTCTGCTGGATAAAGGCATGGATTTTTAAGGTAAATAAAGTAGTGATATATCAGGAAAGAACTAAAGACATGTATTGATGGGTCAGCTAGCGGAGAACTAGGATCTCTCAGGCTTCAACAGCCCGAGAAGCTGTAGATCACTAGAAACTCAACGCTTTTATATCTTGACCGTTCCAGTTTTCCTCTGCTAATTGTGTGGTGGTTTTCAATACATGGTAGAGACAGGCATAGAGCCACCATGTGACCACAATTTTTTCTGCAATCTTCTGGTTGAGGCAAGCATGCTTTGGATGCTCACACTTCGGAAATAGTCTTGAATCTGTTTATTCCAATTTATCTTTCTTCACATGTGATTTCCTTTTGCAGTCCCCTCACTTTTGGTTGGTTTTTCTTTTGGTAGGAGAACCACCTTGAGTGCAAATGTAGTGGCCAGGAGAGGTGGTGTGGGCTCATAACGACATCACAATCAGGACCCGAGACACCCCCTCGCTCATGTCGCGACTCCACTCATAGGCTCGAACCACCTCCATCTCACATCTCTATCTACCTCTCTATGGTGCATGGCAGATACTTGATGTGGCCTTGCCTTCTTGACGTCGTTACCTTAGTCGTGGCTAACCAAGCTCATGCGCCTCCTCGATGTTGTTGTGCTTTTATCATAAAGTATATACATGTTTTGTGGACTTCTTGGTCGGATATTAGAGGGGATGACTCTATCGTGTACATTTATTTTTGTATTATGTAAGATTATCATCGATGTATACGCAACTTTCATACTACGTGTAAGTCTACCCAGTGGATAATGGTCTGAAACGGCAGACACAAAAAACATGGTATCATGCAGGTAATGAAACGAAAACGTGAGGACAAACACAAAAAATATGGTATGCTGCAAGAAAAGACATGAAAAAGTGAAAATCAATGGTTCTAGCGGGCGCAGCAAAGCGCGCCATTTCCTTCTAGTACTCTCGAAAGACTTCAGAGTTTAGACCCCTTCCAAGTCGACAAGGGAACTTGAGTACTCAACCCAGTCAACCTAAAAAAAAGGTACTCAACCCAGACCGTAACATTTTGACAATTTCCCTGCCGGGATCGGGTATGCCAAGTTTACCTTCTTTGGTAAGAGCATCTCTAGCAGAGCCCGCAAAAGGCGAACCCGCAAAACTGTGTTGCAGGTCGCGCAGCGCGCGTTTTTTGGCTCGAAGCGAGGCGCGGCGGAGCAGCACCCGTAAAGCCTCTATTTTGAGGGTCGGCTTTACGGGTGTTGCTCCGCCGCGTCTCGGTCAGAAACTGTAAATGCAAAACATGAAGTAGACATGAATATCATAAAAATAGAATAATAAATAAATAAGAACTAAATTATAAATATTCTTATTACAACAACAGTACATTATGAATCCTCGTCAATAGTTTATTACAATAAAAGTTCGAATCACACGAATTAAACAATAATTCAATACAAGATGTTGTAGAATAACAATATTGTTTGAATCAAACATGGTTCAAATGATTTTAGAAAATGGCTACTGCCCATGCCGCTGCCAGGCGTGTTCAACTAGGTCTAGCTGGAGCTTGGTGTGTGCGTCCGCATCCTCTATCTCACGGTAAGTCTGAAGAAAAGCTTGGATGCGATCTGGGTTTTTAGCTGGCTTCACACGGCTACCAACATTGTCATAGGAAAACTCCAAGTTCAAGTCCCTTTCATCATCTATGATCTTGTTGTGAAGAATCACACAACAGTCATGATGTTTTTGAGAATTTTCTTGTCCCAAAATCGAGCAGGGCCTCGACCTATGGCAAACCTAGATTGCAAGACACCAAATGCCCTCTCTATATCCTTTCGGCATGCCTCTTGAGCCCTTGCAAATTCAACTTCCTTGTTGCCTCTTAGATTTGAGATGGTCTTCACGAATGTAGTCTAAGTTGGGTAAATACCGTCGGCAAGATAGTACCCCTTTGTGTACTCATGCCCATTAACAGTGAAGTTGCAAGCCGGAGCATCACCACTAGCTAGCCTACATAGTAGATGAGACCTTTGCAACACATTGATATCATTCAATGTGCCCGGCAAATCAAAGAAGCAATGCCAAATCCATAGATCCTCGGACGCAACGGCCTCAAGCACAATTGTTGCATCGCCTCCCCTGCCACAATACTGTCCATGCCATGTCTTTGGGCAGTTTGTCCAAGTCCAATGCATACAGTCTATACTACCTAGCATGCCCGGCCAACCTCGCGCCTCATTCATCGACATCAGCCTGACTGTATCTTCTTCATTTGGTGCCCGAAGATAAATCTTTCCATACAATTTTATTATCATTTTGGCAAATATACGAACGGACTCGATCGTAGTATCTTCACCAATACGAAGATACTCATCGGCGTAGTCAGCTGGGACGCCATAGGCAATGACTCTCATTGCGGCGGAGATCTTCTGGTATGCGCTGAATCCCATCAAACCCGCGACATTCCGTCGACGGGTAAAATAGCGACAATTCGCCTCGCAAGATTCTACTATCTTCACGAAAAGAGAGCGGCGCATACGATACCTTCTCCGGAAGATATGAGCCGGGTACGTCGGTATGTCGGCGAAGTAATCACGCATGAGCAGCTGGTTGCCGTAGAAGCGGTTTCATGGTATGCAAAGGCGGCCAACCTTGGATCCTTACCATTGCTTTGCATACCGGTCCTCGAACTCCTTTACGGCGAGGACGGCGACCACCATTTGCTGCCGCCGGCTTTCAAACAGCGTCTCCACGTCGGAGTCGTCGGAGGAGGACGAATCGGAGAGCAATAACTCTTCTTCCGGGCTCAACTCCATCTGAAACGGGCACCACATAATCACTACATGCTACTCCGTCCGAAAACAAAACGAAATCGAGTGGAGATGGACTCACCGACAGATCAGCGGCGGCGGCGCAGATTTGGCCGGAAAGGGTTCTCCACGGACGGGGCGTGCCGGAAACCGGCGGCAGGGTACGTCTGCGGCCGGGGCGACTCGCGTGCGGCGGGGCGCCTGCAGATGCGGCCGGGAAAAGGGGTGAATCGCAGGCGGCGGCGCTGGCGGCGACGGCGGCGAGATGGGGAAGAGGGGAAAGTCGCGCGTGGTGAATACTCCCTCCCGCCAACCGTTTTCACCATATACAGGGCCCCCTCGGTTCGGCGGCAAAATCTGCGAATTAACCGTTCCGAGAGCCGGATTCACGGGGGCCCTCAAAAAGGTTTACCTGCCGGAGAGTTTTGAGGGTTCTGTTCTCTACGTTTTTAAGGTTTCAAATCCGTATCGGGCGGTTATTTTGCGGGTTTATGCATTTTGCGGGCTCTGCTAGAGATGCTCTAACCACCATTGTCTTCTTTGAGACAGGGACTCAGCTCGCATCGAGGAGAGCAACTGAACATGCCATGTGTGAATCTTCTAACTTAAACAGACCAGTGAAGAATTTCTTATTCTCATTTCTAAAATCGTACGAATTGCCATTTCCGGCTATGGATTTCTGTCTAAGTTAGACCATTTGTTAGGGCTTTTCCAAGGACGAATAACAATCAGAGCTAGCCTAACCGGACTGACCCTTTCAGAGAGGCTCTCCAAAATAGCTGGAGATACTACACGAACAACGATTCAGACTAGTTCCGTGTGATTGGTAGGCACTGTGCCATGGCTCGTTCCATGGGTACTGTACAGGTGGTCACTCCTGGGTTCGTACTTTTGACTGCTTGTTTTTTTTTTGCGAGAAGACTTTAGGGTTTAGATTGTTATTTTGATTTGAAAGACTTTATCGGTTGCTTTTGGATACTTGATATGATGTGTCGAACTACTAAATTGCACTTTAACCACACTTCAAACATAGAGACACCTTGAGCGTCACGGGCTCGAGAGTTACATCACTTTTAGGGCCTCTTTAATGCGGGGGATATCCAAAACGCAGAAATAGGAAAATGCATAAATAAGGTAGGATTATATGGGCAAAATATGTGATGAAAAAACAGAGGAAATCTGAAAGTCAGTGTTTGATTCGTAGGAAGCCTAAAATGCATAACCAAATCAAGGTTGAAACAAATGTAAACCCTAATTATAGACTTTGCCTTGTTCTTTTTACATAGGATTGCAAAAAAAAGAAGATTTGAGTGGATTGTAAAATTCCTTTGTGTTTCTTTTGAAATCTACACCAAAGGAAAATATTCTCCATTTTTCTTATGCTCCATTCGTTTGAAATAAATAGATGAATAGTGTCACCATAGGGAAAAATCATGTTCTACGTTTTTCCTCTATTATTCCTCTGAATTGAAGAGAGCTTAATGTTGAACAGCTACCTCGTCCTTGAATTTTTTTTTTACTTGCCTTGAAACTTTCTTTTCGTTGAGATTGTTTATACTATTCTGATCCATAATTATTGTCGCCATTTATGTAGAACTTTGTACTAGCGTAGTACTCTTTATGCGATAGTCAAATCAGACCAGAGGTAATAGAACATCTTTTGGTTGAGAAAATGTTGATGTTAAGAAATTGCAAATTGACCATGCATTGATGGGCCGACTAAACGGGGCAGGCCTAATAAGACGGGACGCGTTTGCATTTCCATTCTGTATGTTCAGTCAATCAGGCCTGCACAAAAACAAATCAGGCCCTTCACTAAAAACACTGACAGCCCAGAGAGTCCAGTCCATGCACCGAGCCTAAGATCGAGAACCGAAACGGCGGGACAAGGACAACGACACGCCGGCCCGTCTTATTTAAAGCATTTCCAATTCCCGTGGACCCAGCACAGGTTCAAGTCCTCCGTAGACCACTCGCGTGTCCACCGCTCCGCCCACCTTCCTCCTCCCGCCGCTTTCCGGCAACGCCGCGAGATGATAACGCCAAAACCCTAAACCCCCAGCCAGCTCGCAACCCAATCCCTTCCCGCCGCCGGCGCCGCCACTCTCCGGACCCGGAGCTCCGTTGATGAGCCCCGCCTCCACCGCTTCTTCACCCAGCGATGCACAAGATATTCCCCCGAGCCGCCTCGCTCCTCGACGCCGCCGCAGCCCGGCCGCTGCTGCCCTCATCCCGCATGCCCGCGCTCCGCCTGGCCGGCCCGTTTCTCGCCACGCGCGCGAACCCACTCGCAGCCCGCCTCCGCCCGCGCTGCGCGGTCGCGAGGAGGGGGCTCTGCTGCTCCGCTGAGGCGGCGGGGCGTGGTGATGACGCGAAGGAGGTTTCCGAAGGAGGAGGAGCTGGGGGTCGTGCTTCGCTGGAGAGGAGGCAGAGAGGACGGGGCGATGCGGCGATGGGGAGCGGGGAGCTGCTCGCCATCCCTGGGGTCGGGCCGCGGAACCAGAGGAAGCTCGTTGAGAAGGGGTTCGATGGCGTGGCGCAGCTCAAGCAGCTCTATCGGGATAAGGTGTGTGCGCTGAGCTGTTCTGGATTGTTCATATTGATATGTTTCTGTTTTATCGTACTTTGCAAAACATGTAGTAAGCGATACGTATGCTTGGAACCTTCAGTAGTTCATATGAATTGCATCGACACGGAAATTACAGTTTGCTTGGCATGTGTCACCTAAAAAACCCAACAGTTACCACTACTGAGCTTATCCCAGCAGCTGCAACTGATAAATTGATTGCTAACTAAGGCCACTAACTAATATGCTTACACTTGCATCTCGGTATGCTATCCTCATTTAGAAATACTGAAGTTGGTGTACTGTGCTCGCAAGCAATCATCTTACGAATTTTGCGAGTTTCCATTATTTACCCATCTTGATGACCAACTCGGCATCATAGAATTCTGGTGGTCACTCCACAGTTCTTAGTAGTGATGACAGAGCATTGCTCCGTAAGGAACATCAGCCATGATTAAGTCAGCAGCCATGCCTACAAATGCCAGCAGATACCACTACTGAGCTAATCCTGGCAGCTGCAAATGATACATTGATTGCTAACTCATGCCACTAATATGCTTACACTTACATCTTGGTATGCCATCCTCATTCAGAAATACTGAAGTTGGTGTATTGTGCTAGTGTGCTTCCAAGCAATCATCTTACGAATTTTGCAAGTTTCCATTATTTACCCCTCTTGATGACAAGCTCGGCATCATAAAATCTGGTGGTCACTCCGCAGTTCTCATTAGTGATTACAGAGCATTGGTTAATGCACATTGGCTCCAAAAGGAACAGCAGCTATGCTTTAGTCAGCAGCCATGCCTAGAAATGTCCGCAGATACCACTACTGAGCTAATCCTGGCAGCTGCAAATGATATGTTGATTGATTAGCAAAGCAAATAATATGCTTACATTTGCATCCTGGTGTGTGATCCTCATTCAGAAATACTGAAGTTAGTGTACTGTGCCTGCAAGCAATTTTTTTTATGAATTTTGCAAGTCTCCATTATTTATCTATCTTGATTCTTGATGACCAACTTAGTGTCATAGAGAACTGGTCGCCACTCCACAGTTCTTAGTAGTGATGGCATACCATTGGTGATATTCGAAGAAAAGGAACATATACCTTTATGTGCTGTTTTTTGGATCTACTATGTGTCCTTAGTTCATTTCCGCAATCCTACCATTTGAATATCATGTGCCTTTGTCACTGAATGTTCTGTCGATTTAATTGAACTTCAATACTGTGCTAACACTTTGCGGGTATTTACACTTTTGCAGTTCTTTGGCAAGTCTAATGAGAAGATGGTTGAGTTCCTGCAAAGTTCAGTTGGCATCATACACAAGAACCATGCTGAGAGTATAACTGTGTTCATTAAAGAGAGCGTTGATGAGGAGGTGAAAGATACTGACACATCTAAGCCTTGCAGAAGCAAGAGGCTGACCTTTTGTGTTGAAGGAAATATCAGTGTTGGGAAATCCACGTTCCTTCAAAGAATTGCCAGTGAGACTATTGAACTACGTGACCTTGTGGAAATAGTACCTGAACCTGTTGGTAAGTGGCAGGATGTTGGCCCTGAACACTTCAACATACTTGATGCTTTCTATGCTGAACCAGAGAGGTATGCATACACTTTCCAAAATTACGTCTTTGTGACGAGGGTCATGCAAGAGAAGGAGTCTTCAAGTGGAATAAAGCCTCTCCGACTGATGGAAAGAAGTGTTTTCAGTGATAGAATGGTAGGTCTATCTTTTGCCGAAAAAACTAGTTTCACTAACGGATCTAAAGCTTTGATGAGTATTCACTTTTATTCTATCACACAGTCAAAATATTTTCCTATTTGATGTGTCCTTTTCTTTTCCAGGTTTTTGTTCGTGCTGTTCATGAAGCTAAGTGGATGAACGAGATGGAAATCAGCATTTATGACTCCTGGTTTGACCCTGTTGTGTCATCTCTCCCAGGTCTCATCCCTGATGGTTTTATTTATCTAAGAGCCAGTCCAGACACTTGCCACAAAAGAATGATGGTCAGGAAAAGATCAGAGGAGGGTGGTGTTAGTCTTGATTACCTTCAAGGTTTGCACGAGAAACATGAAAGCTGGCTACTTCCTTCCAAAGGACAAGGTTCTGGTTTGTTGTCAGTCAGTCAGCTTCCAATGCATATGGAGGGTTCCCTACATTCAGAAATACGAGATAGAGTGTTCTTCTTGGAAGGAGATCATATGCATTCTAGTATACAGAAGGTAACTTTCTCCTACTTTGTTTACTTAAAAATGATCTAGTAAGGAGTTATTTGGTCACATGGTGATGTTTTTCCCCAATTAGGTTCCTGCTCTGGTCCTGGACTGTGACAACGACATTGATTTTAACAAGGATATTGAAGCTAAGCAACAGTAAGTTCTTTATATTGTTCATAGCATTTTTAAAAAATATTTATTTTATTGTTAAGCAGGCATTATTTATGAAAATGAAATTCTCTGAGTTTAAAGCAAAAGAAAGTGCACATATATTAAAGTACCTTTTGAAAAACAACATTTTATTGATCTACATGTTCCAGAATTGAACTCACTATTTAGTGTCGCTCAAAAGGTTGCCAACTGAATCTAGATAGCGTTATGCTGTGTAACGTGGCGTGCTAGGCTCCATGCCTCACATTGGTTCATTTCTTAGGCTCCGTTTGTTTGGGCTCCAAGGAGCAGCTCCAACGGCTTCCAGGCTGTGGAAGCTGGAGCCCATACAAACCGAATTTTTGGGCCTTGGATTTCCAGCCGAAACAAACACAACCTTATGGGTTAGAGTCAAGTTCAGCTTTCATGTCAACAAGAATATATATGTGTACACGTCTAAATGTTAAATATTTGCTAATTTCTATGTGCTTTTGATACATCTTTAATATACTACGTGCTTTGTTACTTTACTACGTTATGCGACCCTAGTTCTGTACTACTCCCTCTGTATCAAAATGTAAGATGTTTTAGCATTTTTGGACCCACATGTACCTAGACATGTTTTAGTACGAGATTTACATTTTGATACGGAGGGAGTAATTGATATCCTGCCTGCTAAATTGTTTGCAAGTGAATTGCCTTAAGGCTAAGTTTGGTTAGGATATGGACGGATCTCCTGTAAACAATCTATGAACTGATTATAGGTGGTTCTTTGCATATAGCTTGCTCCAATAGTTCCTATGAGATGCTCTTAAGACCAAGTCTAGTTTGTTAAGTCTGTAGTTACTAAATCGCAAAAAATAAATCTGTACTTACTCACCTGTAAGATGGTCTATTTTTACACACGTCCATGCCTGATTTGGTATCCATGTATCTTGGCCATGGTATTTGCTATTTCGTCTATTCTATTATTTATGTAGTAATT
Organism: Poa pratensis; assembly: GCA_947311845.1. Taxonomy (NCBI): domain Eukaryota; kingdom Viridiplantae; phylum Streptophyta; class Magnoliopsida; order Poales; family Poaceae; genus Poa; species Poa pratensis. Next base: position 12,177,549 of record CAMZMU010000071.1, read on the forward strand.
TCAGATATATTTGTATTGACGGTAGTGTATACTGTGGAGATTTTATTAAATTACACGTCCTAGTTTCGTATTTGATCAAATACTACACTAGGACCAACCTGTCAGTTTGGCTTGGCATTTAATCAAGGGCCAAACGAAGATATGATGTTTTATCAAAAAAAAATCATATCATAGTTTCCAGCAACCTGCAATGTTTCTTTTTAAAAATATATCACCCGAAGTCCTGAACACCCCATGTGCTCTTAAATTCCTTCAAAATCCTGCACCTGTTTAATGTTTCAATTTTGCCCATGTAGATATGCCCGGCAAGTTGCGAAGTTCTTCGAATTTGTGAAGAAAAAGAATGAGTCTCTTTCTGTGGAGAGAAGTGATGGTGATAAGAGTATAAGCCAAAAGATTATGCTTCCTGGCAGAGGTGATTTATGGATCCCTGGTGGCAGGCCGATACCAAAATCTGCTCTACGATCTCTTGAATTTACACGAGCAATCTGCTCTACGATCTCTTGAATTTACACGAGCAATGTCTTCCTTCGTCTCAAAGTAAGGCAGACATCCCATATGCAACCATCATATTCTGCCCCATGATAAGGTGGCTTATAAAATCTGCATGGTCCATCATCTGGAGCTCAAAGTACGACCTCTAACTCACGACGACCTTTTGAATGCTGTATAATCCCGAAATTTAGGTTTCTATCTATAGTGCTAGCAATGCTGTACGATATAGTATCTAACTCTGTGTGCCTGTAAATGATGATCTGAATACTTGTTCCATGCCCGGTACCCGTTAGTAGCATCAAAAGTAAAGAACCATATACTGTCTATATCTACGCTTCACGTTCTTGATTGTCTGGTTTGTCTCATTATTGTCATGCTCAGGGCAACATATCTGTGTTGTGTAGAGAACCATATGTTCTGAGGTGCAGCTTGAATTGTGTTCCTTTTCTTGCCTACTACTACATGCTGTTGCCATTGCCAATGATGGTTAGGCACTCCAGATTCCTGTTTTCCCTCGTGAATACTTCAGTGCTCTTTGTCAGTTCTTTTCTTTAGTTCTGTTACGTTGAGAACAAGAGTTATGTTACTTTTGGCAGGTGAAAAGAGCAGTATACATTATTTTCAATATATTTACTGAAGTGAATGCATGATCAGTAGGTAGGATAATTAGTGGTATACGATGATACATAAAAGGAAATTAAATTCATTTAAAGATGTACCACCGAGTTTAAGTGTTTACTACCCCTACTCCAGTTGGCACATGTTCTCTTATCTTTGCCTTATCTTTGTTCCAGTACTGAATGAAGGGCTTTGCACGGGCCATGTAATCAACATCAATACTGTGCTCCATTCTGATCACAAAGAATTTCTCCTGGTGCCATATCTGCATTAGAGAATTTAAGATTAATTTAGCAGCTATGGTATTGGTAGAAATTCTTTGTAACAAGAATGGAGCAAAATGTTCATGTTGATTACTCGGGCTATGCAAAGTCCTTAATTCAGTAGTTGAACGAAGATAAGGCAAAGAATAGAAATGTGTCGTTGGATTAGGGATGGTACCCCTTAAACTAAAGTGTCAAATCTTCCTTGATTGAATTTAAGTTCCTATATGCCTCATCCTATACTTTTTGTTTGTGCTACATCTAGATGTAGGTTTCATCATCTTATAAGCCAGAACAGTCCTAGTTTGTTTTCCACTAGCAAGGTACCTGTGTTAAGTTACGGAACCACAAAAACAAAACGAGGTATGGTTTGAGATCATATTATGTACAAGGCTAGACTCTTGCTTAAGCAGGAACGCTTTTCATAGCACTCCTCCTATATTGTAAGGTGTATTATGATTTGTTTAGACAAATGTTTGATCGTTAGGTTCTGTATTAATATGTAGTTTATGTGTTTATAATTGTGAGTAAGTGTTTTCCAATATGAATCCCATGATTTCACCCATGGTCTAGTCCAGAGAAGTTCTTTACGCGAAATATTTCAATTTTGGTGGAGCAGTTGTCCGTAATTTTGATCGACGGCTGGGGTTGCAAACACCTATCGACCTGAACATACCCGAAATCGATTCAAATCGGGGTTCGAAGGCTTTTCTAACGGTTCCAATAGCTGCTATCCACATGATTTCGACGACGGCGAGCGGCATAAACAAAGCGTGATGGGAGTGGAGGGGCAGAAAAACGCAACAAACAAGGAAGGATGTGCGGTGGTATCAGCAGGAGGCGCTGCGAAACCTGAAGCATGGTGATGAGCTTTGCTATGTTTGAATTTTGAACCAGGTTCGATGGAGATTGGAGGTGGAAGGCCCCGGGACGCCGGGAGGACGGCGACATGACCGCAGGGGGCTAGAGGGATGAGAAGGAAGGCTAGGAACGAAGTGAGATTTGGAGGAATAGGCGACGGTCCCGTCTCCCGTCTCTCTCAGACAGGGTACTACGAGTCCACGTGATTCCTTTCACGCTGCTGGACAAATCGAGTGATAAGATGGAGCCGTGGAATTTCTACGTCCGTGCATGGACAGTGAACGGCGTGTCCCGTCCGCCGGTCTGGATCGCGGATCGACAGTTTTCCCAGGGTCGGCCGCACGCGCTTCCCGTTGCGCCTGGCTGGCTGGTCAAGCTTGAGCCGTTGTTTGTGACCGGAGGTAGAGAATTCCACGGATGCGACTCCAGCACAACATTTTTTTTTTCAAACGATGGCAAAAACTTTGCCTTATCCATTAATTAAGAATAAGGTGTCCGGTTTATTTGTGAGAGAAACCGGGCGAAAACCATACAACAAACACCACCAACACTACAGGGAGGAGTCAGCACAATCACAAAGAGCGACAAATAAAGCAAGCAACATACAAAGCAACAACCTCCCTCTACCTAAACCAACCGTGAACTGACAACAACTTTAGGGACAAGCAAATGAGGGAGCGTCTAATACACTACTCCCTTCGTCCGCGAATAAGTGTATTTCTACTTTTTGTGGCAAGTTAATCTTATTAAAACTTGACTCATTTTTTAGGAAACGTACTAACATTTATGACATTAATTTGGTATCATTAGATTCGTCTTGAAATGAAGTTTCAAAATTACCAATTAGATGTCATATATGTTGATACTTTTTTTTATAAAGTTGGTCAATTTTTTTTAAAATGGCTTGATACAAAAGCTAAATGTACACTTATTCAAAAACGGAGGTAGTACACATCTGAATCTGAATGCACGAGCTGAGAGTTCCAGTTCGCGTGAACAATGGAGGCCCCACTCTAGGCGCCCCAGCCCAGATAGCCTAACACGCACCTCTCACGACAATCTCGCCCATCAATTTCCAAACCGCCGGCCACTTCACCGGCGACGCACTGCCCGCCAGTCACTCGCCAACAATTTCCAACCGGCCGGTTCATCGCCACGACATGCGCGCGCCAAGAAAAAGACCCGACCGACCGCGAGGCAGCAGTCAATCAATCAATTCTCACATCAAATCACGCGGCAAAACGCCGTGACCGGTTCAAAGGTGGTTCGACCGGCCACTGTCGTCCGACGACGACACGACCGCTAGCAAACCATGTGGATGGATCATGGATTCATGGATTCGGTTTATTTGCCGCTGGGGGCAACAAAGCCCGATCGATCGCTGTCTTCTTCTTCTTCTTCCGGTTGCTGATGTGAAGGGTGAAGACCGGTTCAAAAGTGCTCGAGGCAAGACGAAGACCGGTTCAAAGGTAGGTTCGCTTCGATCGGTTGTCGTCGTTCCAAGTTGCCATCGAGCTTGCGATCAACGTTAGTGAATGTTACCTGTTGGTTTTTAGTGCCAGACTTGACTGCAGCTAGCTAACCCCTATCAGGAAAATATGCATCTTTCGAACCGAAAACTTCAACTTCTTCTCTCGTAGTAGAAGTTAGCTAACTCTGCCCTTTTTACCGGTCTCATGCCAGCTCCTCCGAGTGGCCATCGGCACTTTGGCGGAAAGGATAGGTATAGTTTTGGACTTTGTTGCTAGCATCGGTCAGATCCATCACTCTCGGTTGCTGGGATATCATGGAGGAGGCTTCCGCCTAAAGTTTGGAATCACTGACCGAGTGGTCGAGTGTTCAGATCAATGTATCAGTCTATTTTTCCAGAGAAGGTGAGCATTCTCTCATCACGCTCTTACAAATTTCCGCCCCCTGTCTATCCAAAGTAGTATTTGTATGGCAAAGCACCATGGACTGAGCAGTCTACCTCTGGATCTGGTGTGTCCGAAATTTAGATATGCAACAGTTGATTTGTGGGCATGTGTGGCGACAATCTCACGCGCCTTCTCTTGCATTTGTTTAGATATAAAAGTCTTCTGAAGTTCTGTAGATACCAAGGTGAGAAGATCTCAACAATTAAAACCACAATTACAAAATCACATAGGTCGTTTGGTAGCAATAATTTCGAGTTGGGATCATGAAATTTATTTGTGATTCCATAACCAACCTGTTTGGATGGCATGGCACTGGATATGTGTTTCATTTGAAATTCCAACACATGGCTATTTTATGTCATGTCAATTTCTATCTCTAACCCTGTCATTTTACACGTCGAATGAAATGAAATGATGGATACCTAACGAGCTCGAAATTGCAAGATGTTATTTTCACGCATAAAGTAACAAGTCCGCATCGCGAGGAAAGCTTCCGTGGCCGCCGGAACTTCGTAACAACGGCCAAATTTACTAGAAAGTAAACTTTTTGTACTGTGCCGCAAGTGTATTCCATTGCTGTCGTGATGTCGAGTACCAGCGTAGTGGACAAGGAGATAGAAACAATCGAGATACCTTCAGTTCCTTTCTCTACTCCTGTTCCTACAGGGACAGGATGAAGTGGCGTGGAAGTTGACCTGGTACAAGAAAGAGACAGCAAAAAGGGTGTAGCAGCACTATTTATGTTGACCAGAAAACCATAGATGCTACCTAGCTAGCTTGTCGTAAAATCTTGCATGGTTTTAGCTAAGCCTTAGATCAGTCTTCTGAGCTTTTGATTTTTGGCCATGCTCCACAGACTCGATTGGGGTTTTTGCCACCATCTTCGTTCACAATTTCATTTAGGTTTAGGTTTTGACTAACCTTGCCCCTACTTGCATAGGTCTCTTAAATTTTCGATGTCACTTGGGTCCTTAAGCCTTGATTGCACTAGCTAGGCATGTCCTTTGAATTTACGGGCGACTGGGAATTTACGGGCGACTCGTAATCAGCAAGCAATGCAAGTAGCTAGGGGTTCTACAAGTAGCTCTGCTGGATACTTAAGATCTTCTTACTGCAGCTGAGAAATCTTAGTATAATAAATCCTTAAACGCAGACATGCTTCTGAAGTAACATGGCGGGTTCGTAGGCAGCTATAATCTAAGACAAGGATTAACTAGTCAGACACAACAACGGGGCAATCTAAATCATTGTTGCACATGCTCACGAAGAATAAAATGGCGAAGTACTTTTAAAAACACCATAGGCTATTGAATATTACTAGCAGCCTTCGGCTGGTATATTCTACTCAGAAATTCACCAACGACCAACATAAAGGGATAAAGATTCTGTTGAAAGAGTCGCTTGTTGCGGAAGCAAACAATGCAGTATACTAATTATCACAAACCACGTCAGTTTTTATATGTTTTTCTAATAATATTTTTCACTAACATTAGTCCTACAAAATGTACTACTAGAAAATTGTACAATCCAAATAAAAATCATAAATACAATCTATAAAATTCGTAAAATCTTAAGTGTACCCCATCGGTACAACCTCCCTCTCAAATATGGTTTTAGTGCATCTCACGTGTTCAGGAGATCGAGCTCCGTGCCAACATGCTCGGTGGCGGAGTTGTTGGGCGAGCTTACGCCCACAACTTTTGCTGAAAAAACTCATTATTTTGTAGGTATTTATATGAAAGTCCCTAAAGTATAAGTGACTTGACCCCACATGTTTCGGTCGTTGGCTCTGCTACTGAGCATGCTCCTTCAATGCCGCTACCCACCCATTTCACTCCCTACACACGACGCCTCACTTTGTCACAACGCTCAACATTTGATTTACGCATCTGTGTGGTGCCGCACTTACCCATGTCTATCACCGCCGATGATAGTTGTTGTTGGATTTCCTCGGACAACACAAGAGGGTGTCGAGACACATCATGGAGAAGCATGGCCAAACGAGCGAGGGAGAAGGCAAAACCATACTTTTGGGTTTCATACAACACACGCAACGTGTACGACCGTTATCACTCATCTTTCCTTTCCCCTACTTTTCTCTTCTCGCCCTTCTTCCCCTCTTATCGGATCGCCGTCGGACGACGAGCGTTCGCTTGCTAGGCCCTGATCTGAACGATCATCTTCTAAAGTTTCTAATTATGTTAAAATAATACTCGAAAATAGATATCTAGATATATCCATTTTTACGACTAACGGAGGGAGTATACCGGAGGGAGGCGTTCACCACCTCTTCCTAAGGGCATCTCCAGCCGCCCCGCCCCCCCCCCCCCCCCCAGCGCCCCCCCAGGCGGCTTTTTTAGGCCGGCGGAAGGAAAAAAATTCCAGTCGCGCCCTCAGGAGGCCGATTTCCGCCGTTTAGCGCCGTTTTTAGCGCCGGCGTTCCCAGGCCAAACCCAACTGGCCGGGTTCGGCCTGGGAGGGCAAAAGGCGACGTGGGCCAGCCTTGTCGGCGAGATGAGGTGTTTTCCCCTCCCACTTTTTCCCTTTGCGCGCCAATTCTCCCGCCATCTTCTTCCGCATATCCCCTCCCATCCCGCAGCTCCTGCCATTTTTCCCCATTCGCCCCAGATCTCGCCGCCATGCCGTCAAGGAAGTTCAACGGGCCACGCACCTCCGCCGCCGCCGTCGCCGCATCCTCCTCCACCTCCGTTGCCGTGAAGAAGAGGAAGCCCAGGCAGCCGAGGAAGAAGCCGGAAGGCATGAGCAACGCCGAGTGGATCGCGGAATTGGCGCGCTGCAAGGTCGAGACCACGGGCCGCCGGAAGAGGGAGCAGGCGCAGCGCGCCAGGCAGCTGGCCGAAGGTGGCGGCGATTCCACCGCCCAAGAAGAGGAGGAAGAAGATGAAGAAGGAGAAGAGGAGGAGGAGGTGAGGGAGGTGGATGCGCCGATTCCACCGCCCAAGGTGAGGATCGGCCTCCCACCTCATCCGCAGTTCGCCGGATGGGCCAGCCAATCTAGCGTCGCCTCGCCGTCGGGCTACTCTCCTTCGGGGTACTCGCCGTCCCCGTCGCCTCGCTGGAGCGTGTCCCCCCACTACGTCCCCGTGTACGCCGACGGCGACCCACTCAGCGGATTCAACCCCAACATCGCCTTCCCGCACGGTGCGCCTCAACCTCCGCCTCCTCCTCCCCCCTATGCAGGATCGCCTGGATACTCGAGCTCGCCGTCGCTTCGCCGCAGCCTCAACCCCATCCTGTTCGGCGGAATGCAAGGGGACACCTTCATGGGCGACCTCATCGCCGCCGGATCCAATGCTGCGGCCGCAGCCCCTGGGTTCTTGTCGCAGGCCGTGGAGTCATCGCATGCCTTCGTCGAGCCGGAGACGCAGGAGACCGCCGAAGAAGATGGCGAGCCGGTGGACGAGGTCCCCGGCGAAGAAGAAGCAGCCCCAACCGCTGCCAAAGGCAAGGCGAAGAAGAAGGTCCCCAAGGTGCCGAAGCCGGCCGAGCCTCGGGTCAAGTGGAGCTACAAGGAAGATGTGCTCCTCGCCCAAGCATGGATGAATGTGAGCCAGGACCCGATCATCGGCGCAAACCAGAACATGGATAACTACTGGAAGCGGGTCAAGACGTCGTACGATGAGCGCCGGATCGTCGATCCCGAGTACGCCTGCTGCCTTGATCGCGGCGAGAAGGCCATGGCGAACCACTGGGCGGTGATCCAGCATGCTTGCAATAAATGGCACGGCATACAAGAGGAATGTCTGCATCGCCCGAAGAGCGGCGGCAACGCCGAGACGGAGGTGAGCTTCTTTTCGCCATGGTTCCCCCAGCTATGCCGTGTTTTCTCATCCGCGGCTTGTTCTGCCTTGTAGTATGTTCGCATGTTCGACATGTACCGCGCCGACGAGAAGGTCGAATTCAAGTTCCTCCACGTCTTCACAAGGATCGAGGGGTGCGAGAAATGGAAGCAGTTCCGTGACCAACTTTGCAAGGCCAAGGAGTACGTCCCCAACGCGGCGGCAGCTGGAGCGTCTGAAGGGCGCCCGGACGGCCACAAGAAAGCCAAGGCGGCGAGGGATGGGGCACCAGCAGTGGCGAAGCTCCAGGCGTCGATCGAGACGTGCATCGCCGATGTCGCTACCAAGGCCGCCAAGAGAGACGAGAAGACGGAGGCGAGGTGGACGGCGCTCATGGCCAACCAATGGACCCCCAGGTTCGGAAGTGGTTCATGGCGCATCGCGCGGCCATCCTCTTCACCCCGACGACGCCGACACCTCCGCCGAGCACCACAGACGCTTCGGTCGATCCGAGTCCCGCCACTGCAGCCGACACGAGCTCGGCCTCGGGTACCGCCGACACAGCCACGCCGCCGCCGAGCACTGCGCCGATCGCCACTCCGAGCTCCGCCCCTACTCCGACGACTACACGCATCGACCTGGACGACGACGCCGAGGTGTCGCCGGTGACCATCTGATCTGCGCCATCAGCATGCCGAATGTGATCGCCAAACTGTGGCTTTCTTTGGATCGCCGAACTCGGGCTGATTTGGGGCGGGAATATGAACTTTTAAATTATGTTAATTTGTATTCGACTTGGGTGATCGAACGAGTGGAAAATCCAACCCCAGGTTAAAGTTAACGCCGGCGCAAAGCCAAAAAAGGTGCCGTTTACGGCCTGGGGCCGGAGATGCCCTAACTGCGTGCACGCGACACGGACGGCGACACGGGCGCTGCGACCGCGTTATGATGAGCTCGCAGCGTGCGCGTGTGGCAGCACCAGCTGGCCAGCAGCCCCGGGCCCACCACCAGTCTCCAGTCTTCCCCCTTCCTGCTTCCTGCTTCCTGCTGCTGGTGGAGTGGACGGACGCTCGCTCGGCTACTCCCCCCGTCCCGTCCCGTTCCGTTCCAGTGTTCTCTCTACTCCAAGCAGCAGCCACAGCGAAGCCTACCCACCCTGCCTCTCCCCTTCCGCTCTCCCTCCCCTGAATCCGCCAATTCCTCCCGAGAAACCAGGCCCAGCTCGCCGATCCGCGCGCCGCCGGCGCCTTGTCGCTGGGATTCCGGTAAGGCTCGTTTTCCTCGGAGTCGGAGGAGAGGAGGGTGTTTTTTGCGTGGTGGTCGGACCTCCTTTCCCTGACTTGCCGCTGTCTGCAGGCGGCGGCTGCGGCCCGTCGGTTGGAGCCAGCCAGCCCCCGGGATCGTGCTGCGGCGCGGTTCCGGTCTGATTCGTCCCCGCGTGGATCGGCTCGGTGGGGCCGGACGAGGCGGCGGTGAGATCGAGCGGAGGTCGCCGCGTGAGGGCCGAGGCCACCGGTTGGTGTGGGGGCGACTAGGGTTTGGGTCCGGAGGAATGGGGGGCTTCTGCTCCAAGGGATCGGCGGTGGACAAGTCGCCCAGCGACACCACGCTCGGCCCCGACCGGGTGATCCATCACGACCATGAGCGTGGCGTGGTGAAGGAGGAGAGGAAGGCCGTCGTGGAAGAGGCCGCTGCCAAGCGGACGCATGAGCAGCAGCCGCCACAGCAACATCAACAGCTACGGCATCTCCCTGACCGGGAAACCGCGGCCGCCGGAGGAGTTGGCGTTGGCGCTGGGGCGGCGCCGTGGGACGGCGTGCCTTCGCTGGCGCGGCTGCCGTCTCAGAAATCTGGGATGGGCATGGCGAAAGCCGGTGCTGCCAAGGCAAGTGTCCTTCCCATGTTCTCAGGTTTCCTTACCTTGCTGTAAATGTGTGTGCAATGCAGCTTAATCCATTGTGTGCCGCCTCATCTGTTGAAAAATGACTCGCTAACTGGAGATTTGTTTGTATCAATTTCCAATTTGTGCTTGCTGCCGCAGTTGAGAGAGAGATTAGTACTCTCTTTGCCAAGCAATTGCAAAAGTATTTTTGTAGCACTGTGCTTAGAGGTTGTATCAGTTCAATTTGTGTTTGCTGCCGCAGTTGAGAGAGATTAGTACTCTATTTGCCAAACAATTGCAAAAGTATATTTATAGCACTGTACTTATAGACTGTTCCGATAAACAGATTATCTGCTAGCTTAGCTTTATATGCACAAAGCAGTTTGTTGCTTTGTTTTTAATTGGCCAACAACTAGGGGCATGTTGTTCGCTGCTGACCATATTCCACCTAGAAATGATCAACTATCAGGGAGGTGAACCCAGTTTAGCCCTCTGGTCAGTGTGAATCCTTCAAGTGGAATGCTGCATTTACCTGGAAGCATAGTAGCCTTGCAAACTATATTTGTGTCGGTTTTGTTGCTCGGCAGTCTGTTTTTTCCCTTTAGGTGATCTCTTACTATTAATTTTGTACTGTCGCTTGGGCCATGGACTATGGAATTTGATGGCTAGCTATACTATTTCTAGCTTTCTGAGTGCAGTGAAGTGTGTATGTAGGACCTACTGCCCAAGAAAATGGAAATTGGCTTATTATTATTGGGATGTCTAAGCTTGTTGGATTCCATTATGCCTTTATTACGACATCTGTTGTAATTTAAGCGAATCCAATCCCACGATGAATTATATTGCAAAATTATTTGGATCTTTTATCCTTGCTAAAGAGATATCTGGCATCTCCATAATATGTCAATAATGTTTGTTGCTTTAGAATGTTGCTTCTATGTGACAGATTGTTTGACACTATACCAATTTCTAATATTTGCTTGCCATATTGATTGTTGAAACAGGTTTCTGAAGTAATGGGTAGGGCTGGTACTGTTGGGCTCGGGAAAGCAGTGGACGTACTGGACACACTTGGCAGTAGCATGCTGAATGTAAATAGTGGGTTTGGATCAGGCACTACAACAAAGGGTAGCAAAATATCCATTTTGGCATTTGAGGTTGCTAATACCATAGTGAAAGGTTGCAATTTGATGCGAGCTCTTTCAAAAGAGAGTGTAAAGCATTTAAAAGAAGTGGTGCTTCACTCAGAAGGCGTTCAAAATCTTGTAGCCAAAGATATGGATGAATTACTCAAGATCGCTGCTTCTGACAAAAGGTTTAGTTCTGAATCTTTGCTGCCTTTACCAGTTACAACATTTGGCCAAATGGACTATTCATTTTTTGTAGAATGTGCTGAACCAATATATATGAATAAAATTGGACCTGAACATCTTGTGCTATTGTCCTTATTTTGTTTGTTTCCAACAGGGAAGAGTTGAAAGTGTTCTCTACAGAAGTTGTTCGCTTTGGAAACCGTTGCAAGGATCCTCAGTGGCACAACTTGGATCGCTACTTTGACAAGTTCAGTTCATTTTGGTCCTTCCATTTGATGATAATAATGATTCTACAGTATTATTTAGCACCTCTCTGCACCAAACTCTTTCAGGTTGTCATCAGAGCGAACTCCTCAACATCACTTGAAGGAAGAGGCAGAATCAGTGATGCAGAAATTGGTGGCTTGTGTTCAATATACAGCTGTAAGTATTGTTTATTTGCATTATAATAACTAGGTTTATGATTATAATTTAGCAGAACAAAACATATTTAAGTCTTACGAACCCTTTTCTTCACAAATGTTAAGCTGTATATTCCATGAAGATATAGAGTGGTCATTGGAGCCTAAAGGGGACTAGAAGTTGATGACAAAATTTGTTATATGGTTCAGTTTTATATTTATTAATAAAGAACATTCACTCCATTCCTGATTGCATGATGTTATAGGAAATTACACTTCAACCAAGACGCATGTTCAAATAACTGCGCAATGACCTAAAGTTATCTCAAAATGGTAGAGTGAAATGTATTTAGGAACAACATTTTAATGTAGAATGATATGTATTCAGCAACGGAGGGTTTTATATAGTATACTTGCCATTATCTTTGGAATGCACAGTTTTTAGCAGAACCTTGGCTGTCGTACTTTAATAAGTTTTCTTCTCTTGCACCTTTTGTTCAAATTGTTGGCTTCATTTTGCATTATTTTCCAGGAACTATACCATGAAATGCATGCCCTCGACAGATTTGAACAAGATTATCAACGTAAACAACATGAAGAGGATGGTTCAAGTGTCGTCCAAAGAGGTTGGTTTCTTCTGCATGACAATACATAAGGAATTATCTGTATAAATCCCTTGATATGTAAGAGTAAGACTCCTCTTTTTTGATGAAGAATATTTTGGTGTCCCATATGGTAGTTGCTGCTTCTGATTTCATTTCAGGTCATCTGAGAAGTTTAGATTGAGTATAATCAGAATATTTACATTTCTAGAATTTTTCTTTTGGGCGACACGCTATGCTATGAGCCACATAGATCAAATTGTATATGCATAACTGAAATTACCAAATTGACATCAATAGTTTAATGCATTGTATCTACAGAGTCAAGGTCCCTAATGCCACCATCTGTCACGGTTAAGTGTCTCTATTAAAATGTCAGTAGGTGACCAGCACCTATTGTATTTCGACCATATATCTAAGGGTTACTTGCATGGTAGGTATGGCTGCATGACCACACCTAAGAAAGTCAAAGCAGCTATGCATGACCACACCTAAAAAAGTCAAAGCAGCTAAACTTTGTTCTATGCCCAATTGCCCATCACTTGTTTCAGTATTGAAGTTCAGCGAGTCGGCACCACGGCCTGTATTTGTATGTGCTGTGCTGCTTGTTAAAATACTTTGTAGTCCGGCCACAAAGAAGATGAGCTATTGAGATGTGAATAGGAATAGCCCGTATGCAATTGAACCAACTTATAGCATCTATTTAATCTTTGGAAAATATTTAGCGATCTAATATTAGTCTCTTAGCCATAATTACCTGTGTAATTTATTGTTCTGTTTTACAAAATCTATACTGCCTTGTAAGCACTAGATTTTGAATGCACATGTCTATGGGTACCTACCAATTCCTCCGAGTTAACATTTAATAGTTCATAGTAGAGGTGTTACACTTTTTTGTTTGCGTTATTTAATAACGATTCTTAACGTGGTTCCGTTCTATTTGCAGGTGATAGCCTGCACATTCTAAAGCAGGAGGTGAAAGGCCAACAAAAGCACGTTAAAAGTTTGAAGAAGAAGTCCCTCTGGTCAAGGAATTTGGAAGAGGTTGGTAGGTAGTTTTATTATAATTCTGTGCTATCAGGAACACAAGTTCCAGGAAAGAATGCTCATGTTGATGTTGTCTAGTTCCACTCACTTGATGCTCTGGAGGAATGATACTTGGATTTGCTTGAACTACAATATTGTTTGTCTAATTCCAGAAATGATATTTTTTCCTAGGTTATGGAAAAACTTGTCGACATTGTGCACTTCTTGCATTTGGAGATCCACAATATCTTTGGGAGGTCAGGTAATAAGCTCTATGATTACTATATTGTATAAAAGGTGTATCCTCCTGCAGACATTGTCCTATTTATAGTTCGCCATTTATTTGCTGTTTTAGCGCTGAGATAAAGTGCAATTAATGGAACACACCTTCTATTAATGTGCGATAACTTTAGTTTCATCTCACCATTCTAATGACCTATTGATAAGAATTACACAGATCTGTATCTTTAGTTCAGAAGTCCTGTTTGGATAACCAAATTAGCTCAGTTCAGGTACTTCTGCATCAAACTTTCAAGTTTGTCACCTCATTTCTGGATTTAGCAGTCCTTCTCACCCCCTTCCTTTGAATAAACATCATTGGTGTATTCTTGTCATCATGCATTTGCTTAGGTTCGAAATACTTATTCTGACCTGACTGTAATTCTTTCTGGCGGAAGCCACTCCGCCGACATATAAGGCGTGCTCTTAAACCGCAAAATGCCCACAGGATTCCTTGTATATTTGTCAAATAAATCGCAACTTTGAGTCATTGCTAATTACCCAGTGCACATAATTATTGAACATAAGTATAGCATGGAGCACATATTACAAGTCAACTGATATGTGTTTAGACTAGGTATCTTCAAAAACAGTTTCTACCAGACCGCCCAAACCACCTTATTGTTTCGCTTTTTTTGTACTAGAGGCACCGCTCTGATCAGCAACACTAAAAGAAAATGAACTGTGCCCGTGTTGCTAGTTTTGACCGGGTTGAAACAACCCGTAGTTGAATACCCCTACTTAAAACATGTTGGTAGTGTAAGTTCATCCTATGTGACATTGTGATCTCATTCATCGTTGGCGTTGTACTTGAATACCCTACTGAAAACGTGTTGGCAGTGTAAATTCATCCTATGTGACATTGTGATCTCATTGATCATTGACGTTGTCGAAGACATGGTCTACCGTTCAGGCTTCTTATTAAGCGAGAACTATGCTCTTTGAAATCATAGTTTGACATGCATGTGCGAAATAGTTTGAACTTTCTATTTTATTCTGTATTTTGCATTGCTCTGACCGCTTCTGCTTCTACCAATTTATAGATAATGAAGAATCACAGGAACCTACTAAGCGACGCAATAGACTGGGTCCAGCAGGACTCGCACTGCATTATGCCAATATCATCAGTCAGATTGATGCTCTTGTAAGTTCATCAGACCCCAGTGGATGTACTATAAATTTCTGTGGTCTGAAAAAAAAATCCCTGTCATTTTTCTATACCAACAGACAGTTCTTGTGCATTTGAATGCCATTGGTCTATGTCTCATGTGACACATTCCATATCCCCCAAACTACCATGATTTAGTCAAGGGAGCATGATTATCTTGTTCACGAAGGGAATAAAAGCATCAGTACAATGTTACACTTGTGGGGTATTAGTGTTACGTTTTCATGTCTGCGCAGCTTGATGTTGTAGTGCTAACAGCTAGCAAAGACCTCAACTTGTTGCGTTTCTATGGTAATCTAACAAGGGTTAATCTATTGGCAGGTTTCTCGATCAGCTTCTGTTCCTCCAAACACAAGGGATTCATTATACCAGAGTTTGCCACCGACCGTAAAATCTGCTCTCCGTTCTAAGCTACATCCATCTGAAGTCAAGGAAGAGGTATGCATGATGCCACCGAACGAATTAAATAGTGATACCGACTTCGTGAATAGAGAATGAAGTAGACTGCAAAAGTCATCACCATGCCATGATATACATGTGACTAAAATTGATGCAATATTGTGCGTAATTGGTACAGCTTACCGTTTCTCAAATCAAGGCGGAAATGGAGAAGACATTACGGTGGCTTGTCCCGGTTGCAAATAACACCACTAAGTAATCTAAGCTACCTTCATAGCACTCAACCAAATACGGTCATTTCATTACGTTTTGTTACTGAATATGTGATTTTTGTCCATTTCAGGGCTCACCATGGCTTTGGCTGGGTTGGAGAGTGGGCAAATACAGGGTTAGTATCCAACTTCTTTCAATTTGAACAGCGGGAATGTAAAACTAGAACTCTGAAGTACCCTCCTTTTGTCTTATGCAGGTCAGATGTGAACTGCAAGCCGACAGGGCAGATGGACCTCACCCGAATGGAGACACTGCATCATGCTGACAGGGACAAGACCGAAACGCTTATCCTTGATCTTGTCGTATGGCTTCAGCATCTTATCAGTCAATCCAGAACTACTAATGGCGAGCGATCTCCCATCAAGTCTCCTGTTCGATCTCCTACACAAAGGGGCTCCACGCTCTCATTGTATTCAAACAAAGCCAGCAGTTCATCGTCACCTCTTCTGACACAAGAAGATCAAGAGATGCTAAGGGATGTCAAGTACAGGAAATTCGTCCCTGGTATAAGCAGAAGCCAAGAGTTTGACACAAAGGTGAGACATAACAACAAGCAAAGCAAGTTGATCAAAAGTAACAGTCATTCGCCAAGCAGCGGCAACAGGAAAGAATTTCTATCGATCAGGAGCCTGCTTCCTGTGATCGATTTTGAAGTCGATAGGACCAAAGCTCTGGACATGATCGACAATCTAAAAGTAAAGTGAGGAATCAGAATCGACCAGTGCCTAGTCCTGTATATTTCGATGCGGTTTGTGATCTTGAAAATCCACATTGCTTGAAGTATGCATCAAATCTGCTGAGCCGACTGCCATGTGTGCATGCGAAAAAGGCGCTTGCATGAGACGAACTACCTGGGCAGTAGGTAGGTTGCCGATTTCGAGTCAGCGAGAGAGCGATGGGTGGTCCGGGATCGTGGCTAGCTTATGTATGATATGGGGTGAAAAATAAAGTGAGGGGTTTTATTGTAAAAAGCAATTTGTTGTGTTTGTTAGCTCTTTGTACAAGGAATGCAAGTTTTGAAGGAGAAGAAGGGATGCCAAGATCCCAGTGTCACAATTGTGTTTCCCAAAAGAAACAATTGGCATGCGCCACAACTTTTGTTGCCGCGGTCATGGTTAGTGCTGCCTTTACGAGGGGCTTGACCTAATGACATTGGTAAAAATATGAGGTTTCATTAGAAGCAGTAAGAATTCACCTTCAGGAAGTTAGCTGTTCTTCTGAATCCAATAATTATCTCACACTCCAGGTACAAGTCTATGATGTACAAGACTCGGCTTGGACTGAGCCGCTTAGTGGAAAACCTTGCATAAGGCGAGCTCAGTTCCAGCAGCTTGCCACTAATCTAAAGTTCTACACCAGCTAAATCATTTATTTAGCCTAAATGCCATACGACAGCACTAGACTAAATAAATATATAGAGCATCAACGAAGTTCATCAGGTTTTTTTTTCTCTCTAGCGAACGCTAATTGGAGTGGCTCTAGCTTGTATAGCATCAACCTGACTGTAAAAAGAAAAATTCGTACGACTAGCATCAACTTCGGCCCAGAATGTATCAAAGACAAAAAGCTTTGGCCCGGAAAACATTGCCGGTTCCATCCATGACAAGCCCAGAGCAGCAGGAGGATGAACAGAGAGCGGAAGTAACCAAACAACCGTAGAAGCGTCGAGTAGTCTCCACTGACTCCGAGGGCGTTCCGTTCGTCAAGCCGCTAAACCGCGAGGCATCCGACACGGAACAGCGCGCCGCGGCGATCCGGGCGAGCGAGCACCACGCCGCCGGGCGATGGACGCGTCGGGCGAGCTGCAGTGCGTGGGGCGGCTGGAGATCGCCGCGCCGCCGCCGGCGCGGTACCTCCGCGTGGGCTCCCTCCCCGTCCCCACCGACGACTCCGCCTACCCACCCGCCCTCCTCCCCTCCGCCGCTTCCCCGTAAGCTCCTCAATCCCCTCCCCGCCTCTCACCGTGTCTGCCCCTCTTCCATCGGTGTGCCGTGTGTGTAAGAAGTCTAGCTAATTCTTCGTGCGATTTGGTGGGTCCTGACTCCTGATGAAGTCTAGCTAATTCTTCGTGCGATTTGGTGGGTCCTGACTCCTGATGCAGCTCTCGATCGCCTCCCTGTCCCTGGGGAGGCCGCGTGCTCCGAATCACGGCAGGTTCTCTTGCTTAGTATTCGAGTGTTTTGTACGTGCTGCTAGTGCTAGGAGGTTGAGGCCCGGGCCGGGGTGGGGAATCTGCGCTAGAATGCGATAGGAGTAAGCACTATCTGCTGTGATTCACTGTGTTATGCACCTGCAACTTTTCGTAATGGTGGGAGGACCCAGGACGGGACGCGGAGCAGAGCGATGATATCATGTGACAATCGCTTCTTAAGTTAGTTGATTGTTCTGATAGGCAGAATTATTATGGGGAAATGAGTAGCAGGAGGTGGGGTGCTGCTGTTAGCAACGACGGCTGTGATGAATGGTAAATAAGCATATCTGAATCTACCTGTTACAACTTACTGGTGAACTGAATGTAGAATTTTTTGTTGGAACCCAGAATGATTGTGGGACTGAATATTTGTTTATTTGCCATGTATTCATTAACGAGTATTTAGTAACAATCATGTTCTCAAGTGTAAAGTGGCAAGTAAACACTACTGAATGAATTTTTTCGTCCATTTTACAAATGCCTGAATAAGCTGAACGACTATTGTAATTTTGCTCTTGTCGTCACAAATATTGCAGGACTGGGACTGGAGCTCCACGGTACCAAATGCTGCCACTGGAGACTGATCTCAACAAACTCCCAGTGATTCCAAACCTCCCAGAGAAGGTTTTCCCAGCGGATGCAAAGAGTACAGAAGGTGATCTTTTGAGCCTTTGTCATTATAGTTTGATCATTAAAAAAAATCTTGGCAGCTTGTAGTAATAAGGCAGCATAGATTATGGTAATACCTGCCTGTGCTAGTGAAAACTATGACGGATAGGATGCGTGTTATATCCAAGTGTTTTCTCTATCACTCCCTATATATGTAAATGATGTCCAATATTTAATGGTTGATGGACGCTGCCTGTGAAAACTCTAAATGACAAGATATGGTAAATTTATATTCAAGAATATTTGCTCACCAGCTAGCACGTTTTTTAATCTCCCGGTACATTTACTACCAGTTAAAAAACCAATTTATGCTTCTTTTTGCAAGGATTATTTCTTATATCACTTCTTGTTCTAAGTTAAGAAGACATAAAATGATAAGAGAGTGAAAATACAAGCTGATACCTGTCTGCCTCATCCTACAAGCTGTTGCTGCAGTGATCCATGCATCAGAGTGTATGGGTATCGGTTTGCTGTAGTGTAAGCACGGGAGAAGTGATGGTAGACCATGGAAAATTGCAGGAGCAGTACACGGTAGGGGAAATATGAAAACTGGGAAAGACTTGAGAAGAAGATATACAAGTTAGAGATATAATTATAGTTCCGTATTAGGAGTCGGTGTATATTGTGATAGCTGAAAATTTGTATCATTTTTGGAGTTCTTATTAGGGGTTCAGAGGAAGCAGATTTCCTCCCTTCCCATTGCTGTCCACAAATTCTATTGCCGGAAACAGCACCGGCTAGCAGGCTGCCGAAGATCCTACAAACTGTTAAAGCGGTCTGTTTATCCACTTTATGGAAGATATACAGTTGGTGGACAGAAAGAGTAGTGCGAACCGACTATACTAGATTTAGATTAATTAGTTAGAACTCTACGGAAAATTATGTGATCGCATTATAACATGATGTAAGCACAGCACATCACAGATCAGCTACCGCAGACTGAGCTTTAGAGGGATGACAATGACATTGCAGATGACATTCAGCCATGACATTGCATTATTCGGGCGATTAAACGTCTGATGCTGCTAATGGGGTTCTGAATCAGCCATTCGTGATGGTTTCCTCATCAACACCAAATACGTGCCTAACTAATAAGCCATTTAGGCACTGGTCTTATCACACCGATGTCCACATGACACAGTAATTTCAAATGGTTACATGTCAATACGTTTCTATTGATATATGTTTGTTCATATTCTTCAGGATTACGATATGGAAGCGGACTTTTCAACCAGAACTTATCAAGGAAGTGTGAAGCACTAGCCGTGTCAGGCCTAGCTGAATATGGTGATGAAATAGATGTGATTGCTCCAACTGATATTCTAAAGCAGATCTTCAAAATGCCTTACTCCAAGGCACAAGTATCTATTGCTGTTAGCCGTATTGGAGACACTCTCATTTTAAACGCAGGGTAAGTTACTGATTGCTTTGAAATAATCATGCTTTCAGTTTACTGTTTGCTAATGCAATGCTCTACATTGTACTGCAGGCCTGATGTTGATGAAGGTGAAAAGATATTCAGAAGACAAAATAACCAACCTAAAGGATCTGACCCTTCAATATTAAAGAATTTTGCAATGCACTCTGTGAGGGCAGAGGCTTGTGATTGCCCACCAAGTCATCAACCATCACAGGACAACCAAACAACATCGATGTTGCATGGACCTTTCGGTCACAGGGAGGGTTCCCTTGATTCACCCTCGTCTAATCTCAGCACATCACAGTATTTGGATCAGGATATCAGTACAAGTAGAAAACCGTCACATGGAACCTGTGAAAGTCTATACTTTGGTGCAAGGAAAAATAATCAAAAAGTTCCAGGATCCGATCCCATTAGGAAAACTACTCGTGTTGGTGAAAACCCTGGGTCTGACGTGCAAGAATCTGAGAAAAGTAGGAGAGTGGGGAATAATGGATTTCGGAAAGTTTGCTTTTGGCAGTTCCACAATTTCCATATTCTCTTGGGTAGCGACTTGCTTATATTTAGCAATGAGAAATATATGGCAGTTAGCTTGCATCTATGGGATGTTTCGAGACAGGTATGCTTTACTTTATTGAATATGCTTGATGTTTTCTTTCTTTACCTTTTATGTTGACAAATTGCTTTTGACAGGTTACTCCATTGAACTGGCTAGAAGCTTGGCTTGACAATGTAATGGCAAGTGTTCCAGAGTTGGCCATATGTTATCATCAGAATGGTGTTGTCCAAGGCTATGAGCTTCTAAAAAATGATGATATATTTTTACTCAAGGGTGTGTCCGATGATGGTACGCCTGCATTTAATCCACAGGTTGTCCAGCAAAATGGCCTCGCGGTTCTCAGGTTCCTTCAGAATAACTGCAAGCAAGACCCTGGTGCATATTGGGTATGTAATTTGAACTTATGCGTCGTCAAATTTTCATATCCAACTTCATACCATAGTACCTGAATATTCTTAAGTACAACTTGGTTTATTATAGTAATAGACCAGTAACCACCATGCTAGTACTTGTGCACTTACACTGAAGGTTTGCTTTGTCAGCTCTACAAAGGTGCTGAAGAAGATGTTGTGCAGTTATATGACCTGTCCATGTTACCGAAGAAACATACTGCTGGTGATCATAGATCTACGTGTGATCCTGTGTCTTCTTTAATGAACAAGGGGAGAAGGGAGTCGCTTTTCTCTCTTGGCACACTCCTCTATCGTGTTGCTCACAGGATGTCTCTATCCAAGGTACCGAGGATTTGTGCTCTAACTTTACTTAAGTACAGCTTTGTCGATTGTTAAAGACCATATATGATTTGCAGGTACCCAGTAATAGAGCAAAATGTGCGCAATTCTTCAGAAAATGTTTAGACTTCCTCAGCAAGCAGGATCACCTGGTATATTTGTTTATTCATCATGTCACGGTTTTACAAGTCTGTTGTTTTCTAGGTGAAATTTTCTCTCAAGATTTATCTTCCATCTCTTAGGTTGTCAGGGCATATGCTCACGAACAGTTTGCAAGGCTCATCCTCAAGTGTTATGAGGAATTGGAACTGACAACTGAGTCATTTCTGCTTGAATCGGAAGTTACTCTTACGGACTTAGATGATGAATCTCCAGAGTTGAGCCTTCAGAATTCACCATCAAAGCAAGATGCTGTATTGACAGATATTAGGAAGGATGATCCGCGGCTGTAGACAGTATGTTGGAGTATTCACATTCAGAATCCTCGCCTGGTCATGTTAATATTGGTTCCGCATATTCAACTTCAAAAGGAGATGTTTCTGAGGATAGCTTGCTGACGTGCCAGGCTGGAACCTCTCAGATTCAAAACCCATTGCTGATGCAATCTCCTCCAAGTTGGCAGCTATACATCACGTAACACAAGCTATTAAATCTCTTAGATGGAACCGGCAGCTGCAGACCACTCAAGAGGATTGTGTCGACAGCGCAGACACCATTTGGGAGAGACCTGTTGACTTGTCTTTATGTAGATGTGGTGATGTTGATTGCATTGAAGTTTGTGACATCAGGGAGTGGCTACCAAAATTGAAAATGGACCATAAATTGTGGAAACTTGCTCTTCTGCTTGGGGAGTCTTATCTGGCACTTGGAGAAGCATACAAAAATGATGGGCAGCTTCAGCGCACTCTAAAAGTTGTGGAATTAGCTGTATGGTTTATGGGTCTATGCCTAAACATCTCGACGGTGATGAATTCATTTCATCCATTTCCAATAGTTCACTGTGTCTTGAAGATGGTGATCTAAGACCAGTCTTGCATTGGATGAAGCAGAATATTTTGAGAATGCAAAATGTGTCAATTATGAAGTTTCTGCGCAACAGTTGCCTCCAAATTATTTATTTTGGGCTAATGCCTGGATGCTTGTAGGTGATGTCTATGCAGAATATCACCGATTGGGAAACCATCAAGCACCGATGCTGCGAGAACAGAAGCCCGACGGTGAACTTAGAATGTCAAATGAAGTTGCAATGGAAGTCAAACGTCTTAAGAGAAAATTAGGAAAAGATAAGCATAATTGTGAAACATGCTCACTGATAAACTGTAGCTGCCAAAGTGATAGGGCAAATAGTGGCAGTAGTGCAAGCAGTAGCAGTCCTGAGGCCTCTACATTATATGGAAGAAAGAAAAACAAAAAAGCATCTGGCAGGAACATTCGTTCACAGTTTAAAGAAACTAAGGAGAACCCTAATACAGAGGAAGCTATGGAAAGTTCTGAAAAAATGCAGAGCTGTTGGCATGATGCTTGTCTTGAAAAAAGCTCAGTAGCCAATGCTGAATCTGATCAGGATCACGCTATAGAAAATCAGTCAAGCAGTGCTGACGGCATTCCTGGCAAATCTAATGCAGATATTCCCAGTGTGAGGGGTGGTGGTATTTTCAAGTACCTTGCAGGTCCTACACCAGGAGATGCTGAATACAACTTATCTTCTGCTATTCACTGCTATGGTTCAGCTAAGGGAGCCATGTTTGCATTTCCTGTGGGCTCCGCAGAATTTTCTACCATCCTTAAGAAAAGTGGTTGGGCATCCAATGAACTGGGCCGCATTAGACTTGAGAGTGGAAATCCGAGTAGTGCTGAGATTGCTTTTGCTGATGCTATTAGAGCATTTCAAGAGGTCTCTGATCACACTAATGTTATACTAATAAACTGTAACTTAGCTCATGGTAGAAGAGCTTTAGCAGAGAAATTGGCATCAAGGATAGAAGAATTTCAGATGTATGATCTTCCTGAAGGCTCATATATGCAATCTGTGAAGTCTGCCAAGTCGGAATATTTTCAAGCAATAAACTACTATACGGCAGCTAAGAGGCAACTGAGGTATGCTATTGCTGACAATGAGGTTGACAAAGCACTCCACAACGAAGTTTACACCCAGTATGCACATACCCACCTGAGGCTTGGAATGCTTTTGGCAAGGGAAAGCTTCTTAACTGGCAGCTATGAAGGTGGACTTGTTGATGAATCATCTAATAGAACAGTTCTCGAGATTTCAGCAAGTGATGCCTTTCGGGAGGCTTTGTCTACATATGAATCCCTTGGTGAACTTCGCAAACAGGAGGCTGCTTTTGGTCATTTTCAACTTGGTTGTTATCAAAGGGATCTGTGCTTGAAGTTCCTGGATTTGGTTGGCAAGGAGGTCAAACAGAAGAATGAGGATAAACATCGTCAGAAAGCTAAGTGGTACGGTTCACTGGCAGAGAAGAACTGGCACAAGGCTTTAGAATTCTATGGTCCGAAGACACATCCTACAATGTTTCTTAACATCCTTATGGCGCAATCTTCCCTTTCTACTAACATCTCCAATTCGTTTCACTCTAATGCGGTATGTTCTTTCTGGCTTGCAGTCTCTTCCTATTACAACTGTTCAGTTTGGTAGACTTACTAGTTACTTCTTTCTGGCATTCCAGAAAGTTCGTTGCCTGTTATAATTTGCTGTGCCGAATGGAAGCAGTGCTATATGTCGTCTGCTTACAATTGTTTAGCATCTTGTACTTTACATTTGGAAACACGATTAGAACAGTGATTGCTCTGTTTGGTGCCAAGCAGTATATGGAACCACAGTAGTTCGCTTGCACTGTGGCTAGTAATAGTAGCCAGTAGGTCAAAACCATTGGACCATTTAAGCTTGAGGGTACGAGATTGCGTTCACCTGTGTGTTAATCTTGTCATCCAGTGTGCGTGTAAACATTGATGAATGTATTACTTGTGTATATGGGATAGAAGATTTTCTGTATTGTAATCAGTTTTTCTTTGCAGATGCTAGAACCGGCGCTGATGCACTTGCTTGAAGGCCGCCATGTGGTTGAAGCGAACGAGGAATGCTCACACGATGTGAACCTGGACATAAAGCCAAAGTTCTGGAGCCAGCTGCAGAGCCTGCTTAAGAGCATGTTGACTGCGTCACTGCCCGGCAGCGGCACAGGTAGGCCAGCAGCTTCCGCCGGTCAGGCCAACACCAGCAGCAGAGGAGACGCCGCGAAGCTGAAGGAGATGTACCGTCTGTCTCTGAAATCTACCTCTATGGGCCAGCTGCACGCTTTGCACAAGCTTTGGGTTGTCTGAGACCTCGGTTCACACAACGGTTACTGTGTGTGTATGATATATTGCTTGACATGCTTGTTCAGCATCTCCTTGGAAGCCTGTGATCATTTTTGACGATTATGTTCTGGTGTGTTTTATAAGGAGCCAAAGTGTAGTGATAATTATGTACTGGTACTGCTACCAAGAGAATAATAGCTGTGTAAATGTAATATATGAAGCAAGCAAGACTTAAAGATATGGTTTGATTTTAGAGAGGACAGCTCGTTTTGGTCAGAAACTAAGGATGAGTCGGACGCTAATCTTTAGGTATGTGCTCCGAACTCCATCACAAAAGCAGCAAAAACACGATGCTCATAAGGTACTGCCAACTGGATTTAAGCTTAAACAGAGTCCTGTTACTATTTGTACGCACATTCGCCCGGTAAAGTCCATTTTCTTTTACCTGTTTTCGCAGCTATGCGGCGGAAATGGAATAACTCGAATGTTCTGTTCCATCCAGTTTTTTTGACAACTGTCTGGCGACTTGAGAGTTGAGACGTCATTTTCTCTTCATAAAGGTGCTTTATACAACACGTATGAGGAAATCCAAGCTTATGTATATCGTAAATACGCATTAATATACACCAGAATGACTAAGCAGAGAACCCTTTCAAGTCATTTATCCCACGTGCAAAACAGAATGGCCACCCAGGTGGAACTGACAAATCTGTCTTCTATATCTGACGAAGACAGACGCAATTGGTACATTGACCGGTGTCTGGGAGCCAACAAAGAGGGTAAACAAAATGTCACACAAGCAATAGCAAACCCCTTGTATGCTTCATATTCACATCAGGCGACAAGAAAATCGACATCCCCGACAAACTTCCCTACAACATCTTTTCGCAG
This sequence comes from Poa pratensis, assembly GCA_947311845.1. NCBI lineage: Eukaryota > Viridiplantae > Streptophyta > Magnoliopsida > Poales > Poaceae > Poa > Poa pratensis. The sequence goes on from CAMZMU010000071.1 coordinate 12,202,624, forward strand.
CAGTACAATTCTAGAGTTCAGAAACAATTGTACAACATCTAGCTTGGATGCAACTGACCTCGATCATGGTCGGCCATGATATCTACAAAAATTTACAGTTCCTTGGTCATTGGTATCAAGATGGTCACCAGAGGATTATAGTAGTCTTGACAGCAGGCTTCAGTCTCCAGTCTTCACATGAAGGGTCTCGACGGAGTTATAGGCATTGGCAAATGAAACGATGTGCCATCCTGGAAATTTTCTAAACAAAGTAGTCTTGGCGCACGATGGTGATGAAGTCACGGGGAAGCGAGTCGTCCTCTTTTTGTTTCACTGTATCACCATTTCCTTGGATGTGCCAATATATCTTTGGAGGGAGAGGCGTATAAAGGTCTGCAGTGATATGGAGAAAAAACTTATAAGTACATTGGGAGAGGTTATATTCGTGCTACCATTGTACCCAACTTCACAGGCATCTACCTCCAGACAGGGTTTCATCAGGTTCTCTAGTTGAATGAAGCACAACAATACCGGCAAGAACTGTAAGAAATCCACAAGTCTCGGAGGCAATAATGCTTGCGCTCTGCCCAGACCAGTCCTGGATGTTCAAAAAACAGAAGTGAACTGACCAATTAACACAGGGGTGAAGAATAACTGATAGCTTCAGAAATATACATTTCTAAATTGCTCACCTTGAACATTATGCCACTGGCTAAAATAGTGAGGGTTGTGAACATGGCATAATAGATGGGAGAAACAGTGCTGTATTGAAAGTATCCAATGCCTGAAAGTGAACATAACAGGTGATGTTGTGATCAGAATATTAGCATGTGATCAGCAGAGCCTGGGAAACATTATCTAATGGAGCTTCAAGCAAATTCAGGCATATTTTCATTTCGATTTTATGGAAATATTATTGCAAAGCCTGGAAGGACAATACAAATCAGACACTGTGTGTACCTTGTTCAGGTAAACTAACTGAATAACTAAGCATATAGCTGAAACTGTCACAAACAGCCACGTCTGGAAATACCCGGCCTGGTTTACGCCCTGAATAGTAAGTTTAATTGCAATGCCCACAGCCTTAATACTCATTACCTAACAAGACAAGGCACCAGACAGATGTCATTTTCTCATATAGCAACAAACCAAAAAGAAACCAGAGGCACATCGTGCAGAACATTTACCGTAAGGGATCCAGTAACTGAGCAAATACCAACATACACCATTATGTTTTCCTGCCCATACCGTGGAGCACAATATAGCATAAGAAACAATATCACAGCCACTGCCAGAGCAGCATAGCAAAGGAAGGCTGCAACAACATTAGAAGAAGACATGTCAAAGGACAAACCAATTATTATCGCAAGTAGCGAAATGGAGATAGCATGGAAACTTACTAGGTTGTGTTGCCAAGCCCCAAATCTGCTCCACCGAGCTCGGGCTTCTCTCCTCGGGAGCATGGAGGATGATCACTGTCGACCCAACAATACAGAGAATACAGCCCAGGACACCCACCCGCTGCAACTTCTCATTCAGCATGAAATGGGCTAGAACAGCACTGTCCCCGAAATTCATCACACATGCACATATCAGAACGAACCCGAACGGTTGAATTGGAAATGTTATAGAAGCTAATTAAAACTTGCCATTGTACCTGACAATAATGCTGAGTGCGCCGAGTGGCGCGACCAGGACGGCTGGCGCAAACATGTAAGCCACGAAGTTGGCTGTCTCCCCAACAAGCACTGAAAAAAGTTCCAATTTTGCTGAAACATTCAATCCAGTTCTCATATGATCAGGACTAAATGAAGGCCAAGCGGATCATGAAGGCTTACTGGTGACCATCCCCACCCACCAGAGCGGCTCCCGGAGGTACCCATACCCTCCGACGCCTGCAATTTTCAGAAGACAAGAAGGTCCCATCGTCAGATACGTGGAATCGGCCGAACTGGGCACAAAGGATCCGCCTTTCTCAAGAAGAACCAGAAAGACCTAGAGCTACTGCAGCAGAAGAAGGAAAAGCACACGCAGGAGACGCGGGCGCAGACCTGCTCGGGCGCCGGCGGTGCCGGCGCGGCGGAGTCCCTTCTTCTTGACGATGAAGCTGACCCCAACGAAAGCGGAGGAGGCGACGGCGAGGAGCGCGCCCTTAAGGTTGGCGGCGAAGAGGTCGCCGCCGGCGTCCGTCAACGGGATGCTCATCGTGCGGCGGCGGCGCGCGGCCGGCGCATTTGAGGCGAGCCCCTGGGTTTCTCTACGCTTTGATTTCGATTTGGATTTAGGAGGAGCTGTGTCTTGACCTGCGCGATGTGCACGATGCGTCGAGAATTGATGGAGGGGAGAGAGGGGTTAAAAGCAAAGGGGGAGGAGAATTTCGAATTTATGCCATTTCTATTTCCACTTTTCTAGTCCTAGGTTTTGCTTTGACATTGCTTTTGGGTACATAGACCTGTCATGTTAAGTTTCGTGTTCGACTTGTATTTTTGGACTTGGCGTTGAAGTGAAAAATATCATGGGTAAGTGAAACTTGTATTCCGGCCAAAATACTGGAAACTGTCTACGTGCTAGGCACACAAATTATTACTCAACACTAAATTTGCCACCTAATGTGTACACATAAATGGTTGTAAAAGGAAGAATAAATAGCTTGCTCGGGACAAGCTGGAGACTCGGGCCACATAGAGGACTTAAGTTTTAAAACAAAAAATAGTATTGCGAGATTTCTAAAAGAAAAATAGTGTATGCGTATGATCTTTTTATCGGTGTGTCTTTTCAGCTGCGTTCTACTAAAAATATAAATTTTTAAATCAAAATAGAGTTATTTATATCAGCCGAGCTAGGTTAAGCGGAAAACGATGCCCGTTAGGGCTCGTGGTACGTGTTGATATAGGCTGGGAAAATCCCACAGCGTGACGTACAAGTTGTATACCGTACGGGTTGGTATATTATACCATACCCGTATAGTACGGTTCTATTACATTCAACGGCCCCCATTAATCTAAACTGTGAAGAAGATTTAGATTACGCCTAATTTCTAGTAGATTTCTAACAGGGAGGCTTTGTAAAGCCATCAGCAACTTGATCTCTACTAGATATAAACTTGATATCTAACTTCTTATCAACTACTCTTTCTCTAACAAAATGAAAATCAATCTCTGTGTGTTTGGTACGTGCATGAAATACAGGATTTGCAGAAAGATATGTGGCACCCAAGTTATCACACCATAAACAAGATCTTTCCTGAAGCTTGACTCCAAGCTCACCAAGAAGTGCTTCAAACCATATTAGTTCAGCTGTAGCATTAGCCAAGGACTTGTATTCAGCCTCTGTACTTGAGCGTGACACAGTTGCTTGTTTCTTAGCATTACATGAAACCAGATTTGGACCAACAAATATAGCAAAACCTCCAGTAGAGCGTCTATCATCAGGAGATCCGGCCCAATCTGCATCTGAAAAAGTACTTGAAAGTGTAGAAGTAGATGACTTGAAAGTAATTCCAAGATCTACAGTCCCTTAACATATCTCATAATTCTCTTAACAGCTGTCCAATGAGTGGTCTTCGGTGCATGCAAAAATTGGCAAACCTTATTAACAGAGTAAGATAGATCTGGATGTGTCAAAGTAAGGTATTGTAGTGCACCAACAATGCTGCGATATTGAGTGCAATCTTCTGGACCAAGTGGCTCCCCGTCGGCAAGAGAGAGAGGCTCATTTGGCGACAATGGCGTGGGTGCAGGCTTACAATTTTGCATACCAATTTTCTGAAGCAAATCTGAAGCATATTTTTCTTGTGTCAAAAGAATACCATTAGATGCACTTGTTACCTCAATGCCCAAGAAAAAGTGCAAATCACCAAGATCTTTGAGGGCAAAGTCATTGAGATCTTTAAGTAAAGCATTAATAGCTTGATTTGAAGAGCTTGTAACTATAATGTCATCAACATATATCAAGACAAACATAGTTATACCTGGCCTTTGATAGAGAAACAAAGAGGTATCAGCCTTTGAAGATGTAAAACCAAGAGCATGCAATTTAGAACTGAGGCGTGAGAACCATGCCCTTGGGGCTTGCTTTAAACCATATAGAGCTTTGTCGAGTTTGCAAATGTGATGACGAGCATGAGGGTCTTCAAAACCTGGGGGTTGTTTCATGTAAACCTCCTCTTTCAGAACACCATGTAAGAACGCGTTCTTGACATCTAGCTGCCGCAAACTCCATCCTCTAGAAACTGCAAGAGCTAAGACAGTCCTAATAGTAGCTGCTTTAACAACAGGACTAAAAGTATCTTCATAGTCAATACCAAACCTTTGCTTGAAACTTTTTGCAACAAGACGAGCTTTGTATCTAGCTAATTTTTTTTTAATAATACATTTTTTTATTAATTTTGATTAATATTACGCAAATCGAAACATTTGCAGAAATAATACGGCCTTGGCTTCGGCTAAGCCGAAAGGACCCTATCGGCCTCGGCTGGGCTGATTAGGCTGTCGGCCGACGGCTGCATGCGGGAGAGGACCCTATCGGCCCTGGCAGAGCCGACTGGACCTAGTCGGCCACTACAGAGCCGACTGGACCTCTCGGCCTTGGCGCAGCCGACCAGGCCTAGTCGGCTGTTGCTAGGCCGACTGCTGCATGTTTTTTTTTGCTAAAACGGATATTTTGACCATTTTTTCTGCCGCCACCGCCCGATCCCGCTAAATTCATTCCCGCCTTATTTATGGCCAATCCGTTCCCGCCCTTTTTGTCCCGCCATCTTCTCTCCCGCCTGTTTCTTCTGCCAAATTCGTTCCTGCCCTTTTTTCCCGCCATCGTATCTCCCGCCTGTTTCTCCCGCCAGTTCTTCTCATCTCGGCCTATAAGAACCCCTTCTCACTGAGGTTGGTAAGCATTCTAGTCCACTCACTCAAACATGTCAAGCTTTCCTTCAGATCGTAGTTTCCAGCCAGGAATGTCGGCACTCCTTTTGAGGTTAACGGCAGAGTTCAAGGTAGACAATAAGGAAGTGCCATTCGAGGATATTGTTACTTATCCACCTCATCTCCGTGAGCTATCAGCGAAGCTAAGTAGGCATGGGTGGCCATCGAGGACTTGGAGGGAAATACGGGAAGAACTTCTCAGGATGCATGCTAGGTGGCAGAAGAAGAAGCCAACATATACGAGGGAAAAAGATTTGACCAGAGCTATAAGATTTCCTATTTTATGGGTCGAGGAGAGCGAGGATGAAGATGATATCTTCATGCCGAGTGAAGCGAGCAAGAAAGCTGCAGCAGCGGCGGCGGCGTCGTCGAAGGGCAAGGGTGCTGCGTCGTTGAAGGACAAGGGTGAAGCATCGTCGAAGGGCAAGGGTGCTGCGTCGTCGAAAGGCAAGAGTGATGCGGGAGGCTGCTTCGATGGTAGATGACTTTTCTTTTTCTAATTTGCAGAGTACCATGTATCTTCAATTTATGTTGTGTTGTCGCTACTACCGATATTTTGTTGTCTGTGTAATTTGCAATGTTTGTTTAATGAAGGAAAAAATATTATCAGGACTAGAGTAGTACGTCTGATAGAAGTTCGCATACATAGATAGATATGTCTAGTTTTACATACATATAAAAATATCTCATACATAGATAGGTAGTCATGTCTCTAGAAGTGTCAGCCACGCCGTCTGCCACGGCGCGGAGGTGGTGGATTTGGCGTCGTCCAACCTAACCTGTGGGGTGGCCGAATGCCACGTGCAGGAATCCGGGACCCGTCATCATCATCCTGTGTCTCCTGTGTGGGGGTAGGGTGGAGGAGTGTTGTACATACCCATCCAATTGTCCAACTGTGTGTATGTCTCATTGGTGTCCCCACCTTCCTGATCACTCCCCCACGCGGATCCAGACGACTGCTGACCGGACATAGACGGACGAAATCCGTAGGCTCCTACATTAAAAAACATGTAAGTATGTAGTTGTAGCCAATTGGTACGGGAAATACAAGATAACAAGAAACTTACCCTGTGGTTGGGGTGGTGGACGAAGCATGTAGCCCGTCGTGAGACTGTAGTGCTGCCAGGACGAGCCTCAAGTCTGGTCAGGAGAGGGTGGCCTGGGCGACGACTGTGGTGTCAGCCGAGGACGCGGGTGTTGCCGGTCCTGCTGCGGTTGCGGCTGCTGCATGGAATGTCGCGGTGGGCGCTGTGATGCTTGGCGGTGATCGACGTCCGAAGTACGTGTGCACGTGATAGCCTCGTAGATTCCGCGCAGCCTGTCCTCTACGCACCACACCCACGACTGATGCTGCTGGCGGTCCAATAGAGGGCCAGACGAAAACGAACGTCCGTACGCTGACACATCCGTCTGAAACTGGTGTGTCAATTGGGCCTGTAATTTGCACGGTCAGGAAGTTCTAAGTAAATATTGTAAAGTTTGTAACAACTATTCTCTTACCGCGTACTGTCTGGAGCCTGAAGTCGACTGGCTCGGATACATATCCCACGTAGCGGGAGTCGGCGTCTCCTCAGGGTGCTCGTGATGCGTAATGCGCAGTCGTGTCGAGGCCATGTAAACATGCTAATAGGAATTGAATAGTTGAAGATCAAACCCGAGGTCCTCCTGTCAGACTCGTGTCGTCGCAGTGTCCCACTCTGCAACGTAGGCACCAACCCTCCGCATCCACTGAAGCGCGGTCCTGTTAGTGCCCTTTCTTGTGTACCTACAGTTGTATTGAGTGTTTGACAATTTAGTAATGCTTACATGTGGATAAGATTAAAACATTTCATAAATAAGCACACCTGTGGACGATGGGTGGGACGGGATCCTTTATCGGCGGAGGAAGTGCCAGCTGTCGTCGACCGAATTGCCTCATAACCCTCTGCTGGGCCATCTCCTCCACGTAGACATCGAAGATAATCTTTGATTTTGTCATCCAGTATGCGCGATCTCTCGTGCAGAGGTTAGAGGTACCACCGGGGTATTTAGCCTCCATTGCTTCATCCGTGTACGACTCCCAGATTACCGCACCCGCCCTCAAAAAGTCGAACTGCTCGTTGAATGTCGGGTAGCAGTTCTTCACTTGATCGTGACCAAAGCGTCTCTGCACAAACCAAAAGTTAGTGCAAGCCAAAGTAAAATGTAACAATTGCGATAAATAATTAGATTAGGCATACCCTACGACGTGTCCAGAGATAACCGAAAGTAGGCATGTCTATGCGATCAGCATCTAACAACACACCCACAGGGTAAGCCTCCTCAGCAAGTACGTCTGGTCGTCCAATAGGGAACCTCTCCCACGACCAAAGCTGCAACAACATAGGGCATCCAAGTAGGGCTGACGTAGGCGACACAAGATGACACCCATTGCACATAGCTCGGTAAGTAGCCGCTAATACAGCAGATCCCCAACTCCTATGTGTGATATGGGCTGGCTCTGTAGCACTCGCAATCTCCAGAGCAATAGGGATGTACCTCGCGCTAATAGTGGTGACATGGTTCTCGGTGAACATCACCTTCCCGAGTAGCCACAAGATATATGCTTCCAGGCTTCTAGTGATTTGTGCAGCTTGCAGTGCCATGTCTGGAAAACCCGGAAACTTCTGTATCTGTATGTACCAAAGAAATTGTATTAGAGGCTAAGCTGGAAACAAATTTATAAATATAACGATGCATGCGAAACATGTGCGGAAGGTGAACTAACCTGAAAACCGAGCAACCAGTCTAGTTTGGGTCCGTGATCCTCTGAGGTAAATACTCCAGCATTGTGGTATATACCCTGAAAATGAAGTGACATTTCTTGCTCCCAATTTTCTGGAGCCTGCAATGGCCCTATGGGCCAACCCGCCAACGACAGTCCAAGCAAGAAAGATACATCCTCCAGAGTAGGAGCCATCTCGCCCCAACGAAAGTGAAACGTGTGGGTCTCGGGCCTCCATCTGTCCACTAAGCAAGTGAGAAAACAGTTGTCTATCGTCATGCGTGGAGATTCACGAGTGGCCACAACTAGACACGCGAAAGGTAAATGCCCAGCCCACTTCAACCTGCATATCCAATAAACAAATATAAATGCGTAATCATATATATCGCACGGACAAATAAATTCAACACGTACCTCTCAACCCAGCCAGGGTGTATCTGCCAGTATTCCCTCGGTCCTGCAATACCTTAGCTCGATGGGTATTATCCACGTCCGGTCATGAAGGATGCACACGTTCGGCTTATCTTGCACTACTGCTATTTTAAGCTGCCTGAAGAACCACGTCCAATTTTCAGTGTTCTCGCTCTCCACAAAAGCAAATGCGAGTGGCACGATCTGATTGTTGCCGTCCTGACCAATGGCGGTCAAGATCTATCCCCTATACTTGCCAGTAAGAAAAGTTCCATCAACACAGATCACTGGTCGACAATGACTGAAAGCTTCGATGCATACACCGAAAGAGAAGAACACACGATGCAACACCTTGACGGTTGGAAAATCTGGCATCCTGAAGTGTTTGATGTCAACATAGGTGCCTGGATTACGGGCCTGCAATGTGTGGAGGAGCCGAACAACTGAGTCATACGAGTCCAGGAACGAACCAAATCTGATCTCAAATGCCCTCTGCTTAGCCCTCCAAGCTTTCCCATAAGAAATTTTGTACTTAAACCTCGTGAACACCTTATACTGAATAGCCTTCACTTCCATCGCTTTGCCCTGTACTATCTCTGAGTAAAGCAACCGAGCGATAAGCGTCGACGAAATGTTACGATGGTCTTGAGGGATACAGTCAATTTTACATGTGTGTTGTACTAATCGCACACTTTCCAGTTTATGCCGAATTGAGGGCGGTAGCCATGCACCCTTCCAGGACAATCTGTAACCTCACATTTCATTGTCAGATATTTTTTACTTGACACCTTGGTTCTGAATACCCTCCAAGTCGACATTGCCCACTTAATGATTGCGTCTTGCAAATGTTGCTTGTCGGGATATAGAGCACCCACGGCAATCTGGTTCTGGTGGTATTGCCAGGCAGAATCATGACCATCGTTCACAGTCATTGCCGAAGAGAAGTCATGACTCCATGACGCGGGATTAGGCACCGCCTGTTCGTCATCCGACTCGTCGGAATCATCGGCATAACCACTATCACCACCTGTATCTACCTCTTCCATCTAGGTCTGCATATGCCCAGATTCCTCGTCTGCATCTGCCTCAACACCGTCGTCATCTCCTAATTCAGCCTGGCTGTTCTGCCCTGAATCGTAACCACCACCTCCAACATCTTCCTGACTATCATCATGTCCAGAAAAATGCATCTCATGGCTGCTCTGGCCAGGATCGTGCCCACCCTCGCCTTCAGGAGGGTTAACCTCCTTCGCGACAGGTATCAGTAAGGCGATAGAGGTTGTTCCCCTGCTTTCGCAACCTTGCAGCCAGCGCACCAACTGAGAGGTCCGATCTATCGGCCTCAAATAGAAAAACACCGGTGACCTTGAATTCGTCCACAATGCATGCACACCGACGGTGTCTGTTTCAGGATTAGGCCCTAAACATTCTGCCAACCAATCTTTCAGCTGACTTATGGACCATGTTTGTGGGGAGTTCAGTTCCAACTCTGACCATCGAAACTGACCCAAATCAGCTCCCAACTCAGTTATTTCAACAGTACCAGGGCCATAGTAAAACAGACATTTCACTAAATTACTCATCTCGGCAACCTAAAAATGTGACACCAAATAATCATTATAACCGGAACAACTACATACTTTTTTATTACTACCGCAAAAAATACCTAGTAATTTATACCGGATACTTAGCAATATCAGTATCGCACGACAAACTTAACAATAATGCAAACCTAATTAATCTAAACCCTAATTAGCCAAAAATCACATACCCTTGAAGCGTGCCTTGATTCAATGGAGTAGCACCACCACCACCACCACGGCCGGAGCAGCAGAAGCACCACCACCACATCTTCCGCGGCCTACACCAACCTCCACCACATCTCCACCATTGCTCCAAAAAAGCACCACCAAATCACCCCCACAACCTAACCCATCTGTAGATCGGAGTTGCCCTAACTCTCTAACACCTCTAGCCTTAAGATTTGCTGGCTGGATGGAGAAATCACCGGGGGAGGGAAGAAATCGCCATGGCTTCTTTTCTTTTCGGGTAGAAAGAAGAAAGAGAGAGAGGCGGGGAGGAAGAAGAAACCCGTCGGCGTTCTAATCCTGCGACTAATCGGCCTCGGCCTGGCCGATAGGCTTGTCGGCTTCAACGTGGCCGATTAGTGGCCACGCGTGACCCGAAAGGGCTGTCGGCCGCAGGTCTGGCGCGCCATGCCACCTGCTCGGCTTCGCTAAGGCCGATAAGGCCTAATCGGCTACGCCGAGGCCGATAGGTCCTTATCGGCTTAGCCCAAGACGAGGCTGTATTATTTCTGCAAATGTTACGATTTGCGTAATATTAGTCGAAATTAATAAAAAAATGTATTATTAAAAAAATTAGCTTGTATCTATCCACTGTACCATCAGCCTTTTTTCTTGATATGATAGACCCATTTGCAATCTATAACATTTTTGGTAGGACAAAAAGGGACCAAGTGCCATGTATTGTTTTGCATCAACGCATCATACTCTTCTTGCATGGCAGTGCGCCACGTGCATCATCAACCGAGCTAGGTTAAGTGGAAAACGATGCCCGCCAGGGCTCGTGGTACGTGTTGATATAGGCCGGGAAAAACCCCACAGCGTGGCGTACAAGTTGTATACCGTACGGGTTGGTATACTATATCATACCCGTACAGTGCGGTTCTATTACATTCAGCAATTTATGTTTTATTAGTTATGTTATTTGTCTTTTTTGTAGCTTATTAATTAATATATTTCAATGGAATGATAAAGATACGCACATCTATATGTTTCGTACAAAGAATTTTAATTATTCTTTTAACTTATATAAATAGGTTTTTCCGTAATTATATAAAAAGAGCTCTGTGTGTTGACGAACCCAGTGAGGGCGGCACTAAGAAAACATATGTTTTGTCCTCGACGAAAATAGCAAAATGCTCTAAGAAAATGATACTTCGAGCACCAAAGCTTGTTTATCTACACATGACATAATACATGTCCTTTCCCACGAAAATTACTTGTGCTCCCCCAGGAGCCGTTTTGAACTACCCCGACATGAAACATAGGAGCTCCAATACAAAAACAAAGAACTCGCTGGTTGCCTCGTCCAATCGAATCGGAAGCTGGCATGGCACAAGACGAGACAAGGGTAACGTGCCCGGGGGTCAGCATCCGCCCAGGTCAGGAACAGCCAAACCGGCGATCCAGATCTCGGACAGTGGGATCCGTCTTCCTCGATCTGCTTTGACAATTGATTTCCTTCGCCGCCGGAGCCGATGATCGGGCCCGCGCTCAAAAAAGCCGCATGCATGCCGTGCCGCCGGCTAGCTCGTCGGTCTCTTTCCGCCGGTCGGTGGGAGCCGCCGCCGCCTGCGTCGAGACAGCGATCTTCTCGCGGAAAGCTCGTATCTTCTCTGCTACGTTTTGTTCGGTTTGTTTGAGAATGCAGATTACATGGTTATTATTATCGATAGCAGCTTGAGAATCCGTGGCAGCGGCCCTGGCAACCTACTACGCTGATTTGCAGAGACGAGATCGATTAATAAAACTGACGCGCTGGCACCAAGCTCTGGAGACGCGTCGCGTGCCATCGTTGGCGCTCGGAGAGCAGGGAGCCGGCCGCGGTGGAACAGGAAGGTGGGTTTCCCTCACCATGTGGTGTCGGCGTCCCCGTACACACAGCAGACAACGCGAGGTAGTAATCGAGTCAGGTATCCAGATAGGAATGGCAATGGGTATCTACCTTTTTACCCTGCGGGTAAAAACCCTATTCAGTAAGGGTATGGGATAAAAATTTACTCATGGTACGTAAATAGGAAACATCGAGTCAGGTATCCAGACCACAAGCTCCTTTGGAGGACGTGAAATGTATCCGTTTTTGTTTTTTTATCTGTTTGGTTGGCCAAGCGGAAATGCGTCTAGTTATAGTTATAGTTCTGTAGTGTATCCAACGGGTGACCCATTTTGTCCACCTAGATCTTTATTTCATTTCAACAATTTGAACAAATTTCTATATTTGAAGTTCAAAGTTTATAAATTTGTAGGCCATACATTTGATTATATGGATCAAATAGATACATAATATAGAGATACTACTACCCCTCGCTCTTCTTCGGTCGTAGCGGTGGAGTAGCCAGCTCATCGTCCAACTTCGGTGGGTGCGGTGGAGATCCTGGCTGTGTCGTTGGCGCCTCAGCCGGAGCTGTCGCCTGGTGTGCAAACCACGTCGGGTCTGCCCCAGCCAACCACGACGCCCATGGGGGACCAAGCTGGTGCTATCAGTGGTGGACTGCTAGCTCCTCCTCCGACACTACTGGTGCCTCTTCCTCCTCCTTCTCCGCCACTATCAGGGCCTCCTTCTCCGGCTTCGCCCATGATATCGCGTTGTGGAATGGTTGTCATGCGGTCAATTTATACACGGCCCGACACGGTTTGGAAGGAGGCTTGGAGGTCGCTTTTCCCCAAGCGTCGAAAACTTCCTAGCGATCTGTCTCCCGGTGGCCAACTAATTAGTATGGGAATACGTAGTGGCGCCAGCATTTTTACAAAAAAAATTGCGCATAGGCGACGCTGCAGGCGGTAATAGGGCTTCAGTGAGAGCTTCTCCCCATGACCGTCGCCTCGTATGCACACTTGCGGTAGCGTGCACGCTCGACGGTCAGCTATTCAAGGGCGTATGCGCCACCTCGGTATCTTCCTTCTCCTTGGGGCCCCGGGCCAGCGCAACACGGTGAGCATGGTCGTCGTCGAGAGTCTCCAGTGAGCGTTGCTTGGCCGTCCACAACTGCGGGTCGCATGCGTCCTCCTCGCTGCTCCATTTGAAGTCCTCCTCCCCGGAGTCCTCTACTTGAATAAGTGTACTTCTAACTTTAATACTAAGTCAAACAATTTAAAATTTGACCAAATTTATTGAAAAAACTAGCAACATATATGACATAACATTGGTATATTTTGAAACTTCATTTCAAATTGAATCTAGTGAGGCTAATTTACTGTCATAAATGTGAGTACTTTTCCCTATAAAGTTGGTCAAAATTTTATAACACTGACTTACCCTAAAAGGCAGAAGTGCTTATTCGGGTACGGAGGGATTATAACCCTAGCAGCCTAGACATGTTGAGTTATTGCCATAGACTCCCTCCGTTCCTAGACAGTTGCCTTAAAAATCAAATAAAAGAAGTCAACACCTTTTAAGTTTGAGTAGATACACAAAAGAAAAATCAATTAATACACATTTCATAAATAAATTATAAAAATATATGTTATGAAGAAACTATTTGATACTGATTCAGTATTATTTATCTTTATATTTTCCGTCAAACTTTAAAAAAATCGTCTTTTTAATTTATTCATACACCACCGCGTAAGCAGCCCCGAGAATTTGGGCCAGAAAACGGGACTCCCTCGGAAAATTGAGGATTCAAAAGCGGCCGAGCCTGGCGAGCAAACACCCCTGGGCCCTGGGCCGGCTAATTCTCACCGGAGCCCGAGGACAGACGAGACACGAAGTTCACACGATTCCCTAAAAAAAGACGAGACACGACGTTCACACGAGACAGCGCCGGCCGCTTCCAAGGCCGACGACGGCGGTCGTTGCCACGCCGATCGGCTGGAAATATCGGCCGTCGCGGCTCGTATTCGTATGGAGCAGAGCGTGGGCCAGGGAGAGGCCAAGCAGTGGGCGGATGAGACGCCGGCTGAGCGCCACTCGAGGTGGAGGGAACGGGTGGCGGCGAGAGTTCCGCGAGATGCCGCCGCGCCTCCGATTCCCGTCTGCCGTGTGCGTGTGGGGCTTAAAACGATGAGGGAATCACGCAACGCAGCGCTTCGCCTCGCCTTGATTCCACGACCTGTGTCGCCGGTTCTCTATCCGGATAAGACGAGAGAACCTTCAGATTCGACAGTGACTCGTGTTCCAGGCATTTCTGTTTCCCGGCCATTCGAGAGGAAGAAGAAGAGGATAGCCTATCCTCCGGCGATGAGATTGACCTACGTGGCCCGTATCAAAAAATTCGATCCGCCGGAACTGTATCGTACGCCGTGCCTCTGCCAGGACCACCGCACGGATTTTAATGCATGATGAAGAAAGGACCGTGACCCACACCACACCACACCACACCACTTGGCCGGGTCCACCTGCCAGCGGTCAGGTCTGCACGGTGGTGGACCTCGTGGGACAGGGACACTGCCTCCTGCTTTCTCGAGCCCACCCAAAGCGCTAGGGTCCAAACTAGGCAGGCAGCCGCCGCGTGATGAGGGCCCTCAAAGACGGCGCAATATGCGTGATCAAATGAACGGTCAGGATATGATTTCAAACAGAGGCGTCGACGTAGAGTCAAAAGTTGGTTTCAGTTTCTTCTAGAGTAGCTTGGCGGCCTCCGGCCTGTTCAAAAAGGCAAGGTGCACTGGGAGGATTTCGTGCACTCACGAACCATCCTCAAAAGTGATCATGATTCATGCATGAATCCTAGGACCGCTCTCTTCGTATCGACAACACTAATTTGGAAATACCGATTCTACACAGAAATAGTGCTGGAACTCACGGTTCAGACAGATCGTGAAGCTGGCAACATTGGCCGTTTACAGCGCAAATGTAACAGGGGTTTGTTTTCTTTTATGCGACGAATAAAAGAGAAAACTTTATTTTAAGCTTTGAACTCGTAGAGATTAGACAGATAGAATCATGAACTTGAAATTCCGGTAGTTGGCACATGAATCCCGTCCTATTCTTAACACCGAACGAGTTTTTCATGACATAAAAAAACTCAAATTTGGTATTTTGCTACACTCAATTAGTAAGATAGCCCACACGTCATATATATATTCTAACTAAGCCGCAACAAGATGAGAAGAAAACAGCAACAGGTCAACGCTTGCAGGGTGGGCGTTCGGTGGCATGTAGAAGGCAGACAATGTCGGTCAAGATGAAACGCCGTCGACAAAGATCAGCGGACGGACAACGGTATCGACCCAAACTACGACCATTAGGAATCCTTGCGAGGAAGACGCGCGCAAGGAAATGTAGGAGTTCTGACAGTTGGTCGAGAGAAGTAGAAGGATGTCTCGCGTCTGGTCGAGATAAGCAAGCAACTGTCTGACTCGCACTTCACGAGCAGGTCTGGTCTAGCGGGCACCACCCTAGAAGGATGATCTGGAGATCAATTTGACGCGGGTAAGTTCTTCATGCGCATGAGGGGGTGGCCCGATTTAATCGTCGTTTCCGATCCAATCAAAGAGAGTGTCAGCATCTCTCGACACATTGTCTCCCAATGATGACTTGCTGCACATGAATCATGTCAGGATGACGATCGGGAGTAACGATAGACCGAAAAAAGCTCGAATTGAATCATAGCTACAAGTTGTGTAGCCCTAGCGGAGAATCGACCTCCCTGGGGGAGAGTTGGGGGAAGCGAGGAGGAAGATTGAGAAAGAAGATCTTACAAGTAGTGTCCACATGTATGTGAGAGTAGCGGGCAATTTTGGTCGGGATGGTCGCATTCCCTATGCAGCAAACATGTCTAAGGTTCGATTTAGACCAAAATTTACAAACTCAGTGTGCCAAACGGTTGGGAATGCGAGTTTAGTATTCGTTTTATCTAACCTCTAGAGTTAATTAAGATTAAAAATAAACTTTTTCCACCAACAAAACTGACCGTAGGGCCTTTTACCAACAAAATCTTTGGGTTTAGAGATAAAACTGGAAGAGATCAGCAAATCAAACAAAATAAAGATTCTGTCCTTTTTTTTACCGAGACTTTCTTTTTACGCGGAGTACGACATGACGAGACCGGTCAATCTTTTAAGGACGTAGTCACGTAGGGCACAGGCAAACGGCCTCCACACGCCTGGCGGCGACCTCTTTAAATCCCGTCCGTTCACGTGCGACCGGGAGGGCATCCTCGGAAGCCCTCACCCTCACGAACCCCACCCGCACACCACGGATGGCCGCCGCCCCGACCACCACGGCCTCCTCCCGCCTCCTCCTCCACCGCGCCGCCGCCGTGCCACCCACCGTCCACCACCACCTCAGGCGCCACGCCACCCCCTGGCTCCTCCCGCTTCGCCACCGCGCCGTCCGCGCCGCGCCGGCGCCGCGCGCCTGGCCTGACAGCGTCACGCCCTTCAACTATGGCGACGACGACGACGACGGCGACGACCACCCCCGCGAGGAGTGCGGCGTGTTCGGCGTCGTCGGCGACCCGGAGGCCTCGTCGCTCTGCTACCTCGGCCTGCAGAAGCTGCAGCACCGCGGGGAGGAGGGCGCCGGCATCTGCGCCGCCGGGGACGACGGCAGGCTCAAGTCCGTGACGGGGCTGGGGCTCGTCGGCGACGTATTCCGCGACCCGGCGCGCCTCGCGAGCCTGCCCGGACAGGCCGCCATCGGCCACGTCCGCTACTCCACCTCCGGCGCCAACGAGGCCGACCCCAAGAACGTGCAGCCCTTCCTCGCCGGGTACCGCTTCGGCCAGCTCGCCGTCGCGCACAACGGCAACCTCGTCAACTACAACTCCCTGCGCAACAGGCTCGAGACGCAGGGCTCCATCTTCAACAATACCTCTGACACGGAGGTCATCCTGCACCTCATCGCCACCTCGCTCTCGCGCCCGCTGCTCGCGCGGATCTGCGACGCCTGCGAGCGCCTCGCCGGCGCCTACTCGCTGCTCTTCCTCACGGCCGACAAGCTCTTCGCCGTGCGCGACCCGTTTGGTTTCCGCCCGCTCGTCATGGGCCGCCGCCCCAACGGCGCCGTCGTGTTCGCGTCGGAGACCTGCGCGCTCGACCTCATCGACGCCGTGTACGAGCGCGAGGTGGCGCCAGGGGAGGTGATCGTCGTCGACCGCCGGGACATGTCGGTGTCCTCCGCCTGCCTCGTCCCGCACCGCCCGCGCAAGTCGTGCGTCTTCGAGCACATCTACTTCGCCCTGCCCAACTCAATCGTGTTCGGCCACGCCGTCCACGAGCGGCGCACCGCCTACGGCCGCGCGCTCGCTGAGGAGTCCCCCGCACCCACCGCCGACGTCGTCATCCCGGTGCCGGATTCCGGGTTCTACGCGGCGCTCGGCTTCGCGCAGGCTTCAGGGCTCGAGTTCCAGCAGGGCCTCATCCGGTCGCATTACACCGGCCGCAGCTTCATCCAGCCGACGCAGGCCATCCGCGACCTCGCCGTCAAGCTCAAGCTCGCGCCCGTTCGCGGTGTCATCAAGGGCAAGAGCGTGGTCGTCGTCGACGACTCAATCGTGCGCGGCACCACGTCGAGCAAGATTGTGCGCCTGCTCCGCGACGCCGGAGCGCGGGAGGTGCACATGCGCATCTCCAGTCCCCCGGTCGTCGGCCGATGCCACTATGGCATCGACACGCCCAGTGAGGGCGAGCTGATATCAAACAAGTGGGACACTGAGGGCGTGCGCAAGATGATTGGTTGCGACTCGCTCGGATTCCTCTCCATCGACAAGCTACACAGCATCTACGGCGATGAGGCGGATGAGCTCTGTGACGCCTGCTTTACGCGGAACTACCCGGTGCCCCTCCCTGAGCCGGTGCCGGAGCTGGTGTCGTCTTTCGAAGACTGACAGGGGAAATTGGCTACTCCGCATGTTTACTATAGGATTTTTGTCTCAATTTTGTGCATGGCGAATTGTGTGGTGACAATTGCATTCATCGTCTGAATTTTTGCAGGTCTTAAGTTTGTATCAGTGAGCGGATGTTGAGGTTTCAAAACCCTTTTCTTGATTTAAACATAAATTTATAAAAGAAAGGTTGCCCTGAATTGTCATATTCTTCTTAATAGTTACATCTGCATAGCCAAGCAAGAAACTCTTGTGCTGTTGTAGTGTACTGATTGAACTTGTGCGTATCAGTTTTTTTTTTTTTTTGTAAACGCAAAGTTCCTTGCTTTCACATCCACTTGTATCTAAACGAAATACTAAGCCTGCATAACAGCATGACATCGACATGTATGATATGTATCTTCGTTTAAATTCAGTCTCGGCTAAAACATCCATACTGTACATAGCTCCTTATGCAAACAGGATTTGCTCGCCTAGGATTTATAGTTTCTTATAATGTGATTCAAAGTAATGAACTCATTATCAGATGATGATCTACTCTGCTACTACCATGGTCCACCTCAAGGATGCACCATTATTTTCAGAGTGCGTCATGTTTTTATTTTTGGGAATCCTATTTGTCTGGGCTAAAATTGACAATGTTTCTCCTAACGTGATTTAAGCGATGGTCAGCTGTTGGACTTACGCTGCTCTGGTAGACTGGCAGGAGAATACTCGAAATTTTATTCCTCCATTATAGGGTTACAGTCAGCCAATACTATGAGCTGTTCAGTACTCCGTACATTCAGGGGATTGATGCACCCAACATGCGGTGCTTGTGCTTCTTCCTGTTCTACTAGCATTAGCTAAACAAATGTGCAACGATGGCTATTTGATCTGCTGGCGTCACTGCCAGAGCATGCTAGAGGAATTATCATTATGTTCATGTGGAGGATTTGGCAACTCAGAAAGTCAGAAATGACATTACACATGATAAACAGATTTCCCCTGTTGAAGTTACTAGAGAGTACCTCTGCTCATACTAAAGCTCACTGTTCCAAATCCAACAACAGTCGGAGACGGCCATTCTGAAAGGAAAAGCTCCTTGTGTGACAGCTCTAAAGCCTAATATGATAAGCCAAATACAAAGGCACCGCCACTGGTACTAGTATGTTCGAATTCATGGCTCCTTGTTTGAATGCTCTAAAGCTCGGTTGATGGCTCCTTCGACGCAGAGGGTGAGGCTGGTACTGGTATGTTTGGATTCATCTGGCAATGTAATTTCGCTGCTTACAATGATGCCCTAGAGTCTGAAATTGGGGCGATCATGGAGGGCTTATCCCTTGACCCGGAGTGGTACAATACTCCTATTATTCTCCAAACGGATTGTGCATCTGCTCTAATGGCTATCAAGGAACCAGTGCAAAACAGATCAGTATAGTCATATGATTGCTGAGGTGAAGCGACTTTTGAATCTTCGAGAAGTTATACTCGTGAAGACGTAGGGTGTGTCCAGTATGGCATACAGTGCTTCTCTCTGGGATCATCCACACCTCTCCCATGCAATCCCAGATTTTCGCTGCGTTGGTGCATGAGACGAGGGCATGGTACGAGTCCTCAGAAACACAAATTCTGCAGTTCCTCGGCACATTTCAGATGACGATATTTCATATTAGCGCTGGTTGCCAGAGGTCCCACGACCACCTTCCATGTGAATATCTTTATTTTTTGTGGCAAAGAGACTAGTGAATGGAATATCTTTATTTTTTGTGGCAAAGAGACTAGTGAATGTCTTTTTGGGATAAATGTGATTATTCCTTTCTAAGAATTTTTTATTGTTCATGTTGGCCTAATCTTTACCCAGGATATTGGTTCGGTATTATAACAGATGATTTTTTCCCTATAAATTTGGTCAAACATTATAAAGTTTCACTTAGGACAAACCAGTTTGCAGTATGTTTTGACATGCAGAGAGTAGTTAACTATAGGCTAAAAATAACTTTTAATCTGATAGCACTTGCCGAGATAATACTCCAACTATCAAGTTAACTCTGACTTGGCAGGTTTCTATTCTTAGCAGATCAGGTGCACAAAAATTGCTTAAGAGAATACTATATTATGGGCTCTATGGATGGCTCAGCAATGCTCAACTGTTAAATACAAGAGCTAAGATTACAGTTTAGAGTAATGCATCCCAGGAATCATTTAGCATACTGATATATTCCTTTTTGTTTTGGACAACAATGTATAGTCTAACTTAAAAATTGGGTTCTGCCACAACATAATGTAGAAAAGCTGTTGTGGAGCAAACATTTTGCTATCTCAATTTTTTTTACAGGGATGCTATCTCAACATATTTGGTGGCTGCAATTGCGCTAATTCACTATAGAATTGACGAACTCAGCAAGGCGCTAAGTAAGAAAGGGTTAAACAAAATTGGAATTAGAGTGTCAGGAAAGATTGGGAGTATATGTAGATGTAGAGGCAGAATATACACCGGTGATCTCAGTTTTGGGTCTTCTCCACCTTGGCCTTGATCTTCTGCTCCATGATTGCCTTCTCGGTGTCGAGGCTAAACATCCTGTTGAGGGCGTGCATGTTCTCGAGTGTTTCACTGAGGGTGTGGCTGTCCGTGCCATCGCATCTGAGATGCTGCAATGGGCCATGCAGAAGCTTGTTCACTATGCCGGTACTGAGCTGCTCAATGGATTTTTTCATTTTCTTGGTGAGGGCATCTTCTCCGATCTTGTGTAGGCACTTGTCAAGCTCAGAAGCCCTGATCCTGTCTGCATATGACCTCAGCGACTTGATGGTTGGAACGGTCTCTAGGGAGTCCCTCCATGCCTCGAACCGTTTTAGTTCTTCGGAAATGATCGTTTGGGCCTCCATTGCTTTCCTGAGACGGTCTTGCTTGTTGTCTTCCACCACTTCTTTTAAGTCATCAACATTGTATACTCGTGCATGGCCAACATCAGACACACAGGCACTGACATTCCGGGGAACAGATATGTCGACAAAAAGTCGAACACCACCAGTGGCATCAGAAATAGGAGGAAGTACTTGTGCATGCTCCTTCATGAACAATGGGGATTCAGATGAGGTGCTTGTGAACACGACATCAGCATCGGCTGCGGCTTCATACATCTCTGTGAGAGGCCTGTAAACAATCTCGATGCCATCCATCTCTTCACGGATGGCATCTACCCTTTCAGCAGAGCGGTTCACCACAACAACCTTCTTGCATCCTTTGGCAATCAAATGTTTGATCACCAGCTTCCCCATTTTGCCAGCACCAATCAAAAGCATGCTAGCTGACAAGCATTCAGACCTTGGAAGCTTCATCAGGGCCAATTCAACTGCGGCTGAACTGACAGACACAGCACCAGATGATATGTTTGTTTCACAGCGGACGCGCTTTCCAGCTGTGATTGCATCCTTGAACATCCTATCAATGTTCTTTCCTAGGCCTCCACTATTTTGCCCACTTCTGACAACTTGTTTAACTTGAGCGAGTATCTGTCCTTCTCCAAGAACTAGAGAGTCAAGTCCAGCAGATACCTCAAACAGATGTCGTGTAGCATCACTGTCACGCAACATGAAGAGGTGCTCCCTGAGCTCGGAAGCTGGGATTCCACTCTTCTGCAAAAACAAGCAGGATCGACTACATTAGAGCTTCTCTTCAAAATGCGTTCTTGAACAACAAAAACTGGGAAGGCTAGGCAAAAATACTACAGAGACAGCACACAAGCATTTGATTTGATAAAGCAAATCTTTTTTACCTTTGACATCCAATCTACCACTTCTCTAATACCACGGTTCCAGGATAAAGCCACCACATAAATTTCCATCCTGTTGCAGGTGCTAAGAACAGCAGCCTCTTCGATATGATTAAGATTGGTGAGTTCTGAAACGGCACGGGGCCATAGCTCTTCAGCAACCGCGAGCTTCTCACGCATCTCCACTGGTGCCGTGTGTATGCTGAGGCCTATCACAGCTATGCTACTCCTTTCTTTCATGTAGCCTGGTATGAGAACAAAACATTGTCAGGTAGTTGAAAGAGGCACGACGAAAGTTTCAATTAGAAAACGTTGACCAACTCCCGCTACAGCCACATAGCACCGCAAAGATCCCTCGATTCGCGCACCACCAACGGAACCAAACCGGCATAATCGCAGGATTACAGGAACGGTAGCCAATTCGAGGGGATGGAACTCACGGTTGCCAGAGATCTTGAACCGCTCGAGCGCGGCGGTGCTAGCCGCCTTGGCCGCCGCCTGCGCCTGGACCTCCACGCCGGCGTCGCACCGTACGACGCAGGACCCCCGCCGCCGGCTGGCAGCCACCCTCAGGCATGAGGCGGAACCCCGCGGCTTAGAGCTGGCGACGGCGGAGAATAATGCCCCGCCACGGCCGTTGACGACGTCGTGCTGGCCATCATCAGACCAAGAATGCAGCAGCCGCCTCTAGTAACCGTAGATAAACCAGAGAGAGAGAGAGAGATCCTTATATGTCTCCCTCTCTCGATGATGAATTGATGATGTGGTGCGACCCGCGTTCTTGGACGGAGCTTCAGCTGTGGAGAGGAAGGTGGAGGGGGTGTGGAATTGGTATTCGCATCGTGTTGGTCTGATGACCAGTGGGAAGGGGGAAGAAAGGCGGGGGTGGTTGGTGGCTTGGTGTGGTGCCGGCGGCGGTATGGCGTGTGCCGCGCACAATGGAACGCGTTTGGGGCTTGGTCTCCGGTCAGCGCTCCATTTTCTATCGCCACAATTTAGTTTTTGTTTAGGACCAGTAGTTGTGTAGGTGCACCGCGTTTATTACCCAAAATATACATATTCTAATTCGATTTCAAACCACGTCTTTGATGGATACTAAAAAATGGGAAACAAACATGAGAAATTTGGTTACGTTCTCGAAAAGAAATTTGGTCACAGCTGTAATAGCTAATCTGAAAATGTAGAGCGCACACAGAGAAAATTTTAAAGAGCACCCCAGTCCACCAGAGTTCAACCCCTAGGTTTGACATTGGTGTTTCTAATTTAGGCGGAATATTCTTCAGTGGGAGGCGACGTTACCGTCGATAGCGAGGCGTCCGTGGTGACTTCGTCAATCTCAAGACTCGACCCGCCGGTTCAGTATTTCGAGGTGCTCATAGGGGTAGGGGTGCGTGTGTGCGTGCGTTCATAGGGGTGAGTGTGTGCGCGCATGTGAGAGTTTGCGTTTATACTGTGTTTCGCAAAAAGAAAAAAACAGCACCTCCTAAAACACGAAGAGAAACAAAACAAACTACAAAGCAACGCCGAATTATCGTCGATGACGGTGAGGAAAATGAAAACAACAATATAATCAAGTGGGACGGTGTGAGTATAAAAAGTCAAATCGTTATGTTTGTTACTATAGTAATTACTAGTCACGTGGAATGCAATGTTTATGAATATATATTTTGTATTAACATATTATAATCGTTAAATTTGATGGTGCAGCCTATGTGAATTATTGCAATTGAGTAAGGGACAAGAGCTGGTATGTAAAGTGAGTGTCGTGTTTTGTAGCATGGGCTACATGTAGCTCTTTTTCTGAAATTTTTGAAAACAACAATTTGAGGTTAGAAAAAATCTGAAAAAAATTATGTAGCCAATGATGTATTCTGTACATGTATTACATTTCAACTCGAAATACATTCTATTCTAGACCGTGTAAAAATGACAATAGTAAATCTGTCGGATTTATCTTTTTTGTGTGGCTCAAAATTCAAAATGTTTCAAAGATTGGAATTTTGCATGTTGGTAAATACATCATTATCAACTTCTAGATTTTTTTTCATAATTTTGGAACTCTAAAATGTCGTTTTCAATTTAAAAAACAGGCTCCATGTTGCCTGAGCTACACTTGGCCTTTTTGGTGTTAGGCAACTGCTTTACTCAAGCACATCCAAAAAAATTATGAAGGTTTAGATAGAGGTATGTCTTGAAAGTAAGGTGTGAACCTTCCGCGGCCAGATGGTCGGCATGCTGAAGCGCCAAGTGCAAGGTCGCGGGTTCGAGTCACACTTCTACCTTAATGACAAGTCGGGGTGGCGTCTCCCCCTCGGTATTGTTTTTTTTAACCGAAAATAACTCCTCAATAAATACATACAATTTGCTCTTATTTGGTCAATGAATTACCAATGTATTGATCCTGGGCTGGAAATCTCACCTGCATGTAATAATAATGGGGCTATTTTCCCATGCTAAAAATAGAGAAAAATATGTTTTCTTTTCATTTTACACATTAAAAAAATGTACTAAAACTAAAGAAGTCACATGCATTAACAACTCAACTCTAAGCTTACTAGAAGACCCACTTTCATTGTCTTCTCCATATTGCCACACAAAAGAGTCGATTCCGTCGACGAATTTGATGAAGAGGGCATTTTCACAAGCCATTTTTGAAAAGGTTTACGACTTGTTTTCGCTTTATTCCATTACCTAGGAGAGAAACTTCTACGAAGATAGTACAACATTTCATATGTCATTGGACAACAGTAAGAGTAGCATAGCGGAGATGCCATAATAATTACTTATGCTAAGGAATATTGTATTATTACAAGAACCAGAATAATAATAATACAAAATTAATTATCGTAGATAATTGATTGAGGGTCACAATTTAATATTTTTCTTTTGACAAAATTACGAATTTAATGCTCCTGTGTGGACTGTGAGAAAGAAATAGCAATGACCCCCCTAGCATCAAGCCGTTTGACCCTTATTTATTTATTTAGGGAAATGTGGAATAAAGGTTCTGTAAAATCCAACTAAGTGATACATTGCTATATGGAAAGATTATAGAAGCAACACGGTAAACATGACAGACAAGCTAGTATAGACAAGGCACAATAATAACAAGGAAAGAGATAAGCGAAGGGGGTGCAGATACGAAGACGATGCATCTCAAAGTTCAAATCCTTGAGAGGAATCTAGTCTCCGAGGAAGAGGTTGTGGCAACCAACAGGACACCATCTCGTGGATCTGGACTTCTTCTCCTTGAGCAAGACCCAACAAAGTACTTGACCAATCCACTAATTGAAGACCTTTAGGTGGCCTCCAACCTCCACAAACTCCGGGGGGGGGGGGGGGGGGGGGGGGAGGATTTCACCAAGACGGCAAGACCCACCTATCCCTTTTTGACACACGATCAATGCCAATCACTAAGAAGTGATTTTTGGCCATCTAAAACTATTGACCTCTTCACAATCACCAGAAAGATTTGACACCTAGCCACCTACGAGGAACACACCCTTAAAAAGGTAATAATACTTAGCTAGCACTTGGATCTTGGATCCCTTGCAAAGTTCACAAACAAGTTCTCTCAAAGCACCATGAATCTCAAACGATTTGAGTGGATTGTATGAAGTAGGCACAAAAGATAGGAGTGTAAATCTCTAGGCTTAGTCAAAGTTTTTTCTGCTCTCTTTCACTCACTTATCCATGGAAAGGGGTATATATAGGCAAAGAAATAACCTATCCGTTATAGCAAAAGGTAAATAGCCCGATAATTCTGAATGGTTAAATTCGATAGTATCAGGATAGTTCAAATTTTCAAGAGTTGGTTTGGAAAACCAAATTCCTAGAGGTGCCGACCTACATTAGGTGGTACCGGCCTGACAACGAAAACTTTTAAAAACCACAACACCTCGGAGATACCGGGGAAGGAGTGCTTGGAGGTTCTTACTGAAACAGGAAGTTTTTGTCATGGGAAAGCATTGTGTTTTTTTTTTTTTGAGAAAGAGAACTTATAAATTTAGCTGGTAGTGTATGTTGCCTCACTCGTTACAAGTTCTCTTATGAAGATGGGTAAGTCATCTCTCATTACTCTATCGCCATGGGACCTGGCTAGTTTTGCAAGGGCGTCCGCTACCCCTTTGGTGTCTCTCCTTGGTGTCATGGGAAAGCATTGTGTTTGGTAGTCGTAGTACTGAAAGAAAAGGACAAGCAGGAGATGCTCCACCACGGCGTCGTGGTGCTGTCCTCTCCAGCCCCTCCGGTGTAGGAGACGGGATCGCCGTGGGTGTGAGAGAGAAAAGGTACGGCAAGGCCGCGGCTCATGGGCGATGAGAGACCAAGAATTCAGTGCGGCACTTGCACATTGCAGTCAACCATGCGAACTAAGTTGTCCGACAACTATCCTTGCTTAGACATTGAGTTGCTTCCAGAAGGAAGTACATGTTGTATGTTGATCATGCAAACATGAATCGCTCATGTGATGTTTCTACTGCATTATAGATGAAATGTTTGCTGGAACGGATATCTCTGTCGGTACACAGCCATCATGTTTAGTTTTTGCTCATCGCGAGTGCTATCATCCTCGATGGAATGGACACATGATCTGCACTCATAGTCTGCCGTCTGCGGTCATGATCAGAAGTTGACCATGGTCAGCTGAACTCCAGTGATGCATATTCTGCACGCTATAGTTTCGCGGCTCGAGGTGGATGATGGCGTCTGTTGCGTATGTTCTGTCGGTGATTACAAGAAGGCTGCACGCTAATTGCCAGCTTTATGAAAAATCCAGAGTCCATGCTAATCGTAGGCGCGTGGTATAACCAAGAAGAAAGAGCAACGTGCTAGTATTGCTCTCGCTTGATTTCACTTTGGCAAAGAGGCATTCTCGACTGCTGGTGAAGAAAGCAAATCAACATGGGCTACTGGTCTTCTCAATTCTCATCACGTCCATATGGGACCAATACAACTTTTTTTTAGAACACGGGAATCTTGTATACTATTGCTACGAAAAACAAGTTGTTCTCTTCCGAGTTCATGTTCCCAAACATGCCCTGGATGATCGCACTCTCTTCCATACAGTGTTACTTTCAGCACTAGGCAGCCATCATAGAATACCTGCATTGCGTATGATCTCGGTTTTCTGGTCTTACTCTAGCTTTTCGCTGTGACCAGGGACCTTCTTTGACCATAGATAATTTTTCGGGCACTCAACAACTGATGCTAGCCGGCCATCAGTCAGCACTGCTTCTTTCTACAACGTGGTGCACAGAACAAGGACCAATATGATAAAAAGAATAATGTGTGCAGCTCTTGTCATGTGACACGCACATATTCCGTGTTATAACTTTGATAATTGATTTGATTAACAAAGTATGTGTTATGTATTATAAAAATTACACTGCTGAATTCATACTTGATAAAGTTTCCAATGGTATATTTTTAGACACATTTCTCATGTCTAGGCCGGCCCATTGGCTGGACGAAAAGGGCGACCGCCGAGGGGCCCTAAAAAAGAGGTAAATGATCACTATAATATTATCCATTGCAGCGAAAATATTTAATACTCTCCTAAAATAACGAAAGCATGAATGAAATTTTCTCATTAACAACGGACAACTCTGACTAAAAAATAGTTTAATGATATATGATAAAAGTATTTCACAAAACAAAATGCAACGATTCAATTTATACAAGCTCAATCATACAGTTTGGTATGTATTAGTGGTGAAAGGCATGAATTAAAACCGGTGAAAAGTGGTGCACGATCTTATATTTGAGAGAGAGAGAGTATCTCGACATAATAAAATGGCTGATTTGCGGAACCAAATACAACCACGGGAAGTCTAGCTGGACAAACTATTCGACCTTAGACAACAGGTTTAGTTATCATACTATTCTCTTTCTTCCGGTAGAATTCACATAAATCTAGATAAATAGATTTCCATGTTTAATTCCGAGCAACACAGTTTTTTTTGTAAAGTGACATGTGACGTGTCCACGAGATGATAACAAATAAATTGCATTAGAGCATATCAAATAATAAAATTTATATGCAAACATATTAGAATCCATTCCATTTTATTTTTATTTGTGATTACTGTAGGTAATATTAGTTCAATATCAAGTACAAAGTATGCAGACTTTGTTAACTTTTGACCACGACAAAGTATTGTCATTGATTTAGTTCTAGAAGTTTCTATAAATATGTTTACTTAATCATACACTCCAAACCGTTGTTGAAATATTTGTTAGATCGTACTCTTTAGAGATCCTTACCATAAAATGTATAAACTATATAGATTAAGAATTATAGAAAAAATAGTCTTAGAACAAAATTTTGTTACAAAATACAATTTAATATCTTTCACTGATATTTTGAACAAAGAAAAACCATGTCAACTAGTATTTTGTAATATTTCCAGTTATGTGATCAAACTATTCGACAAATAGATAATTATATTTGTAATATTATTGAAAGGACAAGGATGTCGCCTGGGGGGGGGGGGGTGAATAGGCGATTAAAACTTTTCCGGTTTAGCCTTGATAGATGCGGAATAAAACTAGGTGTTTAAATTAACAAGCCAACAACCTAAAAATTAGGCTCACCTATGTGCACCAACAACTTATGCTAAGCAAGACAAGCAACAAGGTGATAGCAATAGAGAGTACTTCAAGCACGAAGGCTATCACAATGTAAAGTGCATAAGTAAAGAGCTCGGGTATAGAAATAACCGAGGCACGCGGAGACGAGGACGTATTCCCGAGTTCCTCCTTTTTAGGGGAATACATCTCATTGGAGAGGTGTGAGCCACCACAACAGGTTGGTCTCAACGCCACAAAGGTTTCACCTTCTTCTCCGATGAACCGCACCACAAAAGGTTTGGTTCACCTTCCACTATCGGAATCCTTCGAGGCGGAATCCGAAGTCTTTACAACAACAACTCGGGCATAACCCACAACTGGATTGGGGCTCCCGGATGGCTACAAGTGACCACAAAAGGTCTCAACCACCACAAAGGCGTCTAGGGTCCAATGACCCAAGAGTAACATGCTCACAAACTTTCAACTTCCACGAATCCTCGTGGAGAGCACAAACCGATGCACAAAGCAATGGCAAGAGCACAAGTGCTCAAATCCTTCACTCTCAAATCTCACCAAAAGCAACTAATACTTATGGGGGGAGAAGAGAGGAAGAACAAAGAAGAACTCAACAAATGGAACTCCAAGATCTAGATCCAAAGGGCTCCCCTCACTTAGAGGAGAGATAGATTGGTGGAAATATAGATCTAGATCTCCTCTCACTTTTTCCTCAAACATATGTAAGAATCATGGGAGGGATTGAGAGAGAGGCAAGCTTTTTAAGGTCAACAATGGTGGGAGAGAGAGAGAAAAAAATGTGCTGCAGAAAAGCTTTGACTCTTTGGGGAAGAAGGGGCCTTTTATAGGTCTCCCAAAAAAGAGCCGTTGCAGGAAATCTTACACCGGAGACTCCGGACACATTCCGGTAAGTTTCCGGCCTGGGTCCAGGGGCTGAACCACCTTGAGCCTTGGAGCAGGCCAGACCGGAGTCTTTTGGTCCAAAGATCGGAGACTCCGGCCTTGAGCGGAGACTCCGCCCTTCCTCCGGTAACTTTCCGGTAACACTCCGGACAGGGTCCAGGGAGTGAACCAACTTGAGCCTCTTCGACTGAATCCCCTGAGTCCGGAGACTCCGGTTGGGGCACACCGGAGACTCCGGTCTAGAAAATCAGCAAAACTGTAAACCCAATAACTTTTACATATGAAATCCAAATGAGGTGAAACCAGTTTTGTTGGAAAGATGAAAGCAAGAGCTACATTACAAAAGTGGAAATATTAAGAACCATAAACATAGTAAAGTCACCACACATGGGAAGGTGTGGAACTTTCCTCAAGGATGAACCGATAATATTTCCAACACGAAAACGAAACAAGTTTTCCATACGAAATCCGTTTTCGGTGGACTTGGGCTTGTCACGAATATCACAACAAGCACCAAAACCTAACAAGGAGAAAACCCAAGTAAGAACCACGAAAGATGACATGCCAAGTATGCAAAGGTTTGAGCTCTCCACAAAGATGCGATCAAGTTACTCACTTGAGAGCCCCTCTTGATAGTACGCCATCTATCCTATAACCCAGTCTCCCACTAAAAACATGAGACCGGTAAAATAGAAACCCTATCAAGATCATATCTTTGCCTTGCGCATTCCACTTGAGCTAGATGATGACGATCTTGATCTCTTCAAGTGGAACACCTTTCTAGATTGTGCTTGCTAGCACATGCTTGATGAAGACTTCTCCAAATACTCCCCCATACTCCATTATGGGAGAGCCTCGCTAAGCTCCGTCTTCATGTATCCATTGCAAGCTTTAATCAAATGATATCTTCCGAGATGGATCATATTGGAATTTCATTTCATAATCTTCTCTCTCTTCACGAAGAGGATGTCTTGAATCCTTCAAGACATACTTGCAATATGCTCAACTCTGCACATGACCATTCTTCATATAAACCCTTGAATAGAGCATTGATCATCATGTAATCTTCTAGAGTCGAACACATGAATTCCAATCTTTTCCTATGGACAAGATCTATAAGGATATTTTAATGCAAACATTAGTCCATAAGGATTGTCATTAATTACCAAAACCACACATGGGGACACCATGCACTTTCAATTATAACATGCTAAAAATATAGTGCAAAGATAAATCGTATCTATTTTAATTCGTCCCAAGGCCAATTTTTTATTGGACTGGCCCTACTCATACCGTATGGATGAAAGAACCTTGATTCTATAGTCACTATAGACACAAGCATCCACACGGTTCAAAACGAGGGAGAAAAATATTAACCAACTCCTTTGTTCGGGCAAATATACATTACACCAGTGATTACAAACACCATGTGGCCGTGCAATAAATCTCTTTGTTTCAAGATATTGCCATGCCAAAGAATGTAAACTCGACATTAAGTAGAACGCCAACAAAGAAAATCTTGAACACCACCAACAGACAAGCATACCGCCAACAAATACCACGGGTTAACGATGCAATAGATCACCATAATGAAGACCACAACGGAGTATACAGCTAGCGCCATCCGTTCGCACCGTGTAGACTAGCTACAGTACACCGTTAAGACATATGAGCTTGTAAGGGAAGCATGTATTGGGGCCAACAGTCTGTTGATCGAGAATTTGGTGGAAGGTGAGAATCCTGCAAAATACATCACAAGTCTTTTTTTAGCCATTGATGCTAGAAAATCATACTCCTAAATCGTAAATATGTCCACAAAAATATGAAGGCACCACTCCACTAATTAGCAATAAAATAGATAATCTTGATGGGCATAAGCCTTAACACCGACGTTCTGTTTAGGGTTCCAAACTCATAATTGGTAAATTTGCGGGTTCAATTCCTGCTGGATACACGCGAACGAGAACCAGTTCCATATTCGATTATGGTTATTAAAATACTTATTTTCGGGTGAAAATGGAAGGTGGCACAACACCTCTATCATTGCTCTAAAAAGGTGTTGTGCAAATAGAGAAAATAATAATTAGTTATTATTTATCTCCAAGTTTATTATTAATGTTTGTATCTTTCTGCTATAACTGCATTGGCAATTGAATAGTGAGTATTCAAAGGAAAACCTTCGATGCACGTGTAGAGATATAAACAATACAACGTGTTCCTAGTCTTGTCTCTAAGACTATCTCATCTTGTTGCTAGATGATCACGTTTTCCTGATCATGGACTTTATATAAGTCACACAACTATAAGAGTATATTGTCGGAATGACAATAGTAATGAACCGACCCAATTGTATAATCTTGCTAAGAGACAAATCACCACAGATGAAGTTAGCAATTGATTATATGAAGTTTTCGTTACTTGTATTCCTATAACATGAGAATATCTAGTGACCGTACATTCGACACTTATGATTTGATTGTCATCAAACGTCCGACC
This sequence comes from Poa pratensis, assembly GCA_947311845.1. NCBI lineage: Eukaryota > Viridiplantae > Streptophyta > Magnoliopsida > Poales > Poaceae > Poa > Poa pratensis. Next base: position 12,233,989 of record CAMZMU010000071.1, read on the forward strand.
TTAATTGGGATCATAACGGTGACTTTTGGGTATAACCTAGAATGTGAAATGGAACGGAGATCGTTCAAGATTGGTACTTACTCCTCTAGGCGATGGAGATATAAATACTCTAGGCCATCTCAGTATTACCGATCTCACCCAATCGTCTGGCCAGACACAATGTGATTTATCACAGGACATCGGGAAGACGACATGAGAAAAGAGAATGATATCGGTACGAGTTTATATGTGTTGTGATCGAATGGTTTGATCGTGTAGAGCACATTGTCTCGTTTCGTGATATCATTGGTATCATGTACGTAAGGGTATTACCATAATGAGAAACACAAAAATGTTCCATCATTTATTCGTGAATACATGGGAGCCAGTATAGCCGTCTAGATCCCAATGCTGGTTATTGTCCGGTAAGCACTTCGGTCATGTCTATGTGTTACCGAATCTTTCGGGTCACACGCTTAAGCTGTAGTCAATCTTTTATTGAGAGAACTAAGATGCAATGTTAGTGGTTATGAGAAGTGGTCGGAGTCATTCTGATGTCATAGGAACAACTCCGGTGAGAATCAGAGGTGTTCCGGTGAAGTTATCATGAGGGGCATATAATGCTGGTATAGGGCTGAAAGTCCTATGATAAGAAATATGGCGAACATGAGATGTTCCGGGATGCCGGGAAGTGTTTCCGACATCAGTGTATAGAGTCGGTGATTTTGTCTATACATTATAATTGGTTCCGGAAGAGTTTCGGAGACTTGCTGGGAGGGGGGAGTGCGCGGGGGGGGGGGGGGTGGGGGTGACTGGGAGACCTGGGCAATGCCACACCATGGGTGAGGCCTGCTGTGTGGGTCCCAGGCCCACCAAGACCTGCGCACCACCTCCCCCTCCTTCCGTTTATTTAATTAGCGGATTTTTGGAAAGTCTATTTAATTAAAATGGAAAAAGGCAAAAGGAAAAGGATTGGAGGAGGAGTCCTTGTGTTGAGAATTAGATTTCTCTAGTCTCGTATACATCTAATCAAGTTGATTAGATCAACCACCAATACTACGCCAAAAGGTTGTCTCTTTTCGTCGGCGCCAGGTGCTCTAGACGGCGGAGCGCTCACGGATTGACGTAGTGGATGCGTGGATACTAGAAGAGGGATTACACAAGTGATCCTCACGAGGGAATCAGCAATAATCTCACCTCCCGGCGTGGACGTGAGATTCTTCATCAGGCTTCACCAACATCTATTTCGACAAACACAAGATCTTTCGCAATGATGTTTGTAAGTATTCTAGATCATTGCATTATGGGGTGCGTTATATCTTCATAGTAGATCTTGGCAGTTTAGTTATGCATGACGGATTTTTTTTTAAATTACTGTACGCGTAACCCTACAGGAGCACACTAAATGCCCGCTCCACGTCCTTCACAACAATTCTTGTTTCAAGGCAAAGTTAGATTTCTCTAACCAACCGTGATGTCGATCAACAAGGATAAATGTCATCTGCTAGGTAGTACCTGCTGCGGCCTACACAACCTGTTGGGAACCCCAAGAGGAAGGTGAGAAGCAGTACAACAACAATTTTCCATTGAGAACAAAACCAAGGTTATCAATCCAGTAGGTGTTGGAAGAGCTTCAACACGGTGTCAACCAACCCCGTTGCTAGAAGGTTGATGTGGACCTGCACACAAAATAAACTCTCACTTTGCCCAACGTTTCAGAAAGGTTCTCAATCTTCCCGTCTTGCTGAAACTGATGAGATTAAATGTATGGTGTGGAAAACAATTATGAATGTAAAAAATAAATAGCGAGCAAATGATGATGGGAAGCTGTGGAAACGGTGTTTTAATCAATGTAAAAGAATGGACCGGGGTCCACAGTTCACTAGAGGTGTCTCTCCATAAAACAGATAAACATACATGCTGGGTAAACAAATTAGAGCTGGGCAATTGACAAACTGTAAGGGCATGCGACAATGCCCCTCTTAGAGACACTAGCAACTACTTGGCCAAAAAACCACTAGCATCGGAGAGCATGCAAGATCATAAATAAAACATAAAGATAAATAGATGAACAAAATTGATCATAACTTCACAATTCTTCGGATCCCAGCAAACACAAGATGTAGCATTACATAAAGATGATCTTTATCATCTTAGGCAGCTCAGATCTAAACATGGTAGCACAAGGAGAATATACAACCATCTAGCTACTGCTATGGACCCGTAGTCCAATGGTAGACTGCTCACGCATCAGTACGGAGGCAGACATGACGGTGTAGAGCCCTCCGGTGATGATCTCGCCCTCCGGCAGATTGCCGGGAAGAGCTGTAGAACCCTCCCGAACTAGGGTTGGCGATGGCGGCGGCCTCGGATATCTTTCTGGAATTTTGATTGGGTGTTTAGGGTTTTTGGGACGGAGAGAATATATAGGCGAAGAGGCGGCCCGGAGGGCACCTGGGGGGCCATACGACCCCCAGGCACGGGCCCACCTCTGGCCGCACCTGGGTGGCGTCTAGCCACCCAGGGTAGCCTCCCCGGCTGCCCTTTGGACTCCGTCTTCGTATCGTCATGAAAATAGCCTCCGTGAATTTTTGTCCAATTCCGAGAATATTTCCTTACTAGTTTTTCTGAAACAAAAAGACAACAGAAAACCGGAACTAGCACTGTGGCATCTTGTTAATAGGTTAGTCCCAGAAAATGCATAAAAATGATATAAACTATAAATAAAACATGTAGCATTTGAATAAAAACAAGCATGGAACATCAAAAATTATAGATACGTTTGAGACGTATCAGTACCCCTTGTTGTATTGGTGGTCATTGATCTCATAATTGCACTCCGGGTCTTGACCTTCAGCAAGTTTCACAAACACCTAAAAGTGTTTTAACACATTGATGTCATTATGAGAACCTTCCATCACAGAGGTAGTCTCGGCTGCTGGTTGAGCGAGATGTGGGGAGTGGCATCTCGCAAACAGCAGAACAAAACAAGGACGGAGAGCGGTGGTGACTGTGTGGTCCATGTTGGCGACGACGACGTGATTTGGTGGCGGAGAGAAGGAAATGGAAACATGATAGAGGAGGGGGTGAGGTCAAATGATTGTGTCGTTGACATTGGTGCCTGCTTGTGGGGGGTCTACGTGGACGGCATGTCGGGCCTGTCCGGCACCCCTGAGTCGGCCCAAAAGTTGGGGCCATGTACGGTCACGCTGGGCATAAAACCCGAAACCTGAAGCCCGAACCCGTATAACCGAGCCTGAACCCGATCTACCCGAACCCGACCAACCCGAACGCTGCAACGGGTAGCAGATGTGAAAACCCGAATTTAGTTCGGGAAATAGGGTAAGAAGTCACGGAACCCGAATTACTCGAAGAACACGAAGTAAAATCCAAAGCCCAGCAAAATTCCATGAGTGCGTGAGGCCCAGCCCAAGACTTGACCTCAAACCTAGGTTTTCTACGTCTAGACCCCGTCCCTCTCAGTCCTCACCCCACCAGTCCGCTGCGCCGCAGTGGCGCAGTCCTCGCTCAGTCCTCACCCCACCACCGTCGCGCCACCGATTCGCCGTCGTCCAACCCAGAGCCCGCCGCAACGCGACGACGAGTCGACGACCAAGGCGTTCTCCTCCATGTTCACTGACGGCCGACTCGGCCGGCGTTCTCCTTCTCCTTCCACGACTCCACGTCGAGCAGGCCCGACTCAGTGACTCGCCGTCGCCTGCTCGGATCTGCTCCTGCCGTCGTCCACCGGAGCTGCTCCTGCCTTCCTGTTATTATTTGTGATAATTCTGCTGTCATAGTGTCGAAATGCTGTTGAATTGATGCAGAAATCTATAATTTCCTGTACCTGTTATAGATTGGTTGTTTTATGTTGTTGTGCTGTGAAAATGAGGCTTCAAAATGTCCAGAAATGCTGCTGGAAGTCCAGAAATCATGCACAAATTTAGACATCTTCCTGTTTGTCCACTTCGGGCTTTTCGGGATTACCCGAACCCGAACCCGAATTTGCGGGTACCGAATTGTCGGGTAGCAATTTTTCTGAGTGAAATTCGGGTGTCTCTTTTGGAAACCTGAAATATTTTTTACCCGAATTACCCGACCCGAAATGTCGGGTAAACCCGAATGCCCGGCCTGAATGTACGGGGATGCCAGACAGTTTTTGGGTTGTCTGGATCGAAGGGGCGCCGTTGGGGGCATTTCTGTGTCCAGACCCCATTGGGCCGTTGGGTCCTTTTGTGGTCGCCGGTGGAGATGCTCTTAGACTCTGAAAATTCTATAGAGACGGAGGCAGAGATTTAAACACTAAACATGCTCTAAGGAAGTGTTCTTAGGTCAAAGGATCTAAAAGCCACATCGACAAGCACCTCATGACCCATGATTGTTATTTGCGTAGGCTATAATTCTCCCAGATGGAGGTTTTCGGGTGAGGTAGTTGACCGAGGAATGAAGGATTGCCCAAGGTTGTCCGACGATGGTGGTGGTTGAATGCTCCGGAAGAAACTCTTGTTCGACTTTGTCAGTGCCGATAACGGCGGTGTTCTTCGACGTGGTGATCCTATCTTGATTGCGGTGTCGTAGAGAGGCGACTCGCCTCCAACCCTCGAGGTCTCGCCCCGTAGGTGAAAAGTGAAAACCCACATTTGGTTCGATCGGATGATGGCGACGTCTTTGACGTCGTTTCCTCTTGTGCGGGTGGTATTTTGGAGCGTTGTACGGTCGGTAGTCTCACTTACCTTTGGATCTAGGTTCTCTCTCAAGCGCTAGAATCTTAGCAGGTGTAATGCTTTAGTGTTGAGCGCCCGCTTTGTGCAGCGAGCTCCAAACCTCCAGTCCTAATTTAGATAGGTAGTGTGACCGTGTGGCTGTGGCGTGGTTTTTGCTCACTTTTCGCTTAATTTAACGAGCCTTGTTTGTATGGTTTCCTAGTCTATTTTTCTCATAAATCGAACTGATTCTTTATCTTCTTAATGCAATTACGGGAGCTTCTCTCCCTCTGACGAGGTTTCATACAAAAATCTCTCTTAGTGCAGATCTTATATTATATGATCGGTATAATTGGTCGAGTTCTATATGATAAAATAATGTAATTTTAGAGAGACGCAAAAGTACAAGCCTATGTGGTCGCTTCCGCAAGTGTGCCGGATAGATGGAATTGAATGTTAGAAAATCAGGCACAAATTACTAAGTGCGTTTGAAATTACTAAGTGCCTTCGAATGTTAGCCGTATATATTTTTACGGTTTTGCTAATTCTCGAGAATTAGCTTAGTTCTCATTCGCATGACGTCATCAGTTGCAAATCCGATTTGTTTCGTGATTCGTGCATCAGTTGCAAGTCTGGGATTTGATGACTGATGTGAATGAGAATTAAGTTAATTCTCATTCGACTGGGTTGCAAGTGAACTTGTAACTGATCTGGACCATACGATTTGCTTTGTGATTAATGATAATCATGGGTTGCAACTTGACTTGCAACCGGGATCCATGACGTCATGTGAATGAGAACTAATCTAATTCTCATTCAATTGAGCGCTAGAAGGACCCATATTTTTACAGAGGAAAATGTGTAGTTCTATAAAGAGGCAGAAATAACTCATCCGCTCTACAATAAATGGAGTATTGTGTAAGTGCGTTTCCGCTCACGTGAAAGCAAATAATTCGTCCAAAAGGAAAACAGAAAAAAAGGGCGACTCCGTCGTCCATCACTCCCTGCCCATGATCCCCATCATTCGATCACACACCTTCCCACGACTCATCACAAGGCAACAAAGCAAGAACCAACGAACGAACAGAAAAACTCTCTCCCCCACCTCTCTCTTCCTCTCATTCTGTTTCTGTAGAGCGTGGGCTAGCCGCAGCAGCAGCTAGATTCGATTCCTCCAAGCCCAACGCGAAACAAAGAGAGAAAGGCTGCGGCCGTCGCAGTCACTCCATCCAATCCAATCGATTCTGCTTTCCCACCCTTCGAAGCCGATGGTTCCTCCGCCCGTTGACCGCCTCCGCCATCGGAGGCCGCGTCGCCTCGCCCTCGAACCCGCGCCAACCTTTCCCGCCGCCTATAGATACCGCCCCTGCTCCCACCCGCTCCGGCCGAATGGCGGTCGGCGGCGACGGCGACGACGACATGGAGAGGGACTTCGCCGCCAGGCTCCGCCTCGCCCCTCCTCAGCCTCCGGTTCCGCGTCGGCGTCCCCACGGCCGCCGCGGCCGGCGGCGGAGGGATCGCATTCCGCGCGCCGCAGGAGCAGTTCACCGTCGACGAGTTCGACCTCGGCAAGATCTACGGCGTCGGCTCCTACTCCAAGGTGATTCATTGATCGTTGTTTAATTTAATTGTTAGCAAATAGCGTTTTTTTTCTTCTGGCTGGTCGCGTCTGGATCGTGGGAATTACGGTTTGCTCAGACTCACATGGACTGAATTTGCGTGCCGATGGGTGGGTGACAGGTGGTGAGGGCCAAGAAGAAGGACACGGGCAACGTCTACGCGCTCAAGATCATGGACAAGAAGTTCATCACCAAGGAGAACAAGATCTCCTACGTCAAGATGGAGCGCATCGTGCTCGACCAGCTCGACCACCCGGGCGTCATCAGGCTCTTCTTCACCTTCCAGGACACCTACTCCCTCTGTCAGTGACTATCTCTGTTTGCATTTCATCACCGAGCACTTTTAATCTTATGTATATACTAGTCCTGGAGTGCTAGTTACATTGTTGGATGCTTACATTGGATGAACACTGACACTTCTTTTGTTGTGCAGACATGGCACTGGAGTCGTGCGAAGGAGGGGAGTTGTTCGACCAGATTGTCCGGGTTGGTGTCAAGCTGCTCACAATGTGGTTGGTTCCTGTTCTGTATTTGCTTCTTATGCATCGGGTTTTTCTTGCAGAAAGGCCGCCTGGCTGAGGATGAGGCACGGTTTTATGCCGCTGAGATTGTTGATATTCTGGAGTATTTGCACAGCGTAGGCCTTATTCATCGGGATGTGAAGGTGTGTGCATCAGAATGGGGATCCATGTTTGGTATTTTAGATAAGAGAAAAGTTAATGACATTCACAACAATGACTTCAATTGTTCTGATCTTTTTCAGCCAGAAAATTTACTGCTCACTACCGATGGGCACATCAAGATTGCTGATTTTGGTAGCGTGAAGCCTACTATGGACACTCCAATCAAAGTCCTCCCAAATTCAACTAGTAAGATAAAGATATACAATGCTGGATTGTCCTAGAATTTTTTGTGATGTAAAGTTCATAATATTCTGTTTTCTGTACACTTACCGTATAGATGAGAGGGCCTGCACATTTGTTGGAACTGCTGCATATGTACCACCAGAGGTCCTCAACTCTGCCCCAGCAACTTTTGGGTAAGTTAATAACCTCATCCATAAGCATTGATTACCTTGACAAATGACAAACCTTGCTTCCTTGGCATAATTCAATTTATTTCTCAGATGTTTAAAGAACTATATCATTTGATCCTCTTATATGGTTCCACTCTGAATGATGTATTTAGAATATACCGGCACTACACATTTACTGACTAGGTACTTGGTAGCTTGTGTAGAATACATCATGCTTTAAGCTACCAATGGTATTAACGCCTGCAAGGTTATCTTGCCACAAAACATAGCCCTGTAGACAGATGTCAGTTTTGTCATTCTTCTGGAGCTTAGGTGCCTAGCAAAAGTTGGAATTGCATGTTATAAGTTATAACATCAAAGTTGTTATGATGAAAGCAAACTAACACAGTAGGTATGAATTGAGATAACTTGCCGAGATGGATTCCCGGACCATTGTCTATATGTCTCATCAGCACATCTTGTTAGGTTAATATATCAGAAAAATGCACAACATGGTGAATGTGGTATTCCATTTCTTGAAGACATTAGGTTTTACTTAGGTCCTATGTCTCATCAGCACGTCTTGTCAGGTCAATATTTCAGAAAAATGAACAACGTGGTAAATGTGGCATTACATTTTTTAATACATTAGGTTTTTTATGCATTCCTTAAGTGTTACCAAATATTAACTTAAGCTCGTTGCATTAAGAAAAACCAATCTTCCATGATGCACCTAAAATTCAAGTTTGCTACCAGATGGGTAGCCGGTAAACTTCTATAGAACTACGTTTTGTGTTGATATGAGCAGAGATTTATACCGATTTTTCTGACCGACTTCTGTCTGTTCGTGGCAGAAATGACTTGTGGGCATTGGGGTGCACGTTGTTTCAAATGCTCTCTGGCTCTTCACCGTTTAAGGATGCCAGTGAGTGGTTGATTTTCCAGAGAATTATAGCAAGGGATCTCAGAATTCCTGAGTACTTCTCGGATGAAGCAAGAGATCTAATTGACAAGTTGCTGGTATGCACTTATACAAATTATTTCCACGAATTGTTCTTGTTTTGGGGCACAATTTATACACTGTTAAAAAAGGTCATAGATAATGTTGTCTAACTTGGTATAAAAACATCCACCAACATTAACGAGCCACATCCTAATTTTAACCATTGCTTGGATTAATCAGTTACAGTTGCCTTCAACAGGCATAATTAATTACCATAGTTCCGACCACATCCTCAAAAAAAAACAAGCATGCCTTAGATCTCTAGTTTGAATTTCCACAAGTAGACTTGTTTGAACTTTTCATTCTGCAGGATGTTGATCCAATCAAACGGCCAGGTGCAGGACCTGATGGTTATGCTTCCTTAAAGAAGCATCCTTTCTTCAGAGGCATTGACTGGAAAAATATAAGGAAGACACGTGCACCAAACCTTGCGGCAGAAGCAAATGTATGCTAACATATGCCAATGTAACCACTTAACTCCAATCTTTATCATTCTGATCGTACCCCAATTCAGGCAAATGAGGATGAAGATACTCAGGATTCAAATTGGTTGTCGCACATGGGAAGTGCACCAGTCAACCAACATGTCCCTGTTGGAAATAATGGTGCTGCATCATCTTCTGAAGTACGGTCTCATGTATCTAAATTAGCTTCTATCGACTCCTTCGACTCTAGATGGTAAATACAGGTTATCACAACATTTTTATTATACTTACAGGAAAGAAAAGATAAATGAAAAAAAGGGGGGAATTGGTCGACACCGTGCTCACATTTTTTCCACGAGTAAGAGGTGATTCATGTCGGTCCATCTTTAACAATGTGGCAGGCAGGATTTTCTGGAGCCTGGTGAGTCTGTAGTGTTGATATCGAAGCTCAAGAAGATTAATAAGCTATCAAATAAGAAGGTCCAGCTGATCCTCACCAACAAGCCTCAGTTGATCTGTGTTGACCCTGCAAAAATGGTGACCAAGGGGAATGTTAGTTGGTCTGATGATCCAAATGAACTCGGTGTGCAAGTAGCGAACTCTTCACATTTTAGGATATGCACGGTATACCTCTTTGTTGTTACGGGTCCTTAGTAGTATCCTAGATGATCTATTTTACCTTTTCCTAGATGCTCTATTTATCACGCTTAACTTAGTTCTCTTACAGCCAAAGAAGGTGTTTGTATTTGAGGATGCAAAACAACGTGCCTGGCAATGGAAGAATGCAATTGAAGACCTCCAGCACAGCCAAAAGAAATGATTTCAACTTCAAATCAAGATGCTAAAATGGGTGATATTAACCAACGTGAATACAGCATAGTCATATTCTTGCTCCTGGCGTCCGTCCGTGCCTGGCGAGGAATTCTCTTTTATGTTGTTCGATGTCCTGTCAATTTCTCTAAACAATTTTGTTTGTCTTCTTTGTGAATTGCTGAAGCAGATAGTGTCTGAGTGACTGAAATGTTTGAATCCCTGAACAATTAACACAGGAAGTTACTTCATGAGAAGATCGGTTTGCACTGGTCTATCGAACTACCTTAACAATGTTGCCATAACTTATCTTCCCTGATGTCTTCTGTCTTTATAGTACTTAAACAACCTGAAATGACCTCTGTGGTGTTGCACTTTGAGCAGATTGTGAGTGTTTTGCCCATATTTATTGTGCTGTACTATGTTCACGGCATGGCGTGTGGTCATTCCCCAAAAAATTGTACGCAGAGCTGTTCTTCTGCCATCATCTGGTTAACAATAGATGTAGAAAATAGGTGAACGAACGAACATTCACCTTCTTGTATTGATAACATATGGAAATTAATCAAATGTGGCAAGCTTTCATGGTTGTTCATGCGACTGCACTGAACTTTCTGTACTTTGTATCTTTTCTGTACCATCACATCAATGCACCAAAATTGAATTGTCCCTTTTCTTTAACAACATAAGCCTGTGCGCAGTGCAGGTAAGCAGAGAAGCCCAAGGCACTGAGCGCAGCCAGAAGGTAGTAGCCAAGATGTCCCATGTTAAGATTGTTTGAGAACCAGCTCTCTCCGGCGCAGCTGGTCAACTTGTCAATGGCGTACACAAGAAAGCTACTGATGAAGCAGCCAGCCCCAACTATGTCAAGTACAGAGCTATGCCCAAGCTGTGTAGGGAGTCTGGCACCTGGTCGTAGAAGAATTCTTGCACGCCGACAGCTCCGAATACACCAGACAACCCAGCCAGGATGAACTGAGGAACCACCCACAACAAGCTCATAGGAACAGCCACGTCAGGTTCATCCAGGATGCCATGGTCTGCTGCAATCCTGAGCCTCTTCGTCCACAAGCGCTGTGACGGTCATTGCAACAACCGAAATAGCCAGCCCGATGCCGATCCTCTGCAGCATTGTTATGCCATGAGGGTTTCTTGTGTGTTTTCTAGCTAGTGGAAGGAGGATCCGGTCATAGATCGGTAGGAAGATTATGACTGCGGCGTTGCTCAGGTTTTGCAGCGCAACACCACATCTTTGGCCCACAGCCTCTTGCGAGACGGGGGCCCACATGCCGCATCCCACAACCCGATGAGTGGTGGGAGCGTGTTTGGCGTGACTCCCAGCAGGCGTGCCCTCGGCCAAGTGGCCTTGGACGCAACTTGCGTTCAAAGACTCGATGGTTCGCGGGATTCTGCAATTCACACCAGGTATCGCATTTCGCTACGTTCTTCATCGATGCGAGAGCCGAGATATCCGTTGCCGAGAGTCGTGTGGATTAAATATCTTTGCAACACGAGGGGCAGCACCAAGCTGCCTACTCTCCTGTCCAGTGCGCTGGATTGCTTGGTGAACAAAGTGGACCACTGTGCGAAGACGACAGCATAGATCAGGCATGCTGACCATATCGGAAACAATTTGAGCATCGATGTGGCTTCATGAGGGAAATCTGCCTTGCCAGTGCTCCCCTTGGGTGACAACGAAACGCTATTGTTCAATACATGTAAAAATGCTAACATTCAAAAGAAAATGTCATGTCACAAATTATATGAGAATCCTTGGCAATACAATTTTTTTAGTTATAGATTCAGCTTTGTTTGATCAAATCGAAAGGTCTCATTATTCATATTTTGGAATCATATATGAGTGAAGTTTAGATGAAGTTTATTTTGAAAATGAAAGTTGACATACATTCTTGTAGCCCTTTTTTATAACTCGAAGGTCAATTATTATGTTATTAGGATGGGTTCAATACATTTGAAGAGCAACAACCGCATTCTGAAAGATCTTAGGAGAATGATGAACCTCAACATTTCTAGGATGTGTTATCAATCTGGAGCATCATAGGGATGTGATGATCGGGAAACCCAAGATATATATAGTATAGTTGTTAGATTAACCGATATGGACCTATTTACGGCCAGGTTAAACTATTACATTTCCAAATTCCCTTGTGTAATCCAACAATGACCGAAGTGTGTTGACTAGACCAAAAATAATAATGCTTAAGTCCTATGTTAGTCGGACATAACTCTGATGATTGGTTAAATTATTGTATACATGTACTGTGCCTACATTATATGCTACATAAAATACATTCAAATATATTTATTAACCTAATTAAATAATATGGAACTTGTATAAATGAATTAAAAATGCATCCCATGGATTGTCCTTCCTATATGAAATATGAATAATACTCACTTACCTTCTAAAAACTAAATTAAATAAATCTATTCGGAAACATGGGCCCTTGAGAATAGTGGTGTCCTATCTACTAGTCGAGGATGGTAATAACCAAGAATGACCCTTGCAAAACTTGTCCCAACGAGATCCTTGTAGATAGCAACATGAACTACGCTATTAACTCAAAGGCAGCTATTGCAAGAGTCCCCCTTTGCGACTAACATCCAATTGATTTTTCTAGCACCCCCCAACGCATCCATATGCCTCACAGTTTTTTCAATGGGACTCAAAACCGCCAGTCTCAATGGATACGCTCACAACCTAGTGCACTTGACCATCCTCGGTTGCCTCCTGATCGACATACATGTCTTCAAACACAGCGATGGAAACGACCCTATGGCCCTTCATGATGATGATGTCAGGCTTCTCCCCCTTGTGGATGATTACCTAGTTGTTACTTGGTAGGGGGTTAGACTAGGAGCTACGTCTAGCTGCCACATGGGAGCGACATGAAATGTATGATTGATATTAACCTATATGGGTTGCTTTTGTGGACCCACTATGCAAGTGGCGAATCTTGGCCATATGTTAGGCATGTCGACGGACGGTCCGACGGGCAGGGCGGACGTCCGCCAGGCACTGCTGCTAGTTGATGATCAGCGATCAGCTAAGTAAATTGTTAAGCGAATCTGTTAAATATGGAACGTGACGAACAAATAAATTAATCGGAACGGACGTCCGCCTGCATGCCTACCATATATGTCGGAATGGCCAGTAGTAAGTACTAGTTCTTGAAGGAGTGAAACATAAATCACCCCAAAGCATACAATTCAGGCAAGTATATAAAAGGGATAACAGGGGTATGCTTCCGAGGCCATATACAAAAGCAATGTCGACCAAGAAATGATTATATCTAAACCAGCCAAGCTATTGGATATGACTAAAGAGGCACATGTGAGTTTATAAAATCTCAGACAATTTGATTCCCTCCCCTCTCTCTCCAACCACATTTCCAAAACAAAAACCTTATTTGACTGTAGCCATTTCGAACATAACACCATTTTTTTTCAACGATAACTAGTCCGTAGTTCCAAAATCATGATGTTATTTGAGTGTCAAAATTTAAGTCTTACCGAAACATGAACTCAATAAATATTTGGAATGTATCATAGAAAATCACTCCAACTAGCTACCGTTCTGAAACATAATTTCTAATCATTATAACTAACACAAAAATACTACTCCATATCATACAAGAAATCTATGCCTGTTAATTCGAAAGAGAAGAAATCATTTGTTTGTTTTGGAAACTACTTCTCATGTACAAACTGTTTGCATAACATACGACAATTTTTTCATACCGGAGGGAGTAGTCATTATGAACTAACACAAAAAATACTATCATACATACAAGAAATCTATGCCTGTTAATTCGAAAAAGAAGAAATCATTTGCGTGAGCATCTGAAAAAACAGAAATCTATGATCAAAGTAAACTTGGACATTTTTACGAGACCCATCTCAAAGGCACGGCTCGTATGGGGCCTGTCAAGCTCGGTTGTCAGTGTCAAGCCAGGACGGCTCATGTTGGGCTGTTCTGGGGCCTACTTTTCCCTCCCAGTTTGCCGCAAACGGCCCGCTCACATCAGAGTCAACGTTTTGACGCGTCGCCGTGGAGAACTCCGGATATCCTCTGCTCTCCTCGTTCCCCATCTGAGATATTTCCCCGCCGCGGAAAGCAAAAGCATATACCGCCCCGCCCTCGTGCGTGCTCTCTCCCTCCTTATTTTAGGGTTTCGCGCCTCACTCTTCTTCCCGCCTCTGCCTGCCCCGTCCGTTCGCTTAATAGGGTTAGGGTTGCCGCGCCGGCGGCGGAGATGGGTGTCCCGGCGTTCTACAGGTGGCTGGCGGAGAAGTACCCGATGGTGGTGGTGGACGTGGTGGAGGAGGAGCCCGTCGAGATCGAGGGCGTCAAGTTGCCCGTCGACACCTCTAAGCCCAACCCCAACAGCCTCGAGTTCGACAACCTCTACCTCGACATGAACGGGATTATACACCCCTGCTTCCACCCCGAGGACAGGGTACGCTCGCTCGCTTGCTCTATCTCTCTAATTCTCTATCCCCCTCGATCTCGAGACGTGTCGATTTGATTGGGCTCTTCTGTTGGGTGCTTCCGAAGGCTGGGGGTGTTTGGTGAGGGACGGTGTAGCTGCGTAGGTACCTGATGTGCTTGTGCTTGGATGATTGATGTACGAGGAGGAGCTAATGCGGAGAAGAGATTTGTTTGGAGAAGCTAACTATTGGGTTTATTAAATGTTGGAGAACGACTTTTGTAATTAAAATCGAGCTTCTAAATTGTCCCCAAACCATCGAGATGCCTGGAGGATGTCAAGTTTATTTTAGTTATGCTGTTCAACTAATTCAAATTTGATGCTGTCATTCTGCATTGCAAATTAATTTCTGAACAAGTGAATATGCCAAGAACATTCAAGATTATTTTTGTTAGGAGGCCCTGCAGCCTGCAGACTATGTGCTGCTACTTTATCAACAGTCTTACTGTTTCCCGTTAATAATAATGCTTATTGCTCAATTGCTATTCACTCCTGCGTTGACTCTGATAATCTCTTTGCTGTTGGATTTCCTTGTCACAGCCCTCGCCAACAACTTTTGCCGAGGTTTTCCAGTGCATGTTTGATTACATCGATCGGCTCTTTGTCATGGTTCGCCCTCGGAAGCTTTTGTATATGGCCATCGGTATGCATTTCGTCTCTGTTTTGGAGGGGAATTCTCTTGCTGTTCTTATATCTCGGCCTGTTCTAATGTTGCTTGAATTGATAGGGTTTTCATATGGTCATACATATATATGGATTACGGGTAGAAACTATGATTGCTCAGTATACTTAATTCTGTTCTTGTTAGTACTATCATGAAGAACATCTTATCTTATCATAATGCAACTCTGTATATGCTCACATGATGCTCCCTCCTTCTCAAAATATAATCCATATAATCCTAAGTAAAATGTGTTAATTCAACCAAGTTTTTAGAAAAAAATAACATCTAGAGTAGAACAATTACTACTATTAGTAGACACGCCATGAAAATCATGTTTTTGTAGCTATTTGTTTTCTGTTATAGATATTGATATTTTTCGTATGAACTCGTAAAACTTGACATGCTTTAATTTTTTTTGTAAGGAGGGAGAATTTCGTCCTGATGTATACACTCTCACGATAGTCGTAGTCCTCCTTTAGAATGAATTGGCCCTTGTCTGAAAAATGGCGACATAATTCCTGTACTTTTAAGCTTCCCTGTCATGGACTTATGTTAATTACATTTTTCTTTCATTTGATTTTCCTACAATGGTCTACAGATGGTGTGGCTCCTCGCGCTAAGATGAACCAGCAGCGCTCTAGACGATTCAGAGCTGCAAAAGATGCAGCTGATGCGGTTAGTATTCTAGTGGAATTATCTTCCTATAGTCAGTGTATAACTGTACAGTTGTGTCTATTGTTGTTTGTATATATTTGCAACCATCTATGATTGCACTCACCGGTACTGTCGTCCTATCTCCAGGCTTCTGAAGAAGAAAAGTTGCGTGAAGAGTTTGAGAGGGAAGGCAGAAAACTTCCTCCAAAACTGCAGTCGCAAACCTGTGACTCTAATGTTATTACTCCAGGGACAGAGTTTATGGCTGTTCTATCAGTTGCGTTGCAGTACTACATCCATCTCAGATTGAACTATGATCCTGGATGGAAACAGATTAAAGTAAGCATGGCTTTTTGATAATTTGACTTGCTACTGGGCATTACCTTTTGTTAGCATGTTTTAGGCATATCTTCTTATGGTTCAGAAACGTTATAGATTGGTATTGGAATAGACAATATATATTCTGATTAAAATCTTCTGAAGGTTATTCTTTCTGATGCCAATGTTCCTGGTGAAGGGGAACACAAAGTTATGTCCTATATTCGTGGCCAAAGGAATCTCCCTGGATTTAACCCAAATACTAGACATTGCCTATATGGACTGGTAAGTTCTCTTTATGATTAATCTTTTATTTCTTGTTGGACAATATTTTATCTGTTATTTGTCTTGCTAATGTATAACGTATTCTCATAAATGCAGGATGCAGATCTTATCATGTTAGCTTTAGCAACACATGAAGTGCACTTCTCCATACTGAGAGAGGTTCTCTATTCTTCTCAAAATGCTGAAAATTTAAGCTTCTTACTGTACATACATATCTTTGCCTTGTGCTAAGAAAAAGCAATTTGGTTTTAAATATTTTGCAGTGGTCTACATTACCTATTTTTTCTACCTTTGAAATTTATAAGTTGTACCTTACTTTCAGAGCATTCTCTTTTTCTTGAACATTTTGTTTGTCATTGTGCCATGAAAGCTTATTTGCATACTTTTTGTGTTTGCAGGTGGTTTTTACACCTGGGCAGCAGGATAAATGCTTCTTGTGTGGTCAAGTTGGACATCTAGCGGCAAAGTGTGAAGGAAAGGCAAAACGGAAAGCTGGGGAGTTTGATGAGAAGGGTGATGAAATTGTACCAAAGAAACCTTACCAGGTAATAATGATATATTTCTTTTGTTTGCAACATAGTAAGTGATGGGTTTATTCAGTGGACTTACCTTACTTTTGTTTCTTCACAGTTCTTGAATATATGGACCCTACGGGAATACATAAGTTACGAGTTCAAAATGCCAAATCCACCTTTCGAGATTGATCTTGAACGTATCATTGATGATTTCGTCTTCATGTGCTTTTTTGTTGGCAATGATTTTCTTCCACACATGCCTACACTAGAGATCCGTGAGGTTTGTTTCTATTTTGTAATTCGATGTTACTATGCAGCTATAAGTTAACAAGATACGTAGTGTTACTAGTTACCAAAGTGACGCTCTGTTTTACTCTTTGAAAGTTTGACATGTTCTCATTTTCTGTTTGTAGTTCACTCTCTTAAATTGTTGTTACACAGTGTTAACTTCCTTGTTTGTCTGCAGGGAGCTATTAATTTGCTAATGACTGTTTACAAGAAGGAATTTCCTTCAATGGGTGGCTATTTAACTGATGCATGCACGGTATTTAAATTTCATTTGTACAGGAGCTGATCCATGTGGCTTCTTTGTCAAATATCTACTTGATTTCAAACGACCCATACAGTTATTTCAGCAATAACATGTTATTTCTTCATGTTGTAGCCGGATCTGAATAGAGTTGAACACTTCATTCAAGCAGTTGGTTCGTACGAGGATAGCATATTTCAGAAAAGAGCTCATATGCACAAGGTAAACAATGACGACTAGCTTGATTTTGCTCTTAACTTCAATTTTACCTGGCGTGTATATTGTGAAGAGCAATATACCAAAATGACATGTCTTCTCTATGGATAATCTTGTGTGTTTTCTCATGTTGGCAAGTAGCAACTAATCTCCCTCTTTCTATAATTGTGTTCCTCGTATACTTCTGTATCAATTAGCTCAGTATATAGTTTGATATCTGCTTTTGCAGTTTATTTTTTGTTTAAGCTGGAATATTATTAGATGCTCTTCATGCATGGCGAATATTATCGAGTCTATGAAAGTTTACAGAATAAGAAAAAAACTTTCCATTCAATGGTCTTCTATCCATATTTAGCATTGCAATTGAATTTATTGTCATGGAATTTTCATTTAGTGCATCACATTTTCTTGGACAATATGTGTGACTCTTGAGTCTTGAATGCAAATGTTTCCTGACCTACTTCTATACATTCGGTGGTCAATTGCTAAATTATTAGAAACTAGTAGTGTTTGTTTTTCAGTCAAATTTACACTTACACCGATGCTGTCTTGTAGCGTCAAGCTGAAAGAGTAAAACGTGATAAGGCCCAAGCAAAGCGAGGTGACGATCTGGATCCCCATGTCAGGAATGATCTTATTGTACCTGTTGCACGTTTCCAAGGATCTCGCCTTGCCTCTGGGTCTGTGGCTGCACCCTATGAACAGAATGGATCTCGTAAAGATAGTACAGAAAAGGGAAGTCGAGCTAAGAAATCACGCGTGTCAACGTCAGGTTCCAGCCTTTCTGCTGCTGTTGTTGAAGCTGAAATTGACCTCGAAGCACTGGTACTTCACTTAATCTTGTTTAAGAAGATATTGTATTTGTTCGAAGATATTTTTATGGTTTCATCTGAATCTTGCTGCAACTTCCACAGGAACGTGAAAACAAAGAAGAACTTAAATCAATGCTTAAAGATGCACTTCGTGAGAAATCAGATCTTTTTAATTCTGAAAATGCAGAGGAGGACAAGGTATATCTTATATCTTTGGTTATCTATGTGCAAATCTCGTGCTGCTGCTGTATTGGTTCTTTGTGGTTGTAAGTTCAACAATGCTCTGGCATATTGTCATGTGGTATTTTAAAAACACTGGTCACTGTATGCCATCACCCATCGGCGCTTAAGGTATGATTATATGAGTTATAATACATTAGTTGCTTTAGGGGCTAGGTAAGTCATCCCTTTAGAAGGAACACCACTTATCTCATTATCATTAAGCAATGAAATAATTAATAGGTTACTGTAAGTCCTGTTAGGCGGATAGATCAGGGTGACTGCGCTGTCCTTGATCTTTAGACCTTTACCAACCGCTTCATATGACACTGAGTTATTGAAGATTTTTGAGATTACAGGTTTAATGAAAGCACACTCTCTCAGGGATTACGCCCTGCGAGGGGCTAGTGCCCCATCTCTCTTCTTTGGAACTTTTGGTGTGTTGCACGCAGCACTTAGTTACCGAAGATATTTGGGTCTACATGAATTGAAAATATACTTCTATTTTTGGGCCCTATGAAGCTCTAATTTTTGTATAGTGTTTACTGGTTGAAAAACTTTTAAGTGATTACCTTATTTGTTAATATTCAGATAAAGCTCGGAGAACCTGGATGGAGGGAAAGGTACTACGAAGAAAAGTTTGGGGCAAGAACACCTGAGCAAATTGAAGAAATACGCAGAGATGTTGTAAGTATTGTGGAAGTGCCTAATTTACCACATTCATGATTCATTAATGACGCCAGAGACTGTTGCCATTATTACTCTATTTGTGCCAACGTTTATAGAAAATGTCTCACTGTTTGAAAAAATATTTCTCCCATAATCGTGTATGATCTTTTATGATGTGCTATATTCTCCTTTAGGTTCTCAAATATGCTGAAGGTTTGTGTTGGGTAATGCACTACTATTATGAAGGTGTCTGCTCATGGCAATGGTAAGCTTGTCGTAATTGGCAAATATAATTACACAATTTTATTTGTAGCACAATTGTTGATAATTCTTATATCATTCTCTATCCGTCCCACCGACACCCGTTTGTTTCTAATTTCTCCTTACCATATGTAGGTTTTACCCTTACCACTATGCCCCTTTTGCTTCGGATTTAAAAGGTTTAGGCCAGCTTAATATAACTTTCGAACTTGGGTCACCATTCAAACCTTTCGATCAGCTTATGGGAGTTTTCCCAGCAGCAAGGTGAATATATATTTCCTTCTTCAATCTTATAGTTCCTTAATATGGTGTATTTATTGATGGGTTGTTTCACTATATTTCAGCTCGCATGCACTCCCTCTGCAGTATCGCCAATTGATGTCTGATCCAAGTTCGCCTATAATTGATTTTTATCCGATCGGTATGCTGATTTTGCAATCACGGATTTATCACATTCTCCTACAACCTTAAGCCAATTATAATCCGTCTTCACATGTTACTCTGCAGATTTTGAAGTAGATATGAATGGAAAGAGGTTTTCTTGGCAGGTGCGTTGATTTTAGTGAGCATACTTTGTATATCATATGTCTGCCATGATTAAATAAAATCCATACTGTGCAGGGCATAGCGAAACTGCCCTTTATCGATGAAGCTAGGTTGCTGTCTGAGATTAAAAAAGTCGAGCATACTTTGACGGTATGAAACAGTTTATCATGGGCGTATTTGTTTGTCATATGGAATAGGAAACCTTGTTCTAAGTTCATCATCATTTTCCTCGTCTTTTGTGTAGCCTGAGGAAGCAAGGCGAAACAGTACCATGTACAATATGCTTTTCGTGAATGGCTCCCATCCAATTTCGCCTTATATCTACTCTCTCAGCAGCAAATTCGGACATCTATCTGATAATGAGCGAAATGAGATTAAAGAACAGCTCGATCCTTCTGCTAGGTAGCTAACTCTACCAGGATTCTTGATTGTCTGTAGACCTTTTTTTTTGCTCAAGCGTAGTAGTTATATTTGCACTGATTTACCTAAACACGCTGCTTGTTAGGGCCTTTGGGTAAAAGTGAACATGAGTAAACTGCCATCTTATAATATACTAGTAACAAACAAGCACCTCTTGCATGAGCTAGTACTAAAACTTAGCTGCTCTTGCTTATTTTGTGCAGCGGAGGAATGAATGGTTACATCTCACTTTGTGGTGGGGATCCAAGCCCGCCTGTCTTCAGATCACCTGTGGATGGACTGGAGGATATTATGGACAATCAAGTGATGTAAGTTCATTCTTTGCTGTATTATTTATATAATATATTGGCACTTTAGTTTTTTTAGGAATATTGGCAATTTAGTTCAAGATTATGACATTCGCCTTCATTAGATGTTCAATTTACAAGCTTCCAGATCCTCAGAAGCACATAGCACGCCCACCTGTTGGTGTTATCATACCCAAGAAGGTACAGTATGATTCTAGTGTAACAGCAATCATTCCACTTGGGACGTGTCCATGGTTAACAGCCTTATTGTTTAATGTACTCTGAAGATTGTTGAAGCTAGTGACCTGAAACCACCACCTGCTCTGTGGCATGAGGGCAGTGGCAGGAGGCCTTTTGATAATAATAATAATAATAATAACAACAACAGGAGGCATAATGATAACAGCAGCAGGTAGTGTATGAGCTCTTTGCCTTATTTGGCGAATCCTTGCTTCCACATTGCAGATCATAACCTACTTGTGAAATGTTTCAGGCAAAACCCTGCAGGAGCGATACATGGCCGCCAACTTGGAGAGGCTGCCCACCGACTAGTTGTGAACAGTTTGAACGTTCGCGGTGGTGGGCAGTACGCTCCGGCTAGGCCATATCAAACTATAATGAATGGTATGCATTATCCAAATGGAATGCCACCAAGGATGGATCAGCCTTCTGGGCGTCCTGGTTGGCATGTTCCTAGCGATATACCCAGTGGCCAGGGACCGCCCTATGCATTGCCATCAGGTCAGCATACAAGAGATAATCGCGGAAGACAACAACCTTATACAAGAGATAGCCACAACGATTCGAGAGGACACCACCAGAATAATAGCCATGCATATTCATCACATCCTGCTCCTCCATCATCGGGTTATGGACGATATGGGCAACGACCATCATACGCTGGGGGGTATAGTGGGGCCTACCAGGCTGCACCATATGCAGCTGGTCAGCAGTGGCAGCAGCAGCAACCTCATAGTTCCTATTCTGGAGGTGGGGCGCCTCCTGCAAGGCCTAATTCACGACCACAGCAGTCTCAAAACCGCTATGGCACCTTAGATAGGAATTCAAACAGGAGACCACCAGGTCAGGGCCGCTACTAGGCCCGCTTCCTCTTTGGTTCTAGCCCTGGTTTTGCTATTACTAACTAGAACTTACTTTGGAGCTAAATCAGGTATAAGAATAGACACATCATTTGCAAAGTCTTGTGATCTTCAAGCCTCTTGGTTTTGGCATAAAAAGTACCAAGGGGCAAATGTTGTATACTTCTAGCAATTATCGCCAGACCAACAGAAAGTGGATTAGACACTGTATTTGCAAAATCTGGCGATCTTCAAGCTTCTTCGCCGTGGCAGCAAAAAATCTAAGGGGCCAGTGTTGTATACTAGCAATTGTTGTAGTTCTCTGCGATAGAGAAGCTGCCCTAAGTTTTGTATTGTAGAGATAATGTATGTATCTGGATTCATTCAATTGTGACGATGGATAATGAGATATATACAAAAGTTCTTTCTTTGTGTTGCATCAGTTGATGTGTGTTTTTTCACTTATAAACTACTCCCTTCGTAAGACGTTTTGGTTTGGTAGGCTAGCACAGACAGCGCAAACACTCTCGTTCCCCTCACTACTGTCCTTGCTCGCGCAGAGGCGACTCCTCCTGGTTCTAACACACCCACCCTTGCTTCCCAGCACCCTAGTGCAATTAAACTATATCACCATAATGCCGATGACATATTGCTTCTAAAATTGCATTTGAAAGTATGCCAA
Organism: Poa pratensis; assembly: GCA_947311845.1. Lineage (NCBI taxonomy): Eukaryota > Viridiplantae > Streptophyta > Magnoliopsida > Poales > Poaceae > Poa > Poa pratensis. The sequence continues at coordinate 12,256,210 of CAMZMU010000071.1, forward strand.
AACATTATTGAACTTACAACCACAAAGAACTGATACAGCAGCAGCACAAAATACAGAATCTGACGGCAACAAACATGCAGCTATCTTAATTTGATAACTATTATACATAAAATAGTCATGGGCAACCGGCAAGCCGTGCATTGGTAGGAAACAACAGCAATACTGATAAAACAGCCTCTTAGTTTGACAATATTTTTACATAACGCCGATGTAGGCAAAGCGCAACACTGAAACTACAACCATCACAGAATCACATGATTCCGTTGCAATAACCTGAGACATCACTCAGAGGTTTATGACGGCAATGCCAGGGTGAAGATGATATGTAACGGGCGTAATCTTGATCCAAGTACTCCACGAGATCAACGTCTCTGTCAGGATCGAAACACCTGTAGTCAACATCAAGTGTGGCTGGGCAATCCCAGTCTTTGCTGATTCCATCCATCTCGAAATACTGTCCGCCACCGAAGTTCTCGAAATTATCCGGATGATCAATTATATAGTGTTTAGTCAGACAAGAATGGCAGCAATCTGCATTTTGTAGGAGCAAGATCAGAAAGATGATTCATCTAAGGAATATAGGACATCAAAAAAGTTGCAAACATGTCAACAGTCTGCATGTCAGGCCAGAGGAAGGTGATCTGAAAGTTCAAATGAAACAGACAGCAGGAGCTTTCAGCGCTAAGGTTAATAGATGTTTTCATATCATGTGTTGATGTAAACCGAGGCAGCCAAACCACCAATCAACTAGTCATAAAACTTCATAATAATAATAATAAAGGTGGTTAGTCATTAGTAGTGCTTTGTATAACACAAAACCAACCATGAGTTTATCAGATGTCACGGATAGCACTTAATTCCAGTAATGAACAGTGAAAAGCAATTGGAGGTCAAGAGCATACCAACTTCACTTGATGAGGGCTGTACGGTACAGCACAAGGTGATGTCCTCTTCGGAAAATTCAGAGCCAGACGGAGGAAGTGATTCAGCAAAGAAAAACCCGGGTGCTTCTCTACTAGCACAAGAAGGATCCTTTGGCCACGCCATGAAATTGACATGGAAAGATTTGTCCCTATCATATTCATTCTTCAGGGTTCCTAGGCCATAGATGGTATGAAGCTGGTAATGTGCGGCAGTTTGCTTAGCATACTTGGATAACGCCGCATCTGCAATTTCAACTCATCGTTTGTACCTTCTTTCGAGAGTTTTCCTTCTTCTAGCGATGATTTGAAAGGCCTCCTGAAAGGCGGCTTCCGGCTCCGATTCGGCCGGGCAGAACAACGACGGTGCAGCACCGCGTGCGGAGGCAACGGCGGCACGAAGGCCGGCCCGGGAGAGACTGAGGTGCCAAAGGGCGTCCTCGTCGGAGAGGCCAGGACAGTGATGGCGAAGGGAGGCGACCAATCCATCGAGAGAGCGCTGGACAATGCGGGTTATGGCTGTGTTGTTGATGACGTTGACATCGATCCGGTCGCCGGGGCGGAGGGGAAACGCGGCGGAGTACCAGATGGAGTTGAGGAGGATGTTGTGGACGGGGTGGAGAGGGCCGTAGGCCCGTAGCAGTGGCCGGCGATGAGGAGGCCGCGCGCTAGGGTAGTGTTGAGGTCGGCGGTGGGCAGGCGGGAGATGGCGTCGAGGTAATACCCGCGGATCTGGCCCTGCAGGCTCCGCCGGGCGGCGCGAACATCTAGAGTCCACCGCGGCTCGCCCTCTGCCCCCTTGATTGACAATTGACTCGGCTTCGAGAGAGGCATCCTGCGGGCATTTGGCACCTCCTCCTCCGCCGTAGAGCGCGCCTCCGCCTCCTCCTTAGCGCGCCGGCGGCGGCGCCGGCGGTTACGCATCTTCTTCTACGTCGGTGTGTTGCGGGCCTTGCGGAGGAACGTATGAATGACCAATTCTCAAGCATTAGGTTGGGCTAAACCACAAATTTATTAAATTCCATGCGAGTTCAACCATACTATAAGTTTGAAGCTCACTTTATTAAACAACCAAATAGTATGGTTGCGGTTTGTTCGGATCGAGTCCATTATATCATGTACCCCGGACATGATATTTTAACTTATGAAGCATATGCATACAATATTTTATTGCGTAAAAATAATTTTTTGAAGCTTGATAAACTCAAATTTTAGAAAAATTTCAACTCTTCCAAATCTGTAAATTATTGTTATTTTGTGTAGCCTAAAATATATAATATTTTTGTTTGGGATTCTTCACGTTGCTAGAATAGAATGTTATCTACATACATGAACATTTTGGATTTTTTAAACTTAAAGATGTGAATTTTCTATTTTTTTTTAAATAAAGGGCTTCATGGAGCTCAGTCAATGTGTATGCAACAGCTAGGCTTGGCAGAGCTTGGTTCCACGCACACGGTGGCATTTTCACCCTGGAGGAATTGTTGATACTCGACGAGGAGAGGGTGATGATCTTAGCGAACCCGGTGGTGCCTAGCAAAACAGAGGTGAATCCATTGGGGGCATGATCTTCCAGAGGATATGTGCAAGGATATGACTCATATATGGGATCTTAGTCCCTTTTACATAAGGAAGGGTGATGATGGTCACGATGAGCTTCCACTGCACTTTGAAGACCTGAGGAGCGAGGTGCTTGAGGTTCAGCCTGCCGATGCCACAACCAAATCATTCAGGGAACTAATTCGTTGTTGCCTCAGTCTAGCCTCCTGCATGGCTAGAACAATTTTTAGCAAGAGAGTCTACTCTATTACGAAAAGGTTCGGGCACCAGAGCAGATCAAAGGGCTCATCAGTTAGTGCGGTTAGGGGGGTTGCAAACTACTAGGATAACCCTTCTAAGTTGCCAGCCAATGCCTTTGGGTGCTTGGGGGGTAGACAGACATATCCCCGAGCACAGGGATGACTACTCTCAGTTGGTCGACCTTGACGAGTTAGAGCTTCTAACCGCTGACGAGTATGAGGAGCTGCCCCACCCCATCCTCAGGGTTTTGATTTGCAGCCATCGGCCTGACTGTTCATTCTTATATGTGCATGGTCCGAAGTTAATATTATTCATGCCTTCCTTTCAGGTACGCAAACATTATATCAGCTTACAAAGCTACAGCTAAGAATGATACACACACATTCTTTATAATTTATCCTTTTATACTAAACTCTGTTACTTCGTCATAATGAAATTTGTAATCAAACATATGTCGCTTCCTATTGATACACCCTTTGACATACTATTTTAAATATTATTTCCAAATATAATTAATGAGAACTGTTTTATCTTGTTAACTTTGTTTGGAATATATGGGGGAAATCATTTGTGACTACTTTAATACATAAGCTTTCAAAATGATTAAGCTAACCCCACAAATTTGTTAATATATATAACTAGGTAAAAAAGTGTCATATTTGTGAATCTAAAAAATATAAGAGGTTCCTAAGTATAAAACTACCTTTGTTTTGGTGTAAAAAGGAGAACTCTCAATGAGTATGAGGTTTTGTTGCTGTTAGTAATGCTCTAGTATTTTCTTTTTGAGGGGATATGAGAATGCTCTAGTTTGTTTTATGGTTGAGAATTCCCTAGTTACTTTTTTAGGAGAAGAATTCTATAGATTTTATTTTGAGAAATTTGCTAGGCTTTATTTATCGACTAATAAGGATACACGTATTATATTAGGATCATGAGGCTGTCCCATACACAGATGTCCCCTCCCCCCCATCCAACAATAAAGCATACCTAGCTAGAATATGGGCCTCATATCGAGCTCCTTGACTCATGAACGTAATCAGAAGAAATAAAAGTATTCTTCCAAGACCTAATTTCCTTAACTACTCAACCATAGCTATCTCCAGAGGATTCATGGATATGTTTCACCACCGTCTTTTAGTCCGAAGCAATGTAAAGATTCTGAAGACGAGATCGGGCAAATAGATCCCACGCTAAAAGGAGCTCGTTTAAGTTTTTTTCAAAAATGATACTAGCTCCGATCCATATTAGTGGGCACAACTTTGTCTAGATACACATGTATCTAGTCTAAATATTTAACTAGATACATATGAATTTAGACAAAGCTATGCCCACTAATATGGATCGGAGGGAGTATTTTAAAGTTTCTAGAAATCAAAAAAACAATCACAGATGATGATAGTATCGACATCCACAAGCGTGCAAAATTGTAACTTAAAATTAGTTGTAGTTTTGGGCTGCACAAAAGAGACAAATCAGAGAAAAATTCAAATTTAAGAAATTGTGTATTGTTCACCACCAGATCCACCCATTTATCTTTTGTGCGGCCCAAAATACAATGATTTTTGAGTTAAAAGTTTGCATGCTGGTAGATCTCAACACTATCTACATCTGGGAACTTTTTATCGATTTTTGAAAACTCAAAAGTGTCGATTTTGATTTTTTAAAATGGGCTCCATGTAGCTCGGGAGCCGTTTTCAGTTTCCGTTTTAAAGGCCCAATTTTTTAGTAAGAGATAGAGCTTCCTGACGCCCAATTGCTTCAAGAGTAGAGGAGGGTGTGGAAGCTCGTCAGGTAGTGAGGAAGGCAGCAGCATGGCGGAGAGGCACATAATGTCAGCTGATGAAAGCATGCGCCTGTTGTTGAGCAGCGAGACAGCTTCGTGCTCCACGGAGCGCATTACTGAAGAAGCGAAGAGCGCAAGGGCAGCAGGCTTTGGATGCCGCGCCTCCTACTCTTCCTTAGCGCGCTGGCGGCGACGGCGGCGGTAACGCATCTTTTGATTTCTAGCCTGCTCTGCCTTTCAGTTGAACTTTTTATTTCTGCCCCGACTCTGATCTGCATCGAAATTCATATCAGTACTCAAAATACTACTCGTAACAAATTCAATATTCCTGAAAACAACCACGAGGAATTCAATTTGAAGTGGAGGCAAAACGACAAAAAAAGGTATCTCTTAAAAGGAATAAATCATTTACGGCCTCTTTGTTTGGGCATATTTTTGTTTTTGGATTTTGCCTTATAAGCCAAAACGCACCTAAATACGTAGGTGGTTTTGGCTTTTGGAAACCAAAAGTCTATTTAGGTGTGTTTTTTTGGCTTACAAGCATTTGATTGGGTTATATCTAAAAAATAACTCAAATTCGTCGAAAATAGTATTGTGTCAACCATCACGCCTATGAATGAGCAATTCTCAAGCATTTGATTGAGTTATACCACAAATTTGTTAAGACTTCATGCGTATTCAATAAGATAGCTCACTTCAACATACAACCAAAAAGTATGGTTGCGAACTGTTCTTATAACTCGGACATGATATCTGAACTTATGAAGCATATTCATACAATATTTTGTTGCGTACAAACTAACTTTTTGAACCTTGGTAAATTCAAATTTTGGCACAATCGCGTTGGATTAGAGATGATCCAACAATTAATGACAATTCTGTTGGTCACAACCTAACTTGCCAAAATTTCAATTATCAGATTATACGTGCACCACATGTGTCACATCCCTTTGTGGGTATTGAGGATAAACACTCTCACCTTAAAACTACAAATGAGTCACTTAAATTTCTTGAAGACATTCACCGACACTAGTTTTTTACACATAACACCAACAATTGTGATATGTAACCTATCCATATCATCACGAAATGGACCCAAGTTATTAACTATCTGTTAAAGAGGATAAGGATTAGGTTTGTGTTTTGTGTAAGCAATTACCTCAGCTATGGTGTTACGTGCAAAACAAAAGCTAGAGGTTGTGGTTTGTGCAACAAAATCCCCAACAATTGGTGTCATTTGTAATTTCCTTTCTTCCACACGATATAAAATTCGCCTACTCCGATTTGCTTCCAATGCTATCGCTCTTCGTACAAGTGCTCCCCTCAATCGACATGCTCTCTATCCAACCTTTAGACAATGTCGCCAATGCTTCATTAAGCCCCTGTGCGACAACTTCCTCCGCTCAGCTAACTCGCCACCGCCTCCATATTTTTGGCAAGCAAAGACGGTTACAGTGGGGACCACAAGGACGACTGCATTGGCACCTCTAACTCAAAATTCACATGGGTGAAGACAATAAGCAAATCTAGAGTACGGGCTAAAAATCGGGACTACAGACTAACAGCGATGAGCACGACACACAAAGACTGCCTCAGTTTCATTGTTTCATACTCGTACCACGTGAGATTGGTAAAAAAAATGCACAAGAAAAAAAATTAGAACATATATTCACAAGGAAAAAAAAATCAAAACGTACCCATGTGGGGAGATTAGTGGCCTCCACCTTATAGACATGTGTTGCTGTTTTATTGGAAGGACATGAGAAGCAAGGAGAGCAAAACATTTGTAGGGAGATTAGAGTTGGAAAGGATATATGTAGATTAATGAACCATTATCTGAGCCATATAATTACTTCATGTTTACTCACAAAGTCATTTAATAGATGGTCTTATGTGTCTCTTATCTACATATCGTTAAATTAATTGCATAAACTATGAACTTAATACTCATGTACCAGGAGATGCAAATTATCTCAACACAAGATTAAAAAATATTTGAATGGACAACATCTTTGAGTGTAATTCACCAACATTTAATTGTGGTATTAAGTACCTCGTGTACCTGGAGATAGCCAAGTTTAACATGAACGAAACACTTCTACAAAACAGATGGTTAACAGGATTCACTAACATCTACGATACTTCTTGGAGAATGGCTCAGTTGTATTATCACTTAAAACACAGCCAAGTAGTCTTGTCATCACCTTAGCCCTGCTCCCTAATCTATAGCTTGTTTTCCTACAGACTTACATCATCAAACCTTCCTGTCAGGAGACGAAAATCATCATCAGAATATGGCCTTGCAGTCCCTAAACCATCTGCAGAACCAACCTTGTCACCCTAAACCATCTGCATAACCAACCTTGTCACAACTAATTAAACCGTCCAAATGATTAGCAAAAACACCGTCTCTCTCGGCATAAAAAAAGATGTAGTCCACATCTAAAGGATTTTGAAAATCAATATCATTGTCAACATCGTCCACCTGAAAGTCCGTGCCACCGAGGTATTCATGATAAGTGGGGTGCACGATCTTCTTTTTGTTAGTCTCACAAGCAAAGCACCTCCCTACATTTACATAAGGCAGCATTGCAAAATAAGGTGAGTAAAGATTGCTCAACAAAGAGTACACATTTCTTGCTAAAAAACTACGAAGTGAGGTCAATAGTTGAAGTGCATGATAAGAACAAAGCAACCAACAAAATGGGCAATGATGCAGTGCAGCAAACAACATAATCAGACATTCCCATTAAAATTGAATAATCCACGGATATTCTAGATGTGCATGATGAGGCAAATTGCCAACAAGTGGCTTTGTATGGCAGTGGAATAAGTAGGATTGTTTTAATAAGTATCAGTGTTAATAAACGCATAAAAATGAGAAAATGTATTTAAGGAATGCTAAAAGTCATCGCTACGAACAATAACCTCTATCCGCTTCGTCCTCCTCGCGTCGCGAGAGGAGCTCCCCCGACCCCCGACCCCAAACCCTAGGGCGCCGCCGCGGCCGGCCTCGCCTCCGGCTTCTTCCACGCCACCGCGCCCCCTCTTCCCCTTCCCTCCCCCCCACCCGCCGCGACCCGCGCCGCCCCCGCGGCGGCCGGGCCGCGCATCCGACCTCCGGTCCCCCGAGCCTCCCTCTTCTCCTCCATCCCGCCGTCGCCGGGGTGTGCGCCGGCTCCTGGCGGCGGCGGCGGCGGATTGAAGCCTCTCCCCTCCTGGTTCTAGGGCGGCGCGGGGCAGCCCTGGCCCCTGGTGGTGCTCCTCGGCGGCGACGGTCCGGCGCGGCGGCGGGCTCCTCCTGGTGCAGCGCGGGTGGCCAATGGTGGTGGGGTGCTGCCGTTGGTGGCTGGGGCAGCGGCGGTGAATCTGGCCCTGCAGGCCCAGATCTGGGCCCTTTGGGCCCGATCTGGATTAGGGCGGGTTTGCCTCGTTGCCCCCGGTTTGGCCTGATGCGCGGCTCGCGACGGAGATGACAGCGGTGACGCCACCCTTGCTGCAGCGTGGCGGTGGGAGCTTCACGGCCCTAGCTGGGTCCGGCTGAGCCTAGGAACCGAGTGGGTAGCGGCGGTGGCGGCCTACGTGCAGCAGCATGGCGGCGGGGACTTTACGAGCCCCCGGGCTCGGCCGGGCCTGCTTGGCCTGGTGTGTCCCTGCTGCCATGTCCGGTCAGCACCCGCCGGTGGCGGTGGAGGACGCCCTCCAGGTGGCTGCGCTGCTGCCGCCCTCCAGTTCCAATGTGGCTCGGTGTGCTCTTGTCGTAGCGTCCGGTCGGCTATCGTCTTTGACGATGGAGGTTGTTCCCTCCCGCGTGGTTGTGACTCTGTCGGACCCTGTCTACGGCTGCTTCGTCTCGGGCTGACCGGCCTTGCTATGTTTGCCATGGTGAGACGAGGATGGTGACTTCAAGACCGTGGTGGCGTTTGTTGGTGGGCGGCAAGATGGGTGGAGCGGTACAGATTGTCCGAGACGTGGTTCTTTGGAGGTTGGGAGAAATCCCTGCCGTTTTGGCACCGGCGTGGTGATGCTTGTGAGTGTCACCCTTCCTTCTTGATGGGCGTCGGATGTACCTCTTCCCCATTCCTCGGAGCGTACCGGGGGAAACCCTAGGTCTGTCCGGGCAGCAGCGTCGTCGTCGTCGCTTTCCTTCTTGGAGGTGATGTTTGGTGCGCGGTGATTTAGAGTGCTAGGTTTGTGGTGGGACTTCGCTGGAGAGGGCGCAGTGGTTGCGGGTTACTTTCGTTTTCGTTGATCCGCCGGTGTCGGCTTTGTTTTGTTTTTCTTTTTCTCTTCCTTTTCTTTTGGGCATGATTGTGCTGTTTGCCCCAGCGGTGGCCTCATTGTTGTATCGGGTGGTTGCTATATTAATATAGCGGGGCGAAAGTCTATTTCTTCAAAAGTCATCGCTACACAACAACATTCAAACCAGTACGAACTCATTGCGAATATATAAGCAGTGTAACAATAATAGACACTGTTTACAATGCTCAGAGTAGGGAGGAATTTAAGGTTACTAGATGTACTAGATGCATGGTGGCAACTAAGCCAAACAGACCATGGGTGTATTTAAACCATAAAAAAATCGGATATCCGAAAACTGGAATTGAGAAAATACCTCTCTCTCTTAACTGATCAACTACCACACACAAGCGGACACTGCTGTCATCGAAAGAGAACAAGTGCCTCCGTGAAGAAGAGGAGAGGGGCGCCTAACTCAGAACCAGATTCCTGACGACGTGCAAAGAAATTGATGTGGTAACAATTATCCACTCTCTTCCTTGAGCAAATTCACACCACACACAGAATGAAGAACAAACTGTTCATCAGATTGTACTGTGTACTTGTGCAATGCCACTGTCACGACTTTGAGCACTGCCTCCTCTGCGTCCTTGAACAGCTTCCTATGGGATGTGATTACATCAAGAACCCCTGGGCTGATGATCAAGGGAGGCTGCAGAAGATCGTTTGGCAAGTCGGGTACCAGCAGTGATTTCGTAAGGTGCTCGATGTCCATAGGTGAAAGCATGCGCGTGGCGCGCAGAAACGGGACAAGGTCTAGTTGCACAGTGGGCAACACCGACGATGAGAACAGCCCAAAGGCGGCCGGGTTGGGGTGCCGTGCCACCTGGAAGGTGCCATGGGCCTGAGGCCGCATCGCTCTCTGTGCACTGGATCTGCTGGTCCGGTTCGCCAGGGCGACAGCGGCGGACAGATCGGCGTGAGCGGACATCAGATTCCACAGCGCGTCGCCGGTGGAGAGGTGGGGACAGAAGCTGCGGAGGGAAGCTAGCAGCCCATCGAGGGAGCGGTGGCACGCGCGGACGATGCCGTCGTTGCTGATCATGACGACGTCGATCCTGAGCCCACAATGCGAGTATCAGCCCACGCCCAAAGCAAAGCCCAACCACTCGCATTTACCCCGTCCTGTCCTGCTCCTGCCGCCGCCGCTGAAGCGCGGCCATGCGGCGGTGGTCGTCTCCCAAGGACCCGGCGCTGGAGGCGGCGCTCCGCCGCAACCGGCGCTGGATCGTCAACAACCAGATCAAGCGCCTCCTCCTCCGCTTCCCGTCCCGCTCCGCGCCCGTCCGCCTCCTCCAGTCCCGCTTCAAGACGCTCGACCTCCTCGGCCGCGCCGCCAACTGGCTCCGCAAGTACCCATCCTGCTTCGACCTCTTCACCGGCGAAGGCCCGTCCGGGAGCGGCGGGGAGCTCTGCTTCGGCTTCACCAAGCGGATGGCGGAGCTCGTGGACGCCGAGGAGGCCGCCGTCGCCGCGTCCGAGCCGGCCATGGCCGACCGCCTCGCGCGGCTGCTCATGCTCGCCCGCGGCCGCCGCCTCCAGGTCTCCAAGCTCGCCGCGCTGCGCGGCCCGCTCGGTCTCCCCGACGACTACCTCCTGCGCGTCCTCCCGGCCCACACCGACCTCTTCCGCCTCGCCAACCCGTACCCTCACCGCCGCAACGCCGCCGAGCTGGAACTGCTCCGCTGGGTCCCCTCCCTCGCCGTCTCCACCGTCGAGGCCGCGAGCGACTCCGTCCCGCGGTTCACCTGCTCGCTGCCGTCCTCCTGGGTCCAATCGCACCACAAGATGGAGGAATTCAACTCCACGCCTTACATTTCGCCCTACTCGGAGGACTGGGCGGCGGTGCCCGGCACGGAGAAGCGCGTCGTGGCCGTGGTTCACGAGCTTCTTTCGCTCACCATGTGGAAGAAGATCTCGGTTACTAAGCTAGAGCACTTCAGATGGGAGTTTGGGCTGCCGGAGGACACCGCTAGGCTGCTGCTCCGGCATCCGTGCCTTTTCTACCTCTCGAACCGCTACAAGATCCACACGGTGGTGCTCCGCGAGGGTTACCAGGCGTCCGAACTGAGGGTGAAGGATCCAGTGGTGGCGGCCAAGGATAGACTCGGGGAGCTGATGCAGGAGGGGCTGCACGAGTTTAACCGGAGGCGACACGCTGCAAATTTGGAGAATAAGAGGAGGAAAGGGGATGTTGATGTGAAGGAGGAGGAAGAGGAGCCGGAGGATGAGGCAGCGCGATTGGATAGTGCGGAGAAGAGGGAGGAGAGAAGGAGGTTTTACAAGGTGCTCTTTGGTGATGGCAACCAGTGATCGGTTTGTGTAAGCCTATCAGTGCTCTTCATATCCATTTTTGCAACGTTTGTTCAGTCCCACTTCGGATTGAAGCAAGCAGCTAGTGATTGATGCAGTAAGAGTGGCAGTGCTATGAAGGCACGAGACATCTACCTGCAGGTGAAGATAATTCTGGTGGGTGTCGTCACTGGTCATAGAGAACTGAACTCCTGACCCGCTAATGGTTCTTCCTTCCAGCGACGTTGGATTGAAGAGCTGCGAGAATGCCACCAGCTGTAATTTGATTTTTGGGTGGATTGTAAGAATTGTACCAATCACATATAGATAATCATCACTGAACAATTGATGGGATTCTGCTCCGAGAAAGATTTCTGAGAAGGAAGACAAAACATATTGATGTTGTTAATCAATGATGTCTGTGTTGTTGCTGGTTATAGTAAATCTAATTCCTGACCTGCAGTGTTTCTTCTAAGGATATGGGATGGAAGAGCTGCGAGAATGCCACCAGCTTTGTGGTTTCTTTTTTTTAAAGAGTTCCAACAAATATCCTATAGCTTTATCAACCAAAGAAAGCCGAATGTTTGGAGGACAGGTTAGTTGTTTCATAGTTTTGCAAGATTTGATGCACAATGGTGAATGAAATCTACCCTTGTAAAGTAGGCCCTAGGTTACCTATTTGGTACAGATCTCATAGACATATGACCATGTTTCCATGATTCGGGTCATAGCAATTGCTTTTATATAGAGGGGTATAATCATCTTCCTATATTTTAATTTTTTCCCAGATGCACAATCCTGTGATCATTTAATTTGTATAGTTTCGATACAAACTACTCCTTTTGTTTCAGTACAGCAGTTCCCGTTCTCAGGACACTTCGTTTAAAAACATCTGTCATTCTATCCACTCTGGGAGTCAAGACTGTAGTAAATTCACTCTGTGCCCTACTTAATGCACTTGAAATGGTTAGGTAGTTCTGTAATTTTATACCATGCCAATTCATAAGGTATGCTTGGTCCTTTTTTATCAACTCATTCTTAGATTTAGTGTCTCCTTGAACCATGCCGATAGTGGGCCAGACATATAGTAATCTGCTCTAGACAACGTTACACTGAGATTGGCACCCTTTTCTTAAGAAGAGTGTCTTTCTAAGATTGGCAGTTCTGTATCTGCTGTATTGACGTGCTAAGCGTTCAGAAAAAAACCATGGTCGCCTTATCTCTCCTACCTTGCTACCTCACCCTTGGTCTCTTCAGAAAATTTTCTTCCTCTTTGCTCTCACAGATAGCTTCATTCACTGTTTGATGGAACTCTTCTTATCAGGTCAGCATCCACAGACAACTAGTGGAACTGGAATCACAGGCACTTGCCAGACAACTAGGTTAACTTGGGAGAACAAACTGAAACGAAACATCACCAAATCTGACATTTGTATCATATATACGATGGAATGCGAGGACACGTTTCCATTCTTTCCCACCCTTCCAATTTGATCAAGATCGCCCACTGATGTGTTCTCCTCACGGAGATTAACCCGTTTGTCTTCTCTAACATCGGGTTTGAGATGTTGTATTATTTTCTAGCAGTAAGTAGTACTTTGTTGAAAACTCCCCCAAAAATGAAGCAAGCTGATTGATCGCTTAGGGTTCTCTTTGCTTAGAGGTTTCTTTCAATTTGTACTGGAAGAAGCACAACAACATCTGGCAGATTGGTCATAACGTGAGGAGATAACATGCAACTTTTATGTAGCTAAGCTTTATATGCAAGTCGTTTCAGTCCACTATTAGCAGATTTAGATGCAGTGGACAAGTCCAGCAATCTGAGAATGGTTCCTGTAGTGAGTTTAGCATTTGCGTTTCTATGAATGTGCGGCTACTAGGATAGTGGAGTTTTAGTTAACCCGAGTTACTATGGTCTGTACCATGAGGCTCTCACACGAGCTGTCCATAACTCGATCTTCATTCAGATGAAGAACTTGTTACTTAGATCTCAATTTTCATTCATTTCTATGATGCTCTCACACTTTTTGCTATTCTATGGGAGAAATGGCCATGCATTTCTATTCTCTCACCCCTGGACGTCACTACACGGACGATATGCAGCTCATGACGGGGCTTCACATGGTTGCCGATATCTGCTGTCGTGATTGTTGGTTGTGAGGTGCTCGGTTGGAAGTACAAGAGAGCCTATGATGAATCCCAGAAGTACAAGGAAGGGAAGTTCATATTTGAGAAATCCAAGTCGTGCACGAGAATTGGTAGCAGTCATTTGTAAGCACATGTTTCTGTGCATATGTTTGGGAACCATTTTATCATTTTCTATACATGGATGGTTAACAGTGTTCGATTTTTGTAAACGTCAAATTAAGTAATGTATCGCTTTCTTTTAGCAGTTTTTTCTATGTTTGTACGGACGGACTTTGTAGTTTAATGAATCACATCACTGGAGTACTCTTTATTTTCCTTCTCCATGTTAATTAGCATATATACATATAAAGACATACAAGTTACCATACAGTTTGATAATTTAGGCGTGCAACGCACGTGCTTGCCTAGTACTAGTACATAATCATAATTGTGATGTAGGACAACGAAATTACAACCATAACACATCAGATAGCTGAATAATAATGCAAGCAGCAAGTCCATACATTTACACTAAACAACAATAATAAAAAGATTCTCTTAAACTGACAAGTTATACATAATAATAACTGTCGGTAGACAACAACGACGAAATTACAACCATAACACATCACGTATATCTCCTGCAATAATATGAGATAGCTGAATCGATATCATCTTTATGGCGACGAAGCCAGGGTGAAGTAGATGTGTAACGGATAGAATCTTGATCCAAGTACTCCACGAAATCAATGTCTCTGTCAGGATCGAAACATCTGTAGTCAGCATCACTTGTGACCAGGCAATCCAAGTCTTTACCCACTCCATCGATGTTGTAGTACTGCCCACCATCAAAGGTCTTCGAATAATCCGGGTGATCGACTTAGAAGTCTCCAGTGAGACATGCATGGCAACTATCTGCATTTTGAAGAAGCAGTATGAGAAAGACGACCCATTGGAGGAATATGAAAAACAAAAAGTACGAACATGTCTAAGAGTATGTCTGCTAGGCTAGAAGCAACTGATCTGAAAGTTTAGATGCAACAGTCAGCAGGAGGAGCAGACAACCCATTCGCCACTGCTGTTAATAGACATTTTCATATTGGCTATCCTGAATAGCCCAGGCAAGCAAACCCCAAACAACTATTGATTATACTTAACAATAACAATTATAGGAATACCTTTTTGTGCTTCCATCCTGACATCCTTTTTTCTGTTGTATTCTTTGGAATGATCTATCTTTGTTCCCTGTTGGTCTCATATTTTGTGACCAAATATCTCAAGCACTCGAATCAAGAAACAAAACTTTACTAATGAGCACAAAAATGGTTTGCCATGGTCTGGCTTAGGTCCCAGATTGTGTTGTCTCAAGGAGGATAGTACCAGAGCAATTGTGTGACAGTCACTTGATCATTTGCTTCAGATTGTAGAAGTGGGTTTGTCATGGGATATATAATAAGCAAACAAAATGTGTGTCATGACTCATGAGTCTTACCTGGTTACATGGTACTAATGTTATTTCAGTGACTGAATGCAGCTAGCTGGGCGCACATGTGAAATGAATACACACTCATAGTTCTCAAATCGACACCAGCCAGGGTAAACAATGCAGAAAACTGTACTATTTTTTTCTCGAGAAGACAACAAAGAATATAAGGTTTTGAACCATGGTTGATCATTCTTTGGTGACTGGATATCATGTTCCCTGTTTTTGCAAAACGGTGGAATCTGACAATGTTTTTTTTTTCATACGACTTCAGATACTGACAATGGTTTTGATCGTAGGAAAAAGTTCTACATGTTTTTGTGATGAAATCTTACATACCATCTCTTGCTGTTTACTTATGCTGCTTCTGGGTGGTAGTCCTGTGCTCTCTCCTCTCAGGTTTATTGCGTATCATCTTTTCAGCCACTGCTAGAAGAATTTTTCCTGAAACAATATAAGCTCCACTATTTCATAAGGATCTAGATCCTTTTTGTTGGTGGTGAGTGACTGATTGGTGCTTGGTGAACATCTTTTGTTACCTGGTACACATATATAGGAGAGAAATCAATGAAATTAACTCGAGTCGTGACAAAAAGAATGAATCAAACATTTAGTCTGGATTATCAAACATGAATAAGCACAAAACTTCTCACGCTAATTCAAGGCATACATTTTCACTAAACAACAAGTATAAAACATATTCTCTTTCATCGACAACAATTATACATAATAATAACGGTAGTAAGACAACAACAAAATTACAACCATAACTCATCACATATATCTCTTGCAATAATACGAGATAGCTGCATCGATATCATCTTTATGGCGACGATGCCAGGCAGAAGCCGATGTGTAACGGATAAAATCTTGATCCAAGTGCTCCACGAAATCAATGTCTCTGTCAGGATCGAAACATCTGTAGTCAGCATCACTGGTCATTGAGCAATCCAGGTCCTTATCAATTGCATCCATATTGTAGTACTGTCCGCCATTAAATTCCTCAGAATCATCCGGGTGGTCGACTTGGAAGTTCTCAGACAGACATGCATGACAACTATCTGCATTTGGAAGAAGCACGATGAGAAAGATGATTCATTAGAGTAATATGAGTATGTCTGCTAGGTCAGAAGCAACTGATCTATAAGTTCAAATACAAGTCAGCAAGAGGGCAGGCAAGCCATTGGCCACTGGCACGGCTGTTAGCAGACGTTTTCAGATTAGCTATCATGAACAGCCCAGGCAGACAAACCCCAAACAACTACTGTAGTGATTATACTTAACAATAATAATGACTAGTAATAAGAGTCTTCGTTGGGTTTCATATGCCACAAAGCCAACCATAAGATGGTCAGATGTGATGAGTAGCACATAATAATTTCAGTACTGAAAAGTGCAAGCAATTGGGGGCCAAAGAGCATACCAACTTCACTTGGTGATGGCTGTATTATACAGCACGAGGTGATGTCCTCTTCAGAAAAATCAGGGCCAGACGGACAAAGTGCTTCAGCAAAGAAAAACGCAGGATCTTCTTTAGCACGAGAGGGATCCTCTGGCAACGCGATGAAACTGATATGAAAAGATTCAGCCATATTGAATTCATCCTGCAGGGAAGCTAAGCCATAGACGATATGAAGCAGGTAACGTTCCCCAGTTTGCTGCGCATACTTGCTCAACGCTGCGTTCACTAGTTGGACCCATTTTCTATACCATCTTATGAGATGTTTCCTCCTCCTATCGATGAGTTTGAAGGCCGTCGTGAACCGGTCTTGAAGAGGAGGGTGTGGCAGCTCATCTGGTAGTGGGGAAGGCAGCACCATAGTGGAAATGCGCAGAATGTCCTCTGTGGAAAGCATGTGCTTAGTGTTGAGCAGCAAGACGGCGTCCTGGATCACAGAGGGCATCACGGAAGAAGCAAAGAGTGCAAAGGCCGAAGGTTTTGGATGCCGCGCGGCTTTGGCAGCCGCCTGAAAGGCCGCTTCTGCTTCCGCCTCCGATTCTGCTGTCTGACGGAACAAGGACCGTGCAGCTCCACGTGCGGAGGCAACAGCAGCACAGAGATCAGCCCCGGAGACACTAAGGTGCCAAAGGGCATCGTCATCGGAGAGACCGGGACATTGATGGCGAAGGGCGGCGACCAATCCATCGAGAGAGCGCTGCACGAGGCGGGCTATTATGCTGCGGTTGATGACGGCGGCGTCGAGCCGGTCCTCGGGGCGGAGGGGAAACGCGGCGGAGTACCAGATGGAGTTGAGGAGGATGTTGTCGACGGGGTGGAGAGGGCCGTAGCAGTGACCGGCGACGAGGAGCCCCCGCGCTAGGGTAGTGTTGAGGTCGGCGGTGGGCAGGCGGGAGATGGCGTCGAGGTAGTAGCCGCGGATCTGGCCCTGCAGGCTCCGCCGCAGAGCGCGAACATCTAGAGGCCGCCGCTGCTTCTCCTCTTCCTCCCTGATCGTTAGTTGAGTCAGCTTCGAGAGAGCCTCCACCGTAGCAAGGCGGCGGCGGCGGCGGTCGCGACGGGCAGACATTCCCTCCTCTGCGTTGGCGGCCTGGCGGGGTTGCGGCGGAACTGTCTGACACGCGTGCGGCGAAGGCGGAACTGGGGTCGATGCGTCGCGCAGCACTATGGCGCGTGTACGCTCTGACACGGCGTCACACTCACACCTCCGAACCAAAGGGAGGTCTCGTGGCACCGAACGACGCTTATTTTTTCGGCGCTTATTTGTTGACATTTTCATGCACTGTTTGAATACAATAGTGTTGGAATTCATAAAATTGAGACGAAACTTGTGATCTATTGCTCGTGGACAAAGACCTATTTGTACATGATTTTACAAGATACGGCGTGAGAAGCTAGGCGTCTCTACATACGTTTTGCGCTTTGGACACTAACCACACTCCAATCAAAATTGTTGGCACAAAGTTATCTAAATATAGATGTATCTAAATAGATAAAGGGCGTGTTTGGTTACCCGGGTAAAAAATGACCCTCTCATATCCGTGGCTCGCCAGAGCCTGGCCACGGAAAAACGAGTTGAAAACCATGTTGTGCACTCCATTTGCTTGCCTGCATCAACTTTTGCCTGCATTTGGGAGAAGAAAAACATGCGTTTGGTTGTAGTTCCATGTTTCTCGTACTCTCACTATGTTGAAACTTGGTGAACTTACCACGGTGAAGTTCATGGCGGCTATCTGTGGAGGTTTACAGAAAACGGCAGCGACAAGCATGACAGTGCAGTTCATGGCGGCGGACGGCGGCGACAAGTACAAGAGCTACATTGCAGTACAGTTTATGGCGACGAACGACGATGACGACATGCGCAACAACTACTGCCATGACAGTCATGGCGGCGAACAGCGGCAACGGGAGGTTGAAGAACGTCTTACACTTTACGTATAAAAGTTCAGTACAAGATCTGCTCGTATACGACCGTCGAAACAAAAAACTTACAACACAAAAATCGTGCGGAACGTTGAGAACTAGCTACACGTCAAAGGGTTTCTCAAACGGTCGACCGAGTGTGACGAATTTGACAAAATTCGTCCAAAAACATTTAAAAGGGAACTTCGAAAATCAGAAGCTACGGTCGACGAAACTCGAAACCGAGTACGGGAATGAAACCTACTCACCGATGCGCACATATTTCATGTACAAAGTTTTTCGAATCGAAGCATGGTTATGAAGTTTATATGGAGGAGTATAAGGGAGGTGAGAGGAATGTACCTTCATTCGCACGCGGAGCTCGCCAGGCCTGGCCCTGAAGAAACGGCCGAATCGAGCGTTCCCAGCGGGCCTGGCTAAGCACTGCTTTAAGGTTCGTGGTATGCAACAACACAAAGTCGGCCCAGCCCACCAAACGCTCGTTTTTGCATCCAGCGGGCCTGTTTGAGGGGCATGCAGGAAGCCAACACGCCCTAAAAGGGTGGAGCCAAGATTTCAACATGGGGGCAAAATACGACATTTGAATCAGATCGGAGGGAGTACTTGAATTGCTGCTAGCTTTGGGCAGTTGAGCTTAAGTACCGACTACGTAATTATCCACGGCCTAAAGCGTTTTTACTAGTGTATATACTGATATACGTATACAATGCGGGGGTGGGGTTGGGAGGGGGGGGGGGGGGGTCTGATTCCTGCTAGCCCCCTATCTCCGCACCTGGATTAATACATCCATATTTAGAAAACTTTAAGGACAGACCTAGTGCTAGAGCTCCCACACCAGGGTGGGTCTAGGGAAGGAGTATGAGTCAAGCCTTATCCCTGCAAAGTATTTAGAAAACTTTGTGTTAATCATTTTTTTATGGCGGGAGTAGCTCCCTAAGGACGATTGGCTTATGATTCGGAGGAAAGTCGGTTGTTTCTTAACACACATAAATCGTCACATCTTTTAAGGGAAAAATCATTACATTTTATGTAAAAGTGCTTCTTAATAGTCTGTCAGCATATATTTTCATAAATAGGTGATTGAAATGGTCCAAGTGACTTGTCATTTGGCAGCAGCTTAATGACATCATCAATTATCAACTTACTAAAAGGGATTCAAGCAAGCTGAGATCATGTACCCTAACCTCGCGACCTAACACTCTCGCGACCTAGCAGCCGCCGCCACCGGCCGTCGGCCTCTCCAGCGATCCAAGCCCCTACCACCCCTCCCCACCTCACCCCCTTGACCCCCGCGTCGTCCTCCTTGGGCGGCTCGGGGGAGAGACCTTCCACAGCAGCAGGGAGCCCCTCCCGTATTCCCTTCCTGCCGCTGCCGCGGGCTCCGACCGTGGTGGCGGCGGGCCCCGATCCCAAAGGGACGGGGGTCTTCCGGTTGTCTCCTGCAGGAGCGGCGGAGTTTGGAGCCGGGCGGCGGCGGACGGTTGTGGCCGTGGTGGACGGCGCGACGGCTGGAGCCGAGCATCAGGCAGCGGCGGCGGATCCTGGGCAGGCGCGCCCGGATCTTCTCCCTGCCATGTGTGGCGCCTCTAGCTCCGGCGAGGACCCTTCTCCCACGACGGCGCCCCCGATGAGCTGATCGTATGCCTCCAAATCTCCTGGCCCACGGGACAACGCCGGGGAGAAATCTTTTGCTCGGCTCTGCCGTTACAGATGATGCGGTGACGTTGCAGACGCCACTAACCTCCTTTGAGGGCATTGTCACGGTGGTGGCTCGTTGTGCTCCGAGGGAAACCTCAGGTTTGGCTTGCCGAACCCGACAGTGGTGCGGCGGCATCTGTCGTCGTCTACCTTCTTGGAGGCACTGTTTGGGAGCTTGCCGGAGAAAGGACACGGAGGAGAGGCTGCATTGGGCAATCGCGTGGAACAGGAAGGGTCATGTGCTCCGGGGGAAACCTAGATTTGGGTATCCCGGTCGGACGATGGCGGCGCCCGCATGGCACCGCTCTCCCTCTAGGGGGCATCGTTTTGGAGCAGATACTGGCTGAAGGGGTCCAAAGGTGGAGCGACGTGGCTTCTTCCGTGTCAAAGACGGCGGTTTCTGCGGCGTGGTGCAGCGGGGTCTCATCGGCGGATGCATGATGATGGACGTGCGTAGGGTGGTGGCACTGTCTGGCGCCATGGCGGCGTCGATGGCAGACCTGACAAGGGTACCCGCTTCAATCTACACCATGGAGATGGGTTCGCGGAAGATGGCGGTGGCGAGTAACGGAGAATGGGCACAAGGCCCTATCTCTGATTTTAGCCGGGGCGCCAGTGATGGTTGTGGACGGGGCATAAGGCGCCATTTTTTACTCTATCGTTGTGCTAGTAGGTGGTGCTTTGTCACCTTGTTTGGTGGGCTTCATTTGTATGATTGTTGTAAGGCTTTATAAAGCGGTCGTATGCATCTTTTCGATGCAGAGGCTGGGTACCCCTTTTCGAAAAAATGTACAGTGAGAAGCTCGTCAGGATCAAAGAGCATATTACCCCCAAAAAATCTCTACAGAACCTATTAATGGTTTTGGAGGAAACGGAGTGTAGTGCTGTTTTCAGTGTGAATATATTAAGTAATGGCTTTTTCTACAAATCTACCAACGGAGTGGTTCCACATCACACCAAGCAACTTTATTTCCATTATTCATCCAACATTATGTGATAACTTTTTTGAGAGAATAGGGCACTTTACTGGTTAAATACTCTTTGGGTACACGCTATAGGTTCCGCATATTGGAATGCCAGCTAAAATCATCCTACTAATTTCACAGTATACCCCAAAGCGGTCTGTCCTTTGACGATAACCTAGTCAACTTCTTGTTGCAACAGTTGCAGTTCAGAAGTGAACAACTAGTCCAACAGAGGATTAACGATTTGGCCGGCAAAAACCACAGCACCGGAGTTATGCTGCTCCTCCTGCTCCTCCTGCCGGATGATAAACAGGAACGGGCGATCGGCGACGAAGTCGACGACCATCTCAGGATCCGACGACATGCCAAACCCCAGCATCTCCAGCACGGTGGCTGCAGCTGCCACGGTACCTTTCTCGTTGACGTGCACGGAGCACTGGTGCACGACGGATGATACGGCCACGGGGATCATGCTGCAAGAACCGTCTGCTTCGTCCAGCTCCAGCATCTCCGAGAAAGACTCGTCACTAGTAGAGAACAGGGCATCAGTACCGATCTTAGTTGGCCTTTAGTACCGGTGAGGCTAAAGGGGTACCCCTTTAGTACCGGTTTTATAAACAACCGGTGCTAAAGGCCCTCCACGTGGCCGAACCTGCGCGCGCGCAGCTGAGGACCTTTAGTACCGGTTGGTAATAGAAACCGGTACTAAAGGTTCCTGTCCCCCCCCCCTTATTTTTTCAGGGGGGTTAGGTTTTCGGTTTTTTTTCTTTTCGCTTATTTCTCAGGGTTTAGGGTTTCTGTTTTTTTCCTTTTCGCTCATTTTTCAGGGTTTCGGAGGAGATCACGTATAAAGTACACATATAAAGTACTCTTTACACATATAAAGTACTCTCGTTACATATAAAGTACTCATAATTACAATGAGATCACCGCTAGCTAGTACATGCATGGAGGGAGTCTATTAATCAACATAGTGGAATTCACCGAATTCATCTACGACATGCGTCACAATGAATCCCGCCAATTCCTCCGCAATAGCTTTTACGCGGTTTTTTAGTAGGAGCTGGTTCCGCTTCCTTGCCATCTTTAAAAGAAGGAGATCAAATCAGTGATCGAAACTAAACATGATTGATGGTAGCAAAATAAAAGTTGTGTATGATGTTTACGTACCTCTCGATTTCTTAACTATTGACTCTCTCATTGACCCTCATGTGAATATACTCGCAAACGTAGTATCCACATAGTTCCGTCCCCTGTGGTTGTCGCAGACACCACTATACAAGAATTTAATTTAATCAAATAATAATCAAGAGAATGATAATGGTATTAGAAAGATACATAGACCTAGATACGTAGTAGTACTTACGTTGTTAGCCTTGAACTCCAGCTTAGGTTTCCATTCACCGCGTTCTTCCGCGATGAACCTTTTCCAAACCCTGCCCGGAAAAGAAAATGAATTGAGGAGTTATTACTTATACTTTTGATATCCGGAAATGAACGAAAGAGGACGATATAGTGCGATTGAAATTACCTCTTGAGCATTAGACGCACGCTTTTGTAATCATCTTGATCTTTCCTTAATGAGTCCCAGACTTCAACTTGTCCTTCCTCGAGTCTAATGATTAGCAGAATGAAGTGGTACCTGCGCACATTTATATACGCAGGTATTCAGAACTCATCAATTACACTTAATATCGGGAAAGCAAAATAGAATGTGTACAAGACAGTAACACTCACCCGAAGTTGTAAGGAAAAAGTATTTCCTTTTGGTACTTTGTCGCTTAAAACACGTTAGCAAAACGTCCTCTGTTTCCTGGGCATACAGAGGATCTTGTACGGTGACTTCATGAACTTTATCCGGGTCAATGAACCCAATGTCCCAGATTCCTCCCATTCGGCATTCACGAATCTTCATTCTGCATAATAGCGTACAAAAGAATGTTGTGAGGATAATTACAAGCAATGAACGAGCTTAACTATAAATAATTAAATTACACGAATAAATTACTTACAGACAATAGCAGCTGATGATAGATTTGTCGAGAGCAAGTTGATTGTACATCTGAAAAAGTTCGGAGAACGCAACCTCCACACCATATTGTCGGAAGAAGTGTTGTTCCTTAACTCCCGCCATGAGACACATTTTCCCTTCTTTTGCGGCGGCCATGTACCAGTTATGCAATTTATATAACTGTGTTGTTAGAGCACTCGGATTTTCGACCAGAGGCAGCCCGAGTTCAAATTTATATTGAATTGTTATCTGCGCTATGGGGCAACCTGTGTCGCCAATGACAACTTCTCCATGCTCGATTTCCCGAGCTTCAGAAGGCACAATGAGCGGGGCGATCGATTGTGCTTCTTGTTCTCCGAGCTGGGCAACTCTTTTCCCGCACGCTTTTTCTTGCTCCATCTGTGAGGAAAGTACCTTTTCAATACCTCGCTCATAGTCTGAAAGGGGCGGTGGTGGAGGGTCATATAGGTTGTCAACGGTGTGATCTTTTACCTCAGTTGGTATAGTCTTCAGAAGTTCCTTCATGGGGTCCAGTCTTGCCTCCAGTCTTTCCTTTTTTTTCTGTTCAAAAAAGGCTCTCGCCTCTTCACGTGTGCTCACTTCTAATTCCTCCTGAGTCATCTCGCCAGCTAACTTCTCAGGAGCCTTGACTTCCTTGGGTTTTTTTGCACGTTTCTTGACAGGGGACGACGTGAAAGCTTCCGCTTTGTCAAACTACTAGTGGGCGCAGCAGTCGGCTGACGGGACGGCGCGGGCGATGGACTCGCGGTGGGCTCCCAATCGTCGGGGGAGGAGGGTGGACTTTGCTGTGGTGAATTTCTAACCGGAGGAGTCGGTGGCCTTGGCGCCGAGTCTGGAAACTTGATATATTTCTTCTTCCATAGAACGATACCAAGTTCGACATCTCCCAATGTCTTCTCGCCTTCAGCTCCGGGAATGTCAAGATGGATTGAGCTGAATCCCGACATAACTTTCGTCACCCCGACACGAGCAAATCCAGCCGGAATCTCACCAAAATGGAAGGTTGATCCAAGTTGATGCGGTAAAGCATAGCCATTCGCCACCGGAAACTAATGTTCTTCATTGGCGCATGTAACTCACAATTTGTCTTCTCCGTGATATCATCCACGGGGTAGCGCGCCGCCGACGGTTCATCAACTGGTTCATCAACTGCAGGATCTTGTAGCTGCGTGGAACCCACGCTGCTTTTCCGCTGAGATGGGCAGACATCGACTGCATGATCTTGTACTCGCGGCTGAGATTCCCTTTGCTGGGTAATTAAGGCCAGTTGCTCCTTCACATCCTGCATCTGGCGTTCTAATGCAGTAAACCTCTCCGCCTCCCTCTTCTTACCTCTGCAATGTTTTCTATAAGTTGCAGCGTGCTCCGGAAACCCTTCAAGAAAACCAACCCCGCCTCCTCTGCCTCGACATCGTCCCCAGTGTTCTTTATTCCCGAGGGCGAGTGAAAGCTCGTCGTCCTCTCTATCGGGAACATATTTTCCCTGTCGGACTAGTTCTATTGCGTCAACTAGTTTTTTGGTGACTTTTAATTCTTTTCTTCCATTTTCCCTTTGCAACAATCAGCCCTGTGTTTGGGTCCAACACTGCCCCATGCGCAAACAACCATAACTTGGACCTGTCGGGCCAGTCATCTGTCTGTGGAATGATCCCTTTTTGACGCAGCTCGTTTTCATAGGCTTCCCACTTAGGCACGGCAGTCTTGTAGCCACCTGAGCCCAAACGATGGAAATATTTCTTCTTCTTAGCATTCAACTTATTTCGTTTCGATCGGGCCACAGCGACGGCCGATTTCTTATACGCCACAAATTCAGGCCAGTCATCTTTTAGCTTCTCTAGATGTCCAGTGAAATCTGGAGTTTTTTTCTCATATTTTCTCCACAATGTTTTCTTCCAGTTGTTGAATTGCTCGGCCATCTTGCTAAGAGTCCACTCCTTGACTTTATCCTTCCTCCTCTGTGGGAGATCTGCCGGTAGGCTGAAAAACCCAATATCGACTCCCAAAGGGTTTCTTTAATTCTGTCCTCGACATATTTTGCGCCAATGTTTTTTTTCTTCGGCTCATTCCATTCTGCAACGGTGATCGGGACCATGTCCCTTACAAGAAATCCGCATTGAGCTATGTATTTAGTGGAGATTCCATCGGGTTTCTCCGGTTTGCCTTTTATGCTAACTTCGTCGATCGACAACTTTGCACCATCCGGCAGCTTTAACCCTTGGGCTGGGCCTCGTTTACGGATTGTGACGTAGATCCAGAGGGCTGAAAGAAAAATGTTTCGTTAATAAGTGCGCATATAAATCAATTAATGCATCTAGCTAGTGATCAACAAGACTTAATATATACCTTGCCGGAGTTCTCTACGGAGTTTTGTAACGACACTTCTTCTTCGTCGTCGTCTCTGAAGTTTTGTAACTCAAGTCCCTCACCGGAGTCGTTCAAGCATTTCGCGCTGAAATCTTCGCCGTCTTCTTCGTCGGAATCTTCTCCATCGGAATCTTCTCCATCGGAATTGGGTCCAAGGGTCTTATCAAATATAAGTGCTTGAAAGCGTTCTTCTTTCTCCAAGTCTCGGATGAAGTCCGGGGCGTCGATGATGGGGGCATCGTCCTCCATAGCTCAATGTCACTGCAAATTTGTAATTCAAACTTAGCAATATTTCAAACTTTGCTAAATTTTGAAACTTTGCTACTAGAATTTTCAAACTTAGCAAAATTCACATATTTACTAGAATAAAAAAATGACAATGCACATATTTACTTATTTACTAGAATAATTTCTAACTTAGCAATATTTCAAAGTTAACTTAGCAAAATTTTTAGTAACTTAGCAAAATATTTCTAACTTAGCAAAATATTTTTAACTTAGCAAAATTTTTAGTAACTTAGCAAAATATTTCTAACTTAGCAAAATTTTCAAAGTTATTTTTAGTAATGTTTCTAACTTAGCAAAATTAACCTAAACAAAATTCTAGTAAATAAGTAAATATTTCTAACGTAGCAAAATTAAGCAATATTTGCTACACTAAGCTAAACAATAATAAGCTAAATAAAATTTTAAACTTGCTAACTTTACAAAATTTGCTAAGTTTACAAAAAAAAAATTGCTAAGTTTACAAAATTTGCTAAGTTTCAAATTTGCTAAAATTTCTATGTTTACAAAAAATTGCTAAGTTTACAAAATTTGCTAAGTTTCAAATTTGCTAAAATTTCTAAGTTTACAAAATTGCTAAGTTTCAAAATTGCTACACTCAACCTAAATTCAACCTAAATTTACTCCACTAAAAAATTACCCTAATACAGTACTAAAATAATCTAAATTCAACCTAAATTCAACCTAATACAGTACTAAAATAAAAAAAATGAAAAAAATTTACCTTGACCGGAGCAGGGGCAGTGGAGCGGCCGGAGCAGGGGCGGTGGAGGGCGTAGGACGGCGCGGCGCGCGGCAGACGAGCTTGGCGGCGTCGACGGCGAGGGGCGCGTGCGGAGGGCCGCGGCGGTGCGGCGCGTCGACGGCGAGCTCGAGGGGCGCGCGCGTCTGCGGCGGAGGGCGCAGCGTCGGGCGCGCACGGCGGAGGGCGGCGTCCGAGGCGCGGCGGATGGACGTGACGTCGGCGGGCCGGCCGGGCAGCACGACGACGGCGACGAGGACGGGCCGGCGTGACGACGGAGGGGCGAGGCGCGGTTGTGTTGTTAGGACTTAGCGATTTGGGGATTTTTTCCCCGTTTAAACTGCCCAAAACAACCCTTTAATACCGGTTGTGTCTTTAGTACCAGTTGTAAAATACAACCGGTGCTAAAGGTGTTTTTTGGGCCGCGGCGAAAATTCGCGCGCAAAGCCCAACCCTTTAGTACTGGTTGTATTATACAACCGGTACTAATGGGCTTTTTGAATTTTTTTCTCTAATTTTTTTTCTTTCTTATGTTTTCTGTTTTTTATATCTATTTTGTTTTTTCTCTAGTTTCTTTCTCTTTAATATATATTTAATTTAAGTGTCTACAAAATTGTAATAATTATCTATCTATTTGTTTTCTGTTTTTATATCTATTATCTATTTGTCAACGACGTCAATACGTAGGAGGGGACACGTGTCCTCCCCAGCGCTAGAAATTATCTATCTATTTGAAACTTCTTGACAATACACATTGGAAATACACATTCATTATTATTACACATGCTCCATAGAATGCATTACATAAAAGGTTTAATACATTATTCTACATGATCCAACGTCTCACAAACGCTTGAAAGAAACACACCCCTGATCCAACATCACCAACATTATTCTACATAAACGGACTTGCTGGCTCGAAGGCCGTAGGATTAGGGGGAACGGCGGGAGGAGCCAGCCCCGTGGGCGGCCGCCCGGTTCTCGCGCGCACATTTGCGGCGGAGGGCAAGATCCATGGAGGATGAGTCTTTCAGCGCCCAATCCAGCTCGGAAGTCTCCTTCGCTTTGAGCTGGTAGGCAGTCTTGGCTCGCTGGACAGGGTAGTCGTGGACAGACTGGAAGGAGGCTTCCATGGCCTCCTGTATCTGCAACCCACAACCCTCTTCCCCGTCGTCGCTCCAGTCGAAGTCGTCGTCGTCCTCCTCCTCCGCGGGACGAGCGGCGGCGCCTGGTGGAGGTGCAGCAGCGCTAGGTGGAGGTGCGGCGGCACCTGGTGGAGCAGGAGGCCGGTAGGAGGGCATTCCTCTCCACGCCGGGCTCGTGGGCATACGGCGGGATAGGCTCCCGCGGTAGCGCCCAAGCGCGCTCTGCCGAGCACGCTCGACCTCGTCCAGAAGGCGCTGCGGCGGGCGTGGCGGATCCATCTCGTGGAGACGATGCGGTCGTGGCTAGGAATGGTGGATTAGAGTTTACCCCGTCGGCGACAATATATAAAGACCTCCAGGGCAGCGCTAGGGAAGACACGTGGCTAGGGCAGCGCTGGGGGAGGACATGTGGCTCCGCAAAGCCCGACTTTAGTCCCGGTTGGTGTTACCAACCGGGACTAAAGAAGCACACGGATTGTGTGTTTCTTTCAAGCGCTTGTGAGACGTTGGATCAGGGAAGAAGCACACGGATCGTGTGTTTCTTTCAAGCGCTTGTGAGACGTTGAATCAGGGGTGAGCCCGACTTTAGTCCCGGTTGGTGTTACAAACCGGGACTAAAGAAGCACACGGATCATGTGTTTCTTTCAAGCGCTTGTGAGACGTTGGATCAGGGGTGTGTTTCTTTTGAGGGATTGTAAGCTGTTGGATCAGCAGTATCACGACCAATTCGTGAGCCACATGACCCTATATATAGCCCCCCTCCCGGAATTCCAGCGTCACTCACTCATTCACACAAAACATTCCAGCGTCACTCGGAGAGGCATCTTTGGGCAACCAGCGGCAAGACGTCTCTGATGACATGCGACCGTTCCAAACAGTTGCAGATCATCAGAGATGTCTTGCCGGACGGTTATAGATCATCAGAGACGTCTTACCGCTGCTTGGATCGAAGTGGCGCTCAAACACAAAACATTCGGGTTTCCTAGCTATGCCCGACACTGAATGCAACGACATTCGATCGTGAATCAGTGTCGGGCTGTAGCTAGGAGAAACCGTGTGTTTTGTTTCCTAGGTTACTCACTCATATATTCTACCTTGTGCTCAAACACAAAATATTGTGTTGGTAAAACTGCAGCTGATTGACATAGTGTTTAGATCTCTCTTTTGAGTTTTCAGGACATAGTTACATAAAAGGTTTAATACATTATTACACATCAGTAACAACATCCCTATCTAGTGTTCACGTTTTCTTCTTGTGTGTCCCTTTTTTCTGATTGCGCCGTAGCCATGGACATTCTTCATCATTTAACACGATGCTTGGGTTAGTTTTCACTTTGAAGGGCGGAATTTCATCAAACTTATTGTAATCTTCTGACATGTCTGTCTTGTCCACCACTCCCACGATGTTTCTTTTTCCTGAAAGAACTATGTGGCGCTTTGGCTCATCGTATGATGTACCGGCTTGCTTATCTTTTCTTTTTTTCGGTCTGGAAGACATGTCCTTCACATAGAAAACCTGAGCCACATCATTGGCTAGGACGAATGGCTCGGTGCGGTACGCAAGATTCTTGAGATCCACTGTAGTCATTCCGTACCGCCGGTCTATCTCTACCCGCTTGACAGGTTGACCCATTTGCACTGAAACGAAGGGATCTTAAAAGAAGGTCCATAGTCAAGTTCCCATATCTGTTGTATGCAACCATAATATGTGTCCTTTGTCCCATCGTCATTTGTTACATCAAAGCGGACACCACTGTTTTGGTTAGTGCTCTTTTTGTCTTGGGTTTCCGTGTAAAATGTATTCCCATTTATCTCGTACCCTTGGAAAGTCAATATAGTCGAAGATGGTGACTTGGCCAACAAGTATAGCTCTTGTCCAACATTTCTGTTATTAATGAGATGTGTACGCAACCAACTGCCGAAAGTATCCACGTGTTTCCCTTTAATCCAGAAGTTAGTCTCCTCCAGGTATTGGGAGCGTAAAATATCCATGTGTTTCACGATATACGGAGCCACCAATCTGGAATTTTGTAGAACTGTGTAGTGTGCTTGAGTGAAAGAATGCCCGTCCATACATGTTGTTGCTTTCTTTCCTAGCGTGCCTTTTCCACGCAGTCTCCCCTCATGGCGCGATTGAGGAACACCGATCGGCTTAAGATCAGGAATAAAGTCAACACAAAACTCAATGACCTCCCCTGTTCCATAGCCCTTGGACATGCTTCTTTCTGGCCTAGCACGGTTATGAACGTATTTCTTTAAGACTCCCATGAACCTCTCAAAGGGGAACATGTTGTGTCGAAATACAGGACCGAGAATGGAAATCTCTTCGACGAGGTGAACTATGAGGTGCGTCATAATATTGAAGAAGGACGGTGGAAACACCAACTCGAAACTGACAAGACATTGGATCACACCAGTCTGTAAACTTGGTAGAGTTGCTGGATCGATTACCTTCTGAGAAATTGCATTCAGGAATGCACATAGCTTCACAATGGGTACTCGAACGTTTTCCGGTAGAAGCCCCCTCAATGCAACCGGAAGTAATTGTGTCATAATCACGTGGCAGTCATGAGACTTCAGGTTTTGGAACTTTTTCTCTGCCATGTTTATTATTCCCTTTATATTCGACGAGTAGCCAGACGGGACCTTGATACTGCTCAGGACTTGAAAAAAGATCTCCTTCTCTTCTTTGGTAAGAGCGTAGCTGGCAGTACCTTGGTACTTCTCTGGATTCAGGTTGTCTTGTTCGTGCGTACTTTGCTGGTCCTGCCGTGCATCCGATGTATCTTTCGTCTTCCCATACACGACTAAGAAGTTTAGCAGGTTCACGCAAAGATTTTTCGTCACGTGCATCACGTCGATTGCAGAGCGAACCTCTAGGATTTTCCAATAGGGTAAATCCCAAAATATAGATTTTTTTCCACAAGGGTACGCGCTTGTTAGCGTCTTTTGGAACATTTAGACTGCTAGGACCCTTTCCAAATATTACTTCCAAATCCTTGACCATGTATATATATCACCATCAGGGCGTGTAGGCTTCGTTCGGTTATCTGGCTCACTTTTGAAATGCTTGCCTGACTTTTTTACGGGATGCCTGTTTGGAAGAAATCGACGATGACCAAGGTACACATTCTTGTTACCTAAATATATACTGTCAGTCTTATCTAAACAGTGCGTGCATGCATTGTATCCCTTGTTTGACTGTCCTGAAATGTTACTAAGAGCAGGCCAATCATTGATGGTTACAAACAGCAACGCTCGTAGGCCAAATTCCTCCTGTTTGTACTCATCCCACACACGTACGCCTTTGTCAGACCACAACTGTAAAAGTTCGTCAACTAATGGCCTCAGATACACATCAATGTCGTTGCCGGGTTGCTTCGGGCCTTGGATAAGCACTGGCATCATAATATACTTTTGCTTCATGCACAACCAAGAGGGAAGGTTATAGATATATAGAGTCACGGGCCAGGTGCTATGACTGCTGCTCTGCTCCCCAAACGGATTCAAGCCATCTGTACTTAGACAAACCTTAAGTTCCTTGCGTCAGCTGCAAATTCCCCAAACGCACTGTCGATATTTCTCCACTGAGACCCATCAGCGGGGTGTCTCATCTCGTCTTCCTTACGGTCTTCTTTGTGCCATCGCAACAACTTGGCATGCTCTTTGTTTCGGAACAAACGTTTCAACCGTGGTATTATAGGAGCATACCACATCACCTTCGCGGGAACCCTCTTCCTGGGGCTCGGCTCGCCCTCAACATTACCTGGGTCATCTCGCCCGATCTTATACCGCAATGCACCGCATATCGGGCATGCATTCAAATTCTCGTACTTCTCACCGCGGTAGAGGATGCAGTCATTGATGCATGCATGTATCTTCTGCACCTCTAATCCTAGAGGGCAGACAATCTTCTTTGCTTCGTATGTATTGTGCGGCAATTCATTATTCCTTGGAAGACTCTTCTTAAATATTTGTAGCAACTCCTGAAATGACTTGTCAGATATTCCATTCTTTGCCTTGCACTACAGTAATTCCAGGGTGGTACCCAGCTTTTTCTAGCCATCTTCATAATTTGGGTACAACAATTTTTTGTGATCCTCTAACATGTTCAGAAAACACGGGATAGTTGTCATCATCCTCTTCTTCAGGGTTTTCTATTATAACCCCTCTTTCTCCGTGCTTGGTCCAAAAAAAATAATTGGGCATGAAGCCTTGTCGCAACAAGTGGGAGTGTATGGTTCTTACGCTCGGGTAATTCCTGTTATTCGACATTCATCACATGGACAAATCATAAAACCATTCTTCAGTTTGTTTAACTTAACCACATCGAGAAAACGATTCATGCCATCAATGAACTCGGGACAACGTCGATCACCGTACATCCATTCTCGGCTCATCTACATTACATAAATATATCAAAAACCATTACACCAGCTAAATAATGAATAGAGATACGTGACCAAATTAATTTATACAAGTTCATCACATTAAAATCAAAGTAGAGTTGTGCCAAATGTAATACATAGTTCTCACGAAACATACCTAAATCGACACTAACATAAAACTATCTAAAGAATTTAAATCCAACAACAAATGCGATCAGAATCGCAACCAAGGTAACTATTGAACCAACATCATAATGATACCAAGCCTCTTGACTAATGGCATATTTTCTAATCTTTTTAAGCTTGGCGCGCATTGCATCCATCTTCCTCTCGTGAGCAGTGACGACGTCGGCAAGCTCGACCCCGTGAGCATCAACGATGTCGGCAATCTTCAAGTCCAATTCCATCTTCTCTTCTAGGCATTGGAGACGAAGATCTTCACTTATCTTCAATTTTGCTCTCAAATCGTCGTTTTCTTTTTAAAATACTTGACAATAGGGTCGGCCGGAATTTCCGGTTCAACTACCTCCTAAATAAAAATATATCTACGTCAAGTTGGTCGGCATGATTGTTATAAACACGAAACAAAATAAATAGTTAAAAAGATATACCACATCTGAATCATAGACCGGACGAGGGCCGAAGGGGACGGATATCAAAACCATGACACTATACATATATAAAAAAACATAAGAAAATTATACAAGAAATAATTATGCATTTAAATCATATAACTAATAATTTTTAAAATAAAAGATAAAAAAGAGGCTCACCGAGGTGGTATCGGTGACGGAGCGGCGCGGGCGATTGACGGCGGTGAGGAAGGGGACACTATATAAAACCACAAATTATACTTTAATTTGAGCTCAAAATGCATATAAAACAAATGAAATCCCTAGCTTAGGCATTTCATCAAACACCTTGCAAGCACCACCAAAATCAAACTTGCTAAACTTGCACGAAAATGAGCTAAACTTGAAATGACGGAAGAGGAGATGAAGAAGTTGCTAACCCTTGTATAGGGTGCCACCAATCTTGACAAATGTTGGAGAAAAAAGCGGCGAACTAGAGCTTGGGAGAGAGGAAAAATGGAGTTGGGTCGAGTTGCTTCTGGCTCGGGGTGGAAGAAGGTTTATAGTGCCCGAAACCTTTAGTACCGGTTTTTCATACAAACCGGTACTAAAGGTCTCACCGTGGGGCCACCAACCGCGGCCGCATGTGGCCGCGTGGCCTCTAACTCTTTAGTACCGGTTGCTATTAACAACCGGTACTAAAGGGTACTAAAGGTCCTCGCCGCGGTGACACGAACGCAACCGGTGCTAATGCCCCCCTTTAATACCGGTTTTTGTTCAACCGGTACTAAAGGTGGCGCACCAAAGCCTCCTTTTCTACTAGTGCGCCGGCCGTAGCTGGACGGAACAGTAGGTCCAGCTCGAGGTCCCGGAGGATCCCCGATGCCTCCACCCTCAACGACGCCTCGAACTTTGGGATCCTCAGCTCGCTGACGGGGACCCGCGTCTCGGGCACGTGGAGGAGCGGCGCCGGATCGTCGACGAGCGCGTGCAGTAGCCACGGCAGCCCGTCGCGGTCGTCCGGAAGGTGATGCACATGGAAAAGCGCCGGTCGGCGTAGGGCACATTCGCAGTACCTTGAATCCCGGGTGGACGCCGATGCACATGTGCACGTGCAGGGCGCTCCCCGCCATGAAGGGCGCGCGCACAGCGCACCCCGGCGAGACGTAGAAGTCGCCATCTTCGGTGAGGTTCTGGTCAGGGGCGGCGCCACCAGGGGGCGAGGTGGGGCGGCCGCCCCCCTCAGCTTTTGTGAATTTTTTTATATATGTACACTGTATGTACGTATACCAGTATACGGGAATAGAAGCGAGTAAAAAAAGAAAAAAAAGAAAGAACCAGAGGCTTGAGTGGACCCTGTCGCACACGGTCGCGAGTCGCTCTGCTCGCTCGATCCCCAATCTCGCCCTGCTCGCTTGATCCGCCGCCGCCATCGTTCGATCCACCGCCGCCCCTCGTTGCCCCCTGCTCGATCCGCCGCCCTGGAGCCGCCGCCGACACGTTCACGCTTCACAGGTTCGTCGTCCCTCCTTCCCTGCCCTATTCCCCAATCCTAACCGCCGCGACCCTGCTTTCCCTGCTTGATTCCCCACTTTCCACCAGGGTCGAGCTCGAACTGCGCCATCGTCGGGCGATGGACGGAGATTAGGAGCTGGACCTTCAAACATATTTAGTGAGCTATAATATTATGAGACTTCAACTTATTTATATAGTTCTTTCCGTACAATTGTAGAATTACATGTGTTGTCAAAAAAAAAAATCGCCGGTAGCACAACCTTTGGTAGATCGCCCCCCCCCCCCCCCCTCATATGAATTCCTGGCTCCGCCACTGGTTCTGGTCGAAGGGGTCGTACCAGTAGGCTCGGAAGTAGAGCGCGTTGGCGAGGACCATGGCCGTGGTGGTGCCGATGGAGCCCTCGTGGAGGAGCTCCTTCCACCGGCCGCCGGTCTTGCGCTCCAGCCACTCGTTGATCTCCGACCTGGCCTGTTCGGGGCTCGAGCTAAAGGAGACGGCTCGCGCCACGGCGTCGTACGTGGTCGCCGCCGCGGCCGCGAAGGATGGTTTTAGGCGGAGTGAGGAGTCGAACCAGATGCCAGTGCCGTACACGAGCTCTGCGGTTAAGTCCGGCTCATCATCTTCGTCCTCGTCGCAGCGGCTGGGTGTGGGTGGTGCTTTGGTTGCGCTTGCGGTTGAGGAGATGTGAGAGGCGAGGGCGGCGTGCGCGTCAACACCGGCGGGGCCGAGGAAGGTGGCGATCTGGTCGCGGTGTGGGCCCGTGGCGCCGGCGGCGAGGAGGGAGATGATTGTGTGGAAGGACGCTGGAGAGAAGACGAGGTTTTGGTCGGTGTGGCGGAGGTTGAGATGACGGAGGAGTTGCACGGATATGGCGGCCTGGTCCCTGATTGCATCGGCGAGCAGCAGCTGCTGCGCCATTGCTGGCTCCTCGCTATGTGGGATGTGGCTATTGTAATTTGTTATGATTAGCCGGCCCGCGCTGAGCATATATGCATGTACAGAAAGATGACGCGTACGTATGCGCGTCGATCAGTTGGAGAGATGAGATAAAAAGGCACCTAACAAGCGGAAAGTGGTTTTTTGTTCGCCCAAGCTCTAGTGATCCATCTATTTTAGAAAATTCAAACAATTTATTTAAAAGTTTCAAACAAATCTGAAAAATGCATACATTTCTCAATGATGTATACTATATGCCTACAAAATCTCACTGCAAAAATCTTAGAAATGGTGTTGTTTACCCTAACTTTGAAACTCATTTGAAACATATTTTTCATGACTATAAGTTTTACTTCACAAAAGTGCCGTGATTGATCACCTAATGTGCATAAATAGTTGAGAAAGCATTGCAACATCAATATCACAAACCAAACGACTTTAAATTTGAATTTTGGCTCAAATTTCAATTTGAATTAAAAACATGACCAAACAAGTTCAGATAGAAATATGGGGATACATACTGCGTACAATACACATAAAAGTACAATCACACAAGTTTTCAAACAGTTTTCACTTCTACTTATCGCCGCCAGTGGTCGCACATCCACATCTTTCCTTTTATTGCCGACCCAGCCCCTGGCCCCTCGTTTCATTCTGTACACCATCAGGACCGTCGCCATGGTCTCCATCTCACACAAGAGTTTATATATCTTAGTCTTTTGTAATGGAGATCCTTAGCTAAGTATGTTAGTATCATTTTTCCAACTAATGCTATCATTTTTCCAGGAAAAGCAAAAGCTTTTGCGTCTATTATCTGCGGTTGCTCAGCCGTCTAGTCTATCAGGAAACGACCCTGCTTTTAAGCTTCAGTCAACAGAACAGTTAACACAGTACGCCAACACGTTGATACAGAGCACTCTAAAACTGTAAGTCGTCGGAGAAAATGGCCGTTCAGAGTTTCAGTGTCTACACGTTACAAATTGAACGACAACTCCGTGCGAACAAAATATCTCACCTCTGCCCGATTGAAACAATGCAGCACCTATGCGGGAAAATCTATCAGGTGCAACAGCCTCAGCAAGATCAAGCCATCTCCAGATTGGTAGCCTTAGAAGAAGCTCTAAAACTCCAACCACGGATCAGAGACGAGCCATGGGTCTCACCAAATGCATCTCGGTTGACGCATACCACTATTGCACTGAAATCCCCCTTTTCTTCTGGACATACACTTGTGAAAAGTGAAGGTAAGCCGCCAGCCCAAGAACACTAAGCACAGCCAGAAGCCAGTAAAAGTAATCGAGATGACCTTGGTTCAGATTGTCCGAGAACCAACTATCTCCGCCCGCACTTGTTAACCTGTCAAGTGCATACACCAGAAAGCTACTGATGAAGCTCCCAGTCCCAAATATGCTCAGGTACAAGGCAAGGCCCAAACTGCGCAGACCATCTGGCACTTGGTCGTAGAAAAATTCTTGCAAGCCAACCATCGTGAACATGTCCGCCAAGCCAGTCAGAACGAACTGAGGTACCACCCACCAAAAGCTCATCGGAATCGTCGCTTCAGGTTTGTCCACTAGGCCATACTCTCTCGCAATCCTGAGCCTTCTCATCTCCACAAGGGCCGCAACAACCATCAAGATCACAGAAATAGCTAATCCAATACCAATCCTTTGCAATGCTGTGATACCACGAGGGTTCTTCGAGTACTTTCTGGCTAGTGGAACAAGGATACGGTCATATATGGGAACAGAGATGACGATGGACACACTGATAAGGCTTTGAAGGGCAGCAGCTGGAACCTGGAAGCTACCTATCCACCTATCTAGTGTACTTGCTTGTTTAGTGAACAGTGTCATCCACTGGGCAAAAACAACTGCATAAATAAGGCAGGAGGCCCCTATTGGAAACAACTTAAGCAGTGCCTTGGCTTCATCAGGAAAACATATCACTTCTGCATTATCCTTGACTCCGTTGGATGACGATGTTGGAATGCATTGAAGATCATCACATGGTCTGCCAAGCAAAGACACATCACACAGACAAAAGAGAACAAATAATGTCAGTGTTTCTGAAGATCTAACTGCATACGATGGTACACAGTTTCCGAGTAAACTTACTTTGAATACCGTGATGCATGCCAGACTCTAATGGATGATAGAAGGTGTTTGCCAACCTTCCCGAATAGACTTCCACCTCTTCTTACAGGATAAAATCGATATGTCTTTGTCCCAAGCCAGAAAACTGCAAGAGAAAGTGACATAACGATGCAAGGTATTCCAAACCCAAACTGCCAGCTTATGTTATCTTGAATGTAGTTCAGGACTGAAACTGTAACAATACTGCCTCCATATGTCCCAAAGTACCACCAATTGAAGAAGGAACTCCTTGAGGCACGCTCTTCAGGATCATTCTCGTCAAATTGGTCTGCCCCAAATGCTTGCACACAAGGTTTGTGGCCACCCTGAGCAAAGGCCACCATGTATAGGAGAGGTAGAAGAACGCTAAGTGAATGGTCGAAGTCGAGGATACAGTAGAATCCATGTGGCCTCCAAATTTTGCTGGTTGCTGTGGCGCAAGAACTGATGATAGTGTGAGCATACCCAGACCCTGGGTTGTAGATGAAATTCAGTCAAAGAAGTGTTCTAGTGTGCAATCATATTATTTTCAGGTTTCTTAAAAAAAATCAGACTAAGCAAAACATCAAGTGGCTACTATGACGCCAGGGTATGTATTTTAACCGAAAAAATTATCTTAATTATTCACTGGAAATCTTCCTTGCTTTGATTTGGTGAGATCAAACATGCAACTTTGGATAAATTTTCATAATTTGATTATTTACAAAACATAAAATTTGGCGATTGTATCAGATCCTTTTTACTTTCGAGGTCAGGGCTAACTTTTATATTGTAGAGTTCGGAATGCACAGAAGTTTGACGGAGCTCAGGAACTAGTACAAAAAACATATCTCCTACAGTGTACAATAGAGAAGGGCAGAAGTCCTGCCTGAACTTAAGTAATTGAAGGATATAGCATGCCATGTCATAGTTAATACGAGGGAATCAACAAAGATCCGTTCTATTATCAAGTGAATACTGCTGACTAATGTACTGGAGCTCAGAATTCAGAATATTCATGTGCATATCTAAATACTACATTCCATCTAAGTAGCAGTTGGGTGATCCAGACTACATGCTGCTCGCTGTGAACCGGGAGGCCACAACAGTATGCATACTTACCAGGATGTACAGGAGGGAGGCGCAGACTACAGTGCGATAACGGCCGAGCCATGAGTCGGCGACGGCGGCGCCGAGCAGCGGCAGAAGAAGTGCGGCGCCGCTCCACGCGTTGATGGCCGCGGCGGCCGACGCCGTGGACTGCCCGAGCGGGCCGGTGAGGTAGGTGATGAGGTTCCCTGAGATGCCGGAGTACGCGAACCGCTCCGAGATCTCCACCCCTGTGACACCGACAACAACATGAGGATTAAAGAGGGTGGTGAATTGGTGAGTACGGTCGGCTTGCTGCCTTGGGGTACCAATGATGAAGAGAGCGGCGGGCCAGCGGCCGGAGGTGCGGTGGGATACGGGGCGGCCGAGGTGGTCCACGGCGATTGCCGGCTGAGGCAAGAGGAGCTCCGCCGCCGCGTCCATGGCCGCCCCCACCTATTCCCCTGCTCTCCGGTAGTGCCGTAGTGGGAGTCTCGTGTCCAAACGTGGACTTCACTTTTTTAGTTGTTGATTTCACCCCTTACAGCCAAAAAGGTTTTTTTACAAGGAAATATGGCGCCAAGCGGAAATCTGGGCCGTCCGTTTCGTCCGTCCGACGGATCAGATTTGCCCAGATTTGTCTGTTTTCGTCCGTCGGTCAACGACGAATCTGGTCCGTCGGATGGATAAAACGGACGACCCAAATTTCCTCTTGACGCTATATGTTCTTGTAAATCTCGTTTTCGCCTTACAGCACGATCGCACGAGGGCCCATTGGCGAATCATCTTTCTCTTAAATTCCATCCATGAGAAAAACTTCGAGTGAACATATCAAATTTCGTCAAAAAATGGTTGCACATTATCCAAATTCAGTAAAAATATCAATCACATTGTTGGAATAATCAAAATTTAGTAATACCGTTATTTAGGACGGTGATCAAACTTCCGGTCTCCGACTCGAAATGACTCTTTCTCGAGTGGTCGAGCAGTTCACGCACGCACGACGCGAGTCTGGGTGGGTCCCACCACGTGTCTTTTCCCTCTCCCTTTCTTCTCTCGTCCCCTCCCAAATTCACTAGTACAAAAATTCTTATCTGTTGCGCACGGAATTGGGTTATTTGTGGCGCACGGGCATGCGCCACTATCGTCACGCCACGGGTAACCGCGTTATTTTGACTGGTAAGCAAATTCCTAGAACGAGACTTGTTTTACCTACGAGTTTATTTCCTCTCCTAGATGGGCATCACTTTCTTTTTTCAAAAAGAGGAATATAACCCCGAGGTATCACTTATCTCTGTCGATAAGTTTCTCGCCCTTATTTGAACGTGGCTGTTAGCTCTAACTCCAACACTTAAACAATTCCTGTTATATAAACTCACACTAGCCATGGTTGATTTTCACATCTCACAATGGATCCCCTACACCACGGTAGAGGAATGGGGGTGCTCTATCTTCGGGATGCAAGGTCATCATCACGAAGGTCTCTCCTCGTTGCTCCTACTCGTTGCATGGGAAATTTGGAATGACGACAACACGAGAGGGTGTTTAAAAACCACGCCTCCATGCCATCCGTTGTTATTTTATCGATTATGAGGGAAGCCACCCTCTGGGGGTGTGCGGGGGCAAAGCGTTTGAGTGCTATTTTACTGCGAGAGTAGCCTTTTGTTTTTTTGGGCCGGATGGCTCTTTGTGCCTCGTGTTGTAACTTTAAACTCCTTTCTTATAATCAATGAAATAGTCAAAGTTTTTGTCTTATTAAAAAACAACTAGCAAGGTGGCCCTCGCAAATGCGAGGGCATCATCTTTAGCGTATCAGATAGGTCTATGAATTTCGTTTATGGTTGCAAAGATACTAAATATATGG
This sequence comes from Poa pratensis, assembly GCA_947311845.1. Classification (NCBI taxonomy): domain Eukaryota; kingdom Viridiplantae; phylum Streptophyta; class Magnoliopsida; order Poales; family Poaceae; genus Poa; species Poa pratensis. The sequence continues at coordinate 12,296,006 of CAMZMU010000071.1, forward strand.
AATTCTTAAATACATGGCTCTATTGACAGAATAAATGTGATGGTAATAAAAATAATATGTGCGAAAAATTGTTTGAACCAATTTAATTTGTGGCCAAATATTTAGTGTGATATTCTAAAAAATCTCATGTCAGGTTGGTAGTGCTATTTTGATCTATTTTTACTCATTTAATATTGTTCCCCACTCTTCAATCCAAGTGATCTACAGTCCTTTCATATTGTTCCCCACTCTTCAATCCAGGTGAACTACAGTCCTACCCAGATGTATTGGTCATGTCTTGTCACACAACTATTTTGAAAATTTTAGTTACTGGTTTTCTATATGTCCTCTATTCTCTATTATCTCCATGGCACCACAAAATTCCGCCCAGCTTGTCGTCAAAATATCATCATGCCCAAATATGTTAGATCAATTATTTGAATGAAATACCTAGCGCAAACCAAATAAAACATAGAAGACTTTGATGACAATAATACATCCACTCAAATCTTAATAATTTAAATTAATATCCAACTAAAAAGTGCATTCGATTTTCAAAAAGGTTACACGCAAAGAAATGTTTTAATTTCGGCTTATGTGTGATCATTAGGGAACCATTCTTAAAAATTACAACAATGCTGGTAACGTTCTCAATGAAAAAAGAAATCCTAGGATCAAGTATTCTAAAAAATCTTTTTAAAACTACTTTCACCGTGAAGTCAATAGATACACGTTGTCTGTACCAAAGTTGAATCCTTGCATACAACTTTTTATCACATCAGTGCAATGTGTGGGTACTGATATTTCTGTAGTAGCATCATCGTTCTCTCTAGTTACCGATCTTGAAACTCACCACTATGCACATCTTGCGCGTGATCTCTCCTATTTTGGTGGAACACCTACTGCCCCAAGAAATGAGCTCAAATCCAGTTACTAAACTCTGACAATGTGTTCATGAGAACCTTAAGGTTACAAAGAGGAATCTAGCACCAAAAAAGGTAAAACTTTTTGTTTCCTATTCTTATGCCAACATGAAAATTTCATTCAGAGTAAACACCAATGGAAGATAGTGTCGTGTGGCCTACCATCCTAGGTTACTATTTTTAGATTGACCGGGTCAAAATTCTACTATTCCTCCGGCGACTTCTCACCTCGGTTACTATAGGGATACAATAACCTGAGGACATTATTAGAAACCCATGGATAATAGTGAAACTATTATAATGAAATGAAGTAGATGATCGATAAAATATTAGAGGTGAGAAGGGTTGAGAAATAGTAACATGCAGTCGAAAGCCGTTAAAAAATCATACACACACAAAATAGAGGATATTAAAATAAATTTACAGTCCATGTGTTGTACAAATTGGAACATAGGCTTTGTACCTATAAGTTTCATGGGATAGAATAATTTTATATTTTCATACATAAAAAGGCGAATTTGTAAACCCAAAGTAAACAAATAGTGCTTTGTACTATTTTATATTAAAAATTAACCAATTAGTCTGTTTTGAGCAGCTCATTTTCTTAAGTATTCACACATGACATGCTACACTCATTTTATATATAAGTTGTTTCAGTTTTTCTGAATCTGTTAAATGTTATTTTCACTTTTTTAATCCAAACTCCATGTAGCTATTATCCAAAAGACCACACTCAACTTTGCTTCCTATGTTTGATACACTCTCTCATACACATGGTATGCACATTGACATCTATGTGCCAAGACACTTATTGCACATGCCATATATGCCTTGTACGGAGATAGTTTATATATTTAGTCTTTGATTTTTCTCAATCGACCACCTTTTTTATCACTTCTAGTGATCATAAACTCTACAAGTGAGCGCGGAGCGCCGATCCTTACACGCGTACCCTCGTCTATGTTATACTCCGGCATATGTACTTCTCCAATAGAGAAACACATCATAATTATAATCTAAGCAACCCATGCAACATTACATCAAAATTAATAATACGCATTGGAATCAACTTGTCCAAAACGAACAATATGTCGGACGGTTAGCGGAGGTTGTTATACTTTCGGTTCACCGAAGATCAAATTAGGTCCTATACACCTCACAAAGATATATTAAGGTTTGGCGGAGAAGCATTGGGACTCAACTGTCAATACTGTGGTGGTGTACGTATATATTATATTTGTTTTGAATCAACTGTTCAATATATATAATTTTTTATTGTACCTTTTAAGTGTGGTACCCCCATCATTAATTTATCACCACTTGCATTGATTTTCTTTTGCAGGGACATTGGTTACTATTCTTAACCTTTTTTTTGCAGTCTTACTATTCTTAACTCAACTCGAGCATGCCTCACTTGTGTTGAGTATTTTATACATGCGTACAACTTGTTATGCAAAGGCCTGGTTGTAATACTTTTTGATTAATAAAGGCTCTTTTATCGAAAAAATACATGCACATAATATTTGATTTTTCACATTTTAATATTCCTCAAATCGCTTTATAGGTTGCCGTGCACTCCTTTATTGGCTGTACAATCGTGAACACTATTTCTCTTTGCCTTGAGCTCGTGTAAGACCTATTTTCAGGGGAGGGTGCTTCATTCGTTGATGTGTTGTGTGCCAATCGGATTAATATTATTGACGATCGCTTGAAAAAATAATTCTCGGATTAACGGAAGTTAGCTATATTTAAATATTTTTGACAAATTCTTGGTTTCTTGCGCATGCATGCTAAAGAGCTCAATGGAAGTTAGCTATATTTAATTATTTTCTCTACCTATGCTTAAAAAAATCATGCCTAAAATATCTTTCTCATATGGTAAAACATCCTGTAGATCAAATCTGACCGAATGGGGTTACCTGATCTAGTCATGCGCATGAGATTAACAGCTGCACATGCACCGAATGGGGTTACCAGAAACTCACATGTGCACCCGGGTGCACATGCATCCGTTTTTTTCGATTTTTTTTGAAAATTCAAAACGTGTCGAAAAATTCCGAAAAAAAATCATGCACGTACCTGAGCATGTCACGCACCATCGTGTAAATGTCGTTTTACACGATGGTGCGTGACATGCTCAGGTACGTGCATGATTTTTTTTTCGGAATTTTTCGACACGTTTTGAATTTTCAAAAAAAAAATCAAAAAAACGGGTGCATGTGCACCCGGGTGCACATCGTCCGTGTTCAGTTGGTTGCCTTGTATACAGATACTACAAAGGAAAAAAAGCTGCTGATGTCATCCATGACATCACCATGTGTAACTCAATCGGACTGTTCCATTTTAAAAAGGTGGACTTTACTATCGTGTTGTATCGTGTTAGATAGATACGTGATCAGTTATATAATTAAATCACAACCACAAATATTAGATCTAACAGTCAAAATTAATTTAGATGATGTTGATTAACGTGGTGTCTCGAAAAGCTCACTCATTTTGCTTTTAGTATACTAGTTGACATGTACGTGCAACGCACGTGTTTACATTTAAAGATAGCAATTTACAAGTAGAAAATATTGCACGTACAATGCACGTGTCGACTAATACATATCCAAAAATTAGTCTGATTTTAATAAACATTGAAGTACAGATTAAATTCTCAAGCCAAAAAACAATCAATTTTTTGCACAATGTTTTATCTAGAAGGGTTGGTTGTCAACTTTTCCTACTACTATTTTGTACATTATGGAGAAAAAACATATTTTTATGTTCATAACATTCATGTGTAAATGAGGATGATTCATAATATTTGGTAGAGGTTTGAGTTGTTTATTATTGGAATTTCTACCATGGTATTCAAAAGTACCAGACCATCATGCAGAAAGTCACTTGTTAATATCCTAGCCTCAGCCAGCGAGAGCAGCTTGCAGCTTTTGTGTCACCAGGTCCACCGCTCAAATTCTGTTGACCTTCTTAATTCTCATGTGTCTGAAACGTAGCAAGGACAAATATAAAACGAAGCCTGCTTGAAGAGCAGCAGAGGTGCATCAGCTTCCTGGGCACGATCGGCTGGCCGCTGTAATGCTTCCTCATGTGGCCGCACGCAGTGACACGCCGCTAGCGCGCTCGGCTACTCGGTGCCGCAGACTATGCACGTGAAACCTCACCGGCCTGGCACCCCGTGGCAATCGACAACATCCTGGAGTTGGCGACTTACGGGCGTAGCGAGGACGTCATCCACCTCGTCTCCACGCCGGTCTACCTCGAGCCCCTCGTGCTTGTGGAGCTCCACCTCTGAGTGCTCGCTGGCCGCTCGCTCGCGTTGCACACCACAAAGCGTCTCCTGGCCGGGCTCATGCCTGTCCTCGAGCACGTTCGCGACCTCGCCACGCCTGCTTCCGTGCTCTCCTGGACACGCTCCGCCCCATCGATGTCCTCCTCATAGACTTCCTACAGCCGTGGGCGGGGTGCCGGCAGGTCGGGGAATCGCGGCTGGACCGGCGACGTTCGGGGGAGTGTACAGCGGCGGTGCGCGGTGCCATGCTGTGGGTCGCTCGTTGGCTTTGTTTCGCTCAGCTTTGGTGTAGGCGGCAACTCCGGCGTGAGTATGGACGTGGGCGCATCGTAGCGCACGGATATGCAAGTACGCCAGCCGCCGGGTGCGGGGGTGGGCTAGCACATGATCACGTCCGGAGTTTTTGTGTCGTGAGCGGGACGTCGCCTACAGTTTCTTTTACCCGATAGCAATCCATGTAAATAACACGAAATGAAAAGCTGTGTGGCATTAACAGTATTATGTGATTTTGTGGGAGGGTAAAACGGGCAAAAGTGGATTTGTGTTGAGTTGTCAAACATTGGAGCGATCTGTACCGTTGGCCAAATATTGAAGAGCTCAGATTCAATGTATGAACACAAGTTTGCTCTTTTAATAATAGTATAGATACTAGTTAACGTGCACGTGCAAACGCACGTCTCTCTTAGTGCAAGCTGATGCAACATGTAGATATATAAGTTTCGCAACACGATAACATATTCTTCTGTTCTTTCTCCCACTTCAAGCTGGCCCCTAGCTAGTCAATTATCATCATGCAATTTTACTAAATTAATTTAAAACAAAGATAATTATCTAATTGTTTGCTTGCAATTCCATACCTCCGATTTGTCCCTTACATGTTGTAGGCCAAGGTTTTCCATCATTGGCGGTAAAAATGGTTCATGACCTTGACAATAACAGTGGAAGTAAGTAGCAACACAACTTCCTCTCTTCCTGAGAGTAGGATTCTTTTAGAAGACCAACTTAATCGCGTGTGTATTACTTGATTCCCCTTTTTCTTTTCTTTATCCTCTTCCATTAGCCACTCAAGCATCAATCTGATGTTTGGCTTCCACACGAAACTTGACACATTCAGTTTTGAGTTCTTTCTCTTGGCACAGTTCATTCAATTTTCTCTCTAGCTTCAGGTTTAGTTTCTAGAAGCAATTTGATGTATATTACACGCTTGCAGAAATACCGACCGATGAATACTATTTACTGTATTAAACAATATGTTCTGGACCAAAACAAATAGGCCCGGTGAGATCTATTGAAGAAAAATGTTTTAAAAGCAATAAAAGAGCCTGCAAAGTAAAGAATCAGAATGTACAAAAAATGGAGCAGATACATTAAGAGGAAAATAAAAGAATCCATGCCAAATTACTGCATTAGAATTCTATGCAATAAATCGTCAAACAGTTGGCAACCTGCTTACCATGAAATAAAATCGTCCTACCACAAATCTCTATTATTATCAACCAAAAATTACACCAATTTTAGGTTTGTTTCACTTGCAGCAGCTTTTCCTCCATGATTTCTTCAAAAAAAAAAATTCCCACAGTAGTTCAAGCATCATAGACATCAGAAGAAGTAACTTCTGCTATACGCTATTTTGGAATAAAAAGATGCAGGTCCACTGGGTTTATTTGCATGAAAGGGAGTACATGTTTGATGCTTCTGTCAGCAAGATGACCTCAACGAACTCAAGTCCCAACTGTCTTATGATCATCAGTTCAACAACCTGCTTAAAAACATCAATTTCACGAAAAGAAAGCTTCAGATTAAAGCATGGGGACCAAAGTTACTTGTTTTAACTTTCTTCAACTTGAAAAAAAACTTAATGAACAGCGTGCATTGTTTCTGGACTTTTCTGAAGACTGCCTCCTGTCAAATGAAGCAATTAATTAATCGTCTCATCGTTGGCAAAGGAACAAGCCTACCTATCAAAGTCTGCCATGGCTTCTTCTAGCAACAGCGCATCAGCACTTCTGCAGTACAGCGAGATCCAGCCCGTTTGCAGTCAATCAGGCAACATAGCACCTCCAAGAGCTCCTCCCAATGAGGAAGGAACAACCTTGTGCATCACAAAAGCGGGCGTGGCACTCACAACTGAGATAACCACGGCTTAGTTTGGAAGAGGCTGACAGTAGATTTAGCAGGAGACGGAGACGTTACTGAAAACACGATGGCTGATCGAAGCAGCTTCATCCTTGAAGAAGGGTCCTGACGAACATCGCTAGTCTGTTGTGGGTAAGACATAAATCCTGGCGAACACGTCGATCTCGAACGCATCCAGTGCGTTTGGACATGGTGGTCGGCGTGCAGAACCAGCCGTGAGTGCTCGAGATTCAAGCAGATGTCACGGCGGCAGAAACCACGCCCATGACCACTCCCGACGACGGTGCGCGCCAACAATGGCCACCCTCCGCGTTGACCCCGAACTGGAGTAGATCCGGCCTGGCACTCCAAAACCGAGCACACCTCTCATGGGAGTGGCTTGCAGCCAGAGGTACCCCGCCGGATACGGAGCGCTCGGCGGCGGCGCGCTGGAGAGAGAGGGCTAGCAGCGGCGTGCTAGCGAGTGAAGGCCGGCGGCGGCGTGTGGATGGTGGGCGCTCTGCGCAGCCTCCCAGCAATGGGTGGAATTGGAGATTCTTATCTTTCGGTAGTTTTGAGAAGAATAAAGGAACGAAACGGTACGGTGGCATTTTGCTTATAATATGTGATTTGGTGGGAGGGCAAAACGGTAAAACGTGGACGAAGACGATCTGAATCATTAATCAAATATTGAACGACTCAGATTTAATGTATCAACACAGCACAACACAAATTTGATCTTTTAATAGTACTAGTACACGTGCACGTGCAACGCACGTCTGTGGGTTTTGCAAATGTAATATTTTTAGCTATATTGACTAAAAGAATTTGCACGAAATTTACGTGAAAGATAGGATTATCTATATGTTACAAATATAGTATATCTTCAAAGAATGAATTGAATTTTATCTCCATATATAAGATTTGACAACAGACGTTTCAATGCTACACCATTTAAGCCAGAGTAGTACATGAGTAATAGTAATACAAGGAAGGTAAGGAGGAACTTGGTGCCTTCATCATTCAAGATAAATGGGACGCCCTCGTTAAAGATCGACAATGGCTCAGATGGAATCTGCGATGGTAAGAAAATCCATATTGATTATCTAGACTGCGAGTAAGCAATTCTGAAATAGAACACTGAATGTTGCACTCACAAGGTACACTGGCACTAATAGAATCTGGATGAGGAAATTTTGGACAATTCTAATTCACCAGCACATGTGAGTCCGCCTCTCCAAATATGGCTGGAGCATGTATTCTATAAACTTACAATTGGTCATTACCATCATATATTCCATCAAGATTCAGCAAGCACAATTCTGCCCTTGAACTTTTCGACATGTAAAACTACCCAAACTTAAACATATTAGAACATATATGATTCAACAAATAAACCTACACTAAATGCAAATTACCAGTAGAAATACCATCTCATGATTGTGAACCTGTAATGCGCGCTTCTATCACAAATCGAATTGAGCTAAAGTAGAACTGCTCTAAACATGTAGAATTCACGGTACAGTGGCATATACACTAACCTGATGGCCCAGTTTACCATGCAAGCAGAGAACCCTTGGGAATTGGGAATTATCTGGCCGAACTGGGTATCATTAATTGGAACATTATAATTATACAGGACCTTGAAGGAGCACATTTCAATTCCGCCACCACCTGGGCAGCACACGCGTCCTCGCTGCCAACCAAGCACGACACATCTGTCGGTGACGAACGCACACACCGGCCGCAACCAGCAAGCAAGGATTGAACCCGAGATTGGGGCCTCCGGAACATCTCCCACAAAGAGACTTGGAGCTTGCAACGTTTGGCATCGACCTCGACATAGCCACGCTGGGGAAGGTGGCGGCCTCCATGCGGGCTGCGTGCGACGGTGACGACCACAACAAAGGAGGACCTCACGACGTCCATCGAATTTCTTGAGTAGAAAACATATGGGAAGTGTTTTATTATCAGGTGACAAATAAAAATATAGGAGAATTAGTATGAAAGAACATACTGCTTGCATCTTCAAATATTAAGATCTTGAGTGTCCGGTCACACCTGTTGGTACCTGTTACGTACTTCAAACTCATCTTTAATCCTGGAACCTAATGTGTCTGTGTCAAGCCAACCATATGTGTTAGCAAACCTCTCCCTTTCATGGCCATAGCTGAATGAGGTATGCGTCTAGTTGCAGTTGCAGGCGACCAACAATGTCCGAGAGGTATGAGATTTGCCTTTGCTAACTTAATCAGCCTCGGCGATGATTGCATTTTATACAGCAAGCAGGCAACAACTAATAAACTCACACAACCTGAGAACCAATTGAAGTAGACATGAATGAATGTGTGTAAAAGATATGCTAGCTCTGCGTTGGGCATCGGCAGTAGCATCAAGCTAGCACCGGATGAGCACATACCGATCAAATATGAGGCCCGATGGCACATCGTTGCTTACTTTGCATCCTGGATAATATTGTCGTTGCTAGCTTGATGCACGCAACCTGGAGGTGGCAGATGACCTTGTCCAGCGTAAGAACGCAGGGGAAGGAGCATATGCGTCAGTAGATGCATCCGGCACCATGCACGCACATGTGCTCAACCCAGATGAACTCGACAGTACCTGTCGCGACAACCCACCGCCTCTTGGAGTTCAGGGAGGTCATCAGGTCGCCGCGTCCACGGCGTGAAGGCTGTCCCGGTAGTAGTCAGTGGCCTTGGCACCGCCATTGTCATTGTAGGCCGTCGGTCGCCGCCTCGGCTTCGGCGACCATCCAGAGCGTGGACGCGGTGGAATTGTGGGACGACGGCGGTGGCGTCCTCCATCTCCGGGGGGTGGCCGCGTACGGACTCCAGCCCCATAGTGGCGTACGCAGTACGCCTCCTTGTCCGGCACTCCAGCTGCTCCATATCCGGCGACTGCGTGCGCTCAACCTCCACGTAATCGCTAGATTTTCTAGCCTAGCCCTAGCGCCTACTTGTTCGGCTGTTGTTTCGTCGAGTCGTCGAGTCCATCCACGCGGGCTGATCGTGGCCTCTGGGTCTGGGCCGATCGTGGCTGATTGGAACGATCGGAATCGGTTCCGATCAGGACACAACACTCGTTCCATCGGGATAATTATTTTTTTATTTCCTTTCCTCCTATACGAATCGAACCATACTAATATCGCGTTTTGTTTTTTCAACTTTGGGATAGAAAAACGGTTTGACTTGGTAAAAGTTGTTTGGTGCTCGACATCTGGACAATCCAGATCGTCGATTAGAAATTTAACGCTCTACATTCAGGGGCGGAGCCAGGATTCAAACTTAGGGGGGGCGAGCGATGAAAATCTAAGAGCTAGCAAAATTCTTAGGAGTGGAAGGGTGGCCCTAAAAACAAGATCACGATTGCTTGATATCATCCAAAGTAAAACCGCCTAGCTCAAGATGAGTGAGACACAAATCGCGTAAGATATACCTTACAACAGCCCGACACTATGGCAGCGCTAGGTTAAGTATACCAAGGTTGGTGTAGAGTCTCCACATATGTTTAGGGGCAAGCTAACGTTTATATATAATATCACAAACAAAAAATTGATAGTCAAATTCTCATATGTTTGGCAAGAAGTTTGATAATTTTTTACTAGTTTTTAGTACTGAAACCTAAATTTTCAGCACTATTCGGGATCAAATCATTTGGAGGAAAAAACAATCTAATATATTGTTTCTCATCCTTTTTAAGTAACGCAGTATACCTAAACTAGTAGAACAAATTAGAAGAGTTGGATCGGATTAGCACAGTGTACCTTGACTAATCCGATGGAGATTTGGCCGGATGGTGGTTCGATCGGATCAAAGTTCAACGTCGGCGGCAGCTGCGAGCGGGCACTCTTCCTCGCATCCTGGCAATCTAGATCGATCGATCTGATTAGGAGAGAGCGGAAGTGGAGAAGGATGGGCTACTGTTTATCTGGTACTTAGCAGATGGGCTATTTTTACTTGTTGGGCTTCAGCTCGTGGATGGATACTTGAATTTGGGCTTAAATACTACTCCATTAGTATGCGCAGGAATCTCCTAATGCTACCAGGCAGCGACGTATATTCTTGAGGGGGGGGGGGGGGGGGGGGGGGGGGGTCCGACCCTGCTAGCCCCTGGCTCCGCCCCTGTCTACATTTAAAGTATCCCAACATGTTTGCTCTTTTAATAGTACTAGTAATCGTGCACGTGCAATGCACGTATAAATTTTTCTTAATTATAATTAGTAGGCACATGTTTAAAAAGAATCAATATATATGTTTAATAGAATAGTATTGATGAGATAAATCAATGAAGAGGTCTATTATAAAAAATATAGGGCAGCGCGTGTCAAAAATCCTGGTGGAGGTATTTATTATCATGAGACAACTGACAAATTTCAAAAGATATTTAAAAAAAGTCTGTAACAATGCTCTTGACTAAACCTCTCATGAATTTCCCGGTTTAGAATGTTCTATAAACTCTTAAATCCTATCGAAATACAATGCCAGTTATATCATACAGAAGTCAAGTGAATCAGTTCATCAAAGCATACCCCAACATTGTTACTTACATTGCTACTGTTTCTCATCTCACTCAATAGACTATTTACAAGAAAAACGTTTTAATGGAAGAACAGTCATTATTCACACATCTTATATCTTATTTAATACATATAAGTCAATACAAGCTATATAATTCATCTACAAGCTATAACTCCACGTCTTAGTATAAAACCTGAAGATAGTCATACAAAAACATTGAGAATATCTTAAACACATGTGGAAAATTATCATATATTGAGTAGAAGAGCGTATCACATCCTCTCAATAACCATGCCGAACACTGTCTTCTCAGCAGGGGTCACGTCCTCGGCAATAACACCTGCTTTAGGTTTACACAGGATGGTCGAGACAATGTCGGTGTTAAAAGACACCCATGCATTGCAACATCAAAGAGAAAAGAGAGGAGACAAGCATACATGCAATTCCAAACTACAAGCAAAAAATAGTTGAAACAAAATTAAACCATGTCATAAGAAAACAGAGGACACAAGTATGTCGTGAAGCAGCCTTGAAGCCTGTACATCATATAATTGTAAACAGCTTTAAATATTATTCCTACTTCCTAAGTTCCAGCGGTTAAAATATTTTCGCACTACAGAGAACTATACATGTCAAGGTCATCAATATGCCGCATTATAAATTTTTTATACACAACAAAGTTGACCGAAACCTACTAAGCAATTATGTTATGTGTTCAGAACAATATTAGCAGTTCCATGTGTTTCTTAAGTATGCACATGTATTATACATTACTGATGGTCACAGACCAGATCAGATCCGACAGTTTCAGTATCCCAAATATCTGGGGGTATACTTGTTCATAACATTCCTAATAAATGATTAAACGTGGTAGTGAAATCTTGGCCCCCCCCAGCACAATGTTCTACAGTAATGGTAAATCAGCATACAGAACATTTCCTAAGAAATGATTACACGTGGTAGTGAAAATTGATATTTCCTAAGAAATGATTACACCTGCTCTAGTTTCCTCTCTGTAAATGTGCTCATAGTAGTATAGGTAGATAGTTTATACCTCCCATGTTTTACTCTCTTACTGTCTTACTTACACCTGCTGTAATTCTATACTTGTAACCCAGACCTCGCTGGCATTTGTCCCAGCTATTCTTCTTAATGAAAATGAAGCAGCGCCTGCTGTTTTCCCTCAAATATTTCCTACGATCCAACCATGCACCATCAGTCATCCCTCTAAAATTATACCGTTATCTAAAGCTGTATACCTGAAAACTAAAAAAAGACACCCAAAAAAAACTAAACAGATACATTTTTGATTTAATATAAAGCTAATAATAAAGCCACACAGCCATGGCGGGCAATGATGTGGCAATTAGTTTTTTTTTTGAATTTATGTGGCAATTAGTTAGTGTGACCAATCTTTGATTCGGGCGCCTACAAATTAAATGTACCCTGCATCAGTTTCAGCATTTGGTGCTTGTTTTTGCCGTAAAAAATAATAAATTTGATGCCAGCCAATTACATCTAGAAAACGTCCACTGGGCATCATTAATTGATTTCCATCATTGTAATGTAATCGTCTTCAGATACATCTCAATGCAAGCATCTTGTAGTTTTCAGACTGAGTGTTGACACCAAGTACTGTTGTGTTAAAGAATAAAAAATAGCTAAGAACTTTGCTGAAAATATCATGTGATGTAACAGAAGTAAGTTGGTACACCTAAGTATGGTCAAAATAGCTAAGAACTTTGCTGAAAATATCAAAGTGAAGTGAAAATATGACGAAGACGAACCCAACATAAAAATGTAGTTTCTTAGATTCAGCAAAAGTTAAATCAGCTCATGAGAAATTCCTTCCAGAAAACTACAAGACACATCAATTTCCTTCATTTACATTTGTCATACAGAGAGGAGTGGGGCAAATGGAGGGTGACCTGGAACATCTAATTTATTGTCTTCAGTGTGAGCAACCAGATGGTGTACGGAATATAATTAAAAAGTTGGACCACTTGGCTTGAGGAGATGACCATATGAGAGACGCAAACATGAAATACTTATCCAAGCATATGGTTTTCTTCATAGTGACAGGTACCGTCAGCGACGAATTTCATGCCAATCTCTTTGAAGCTCTTATTCTCACTTCTGCTTTGTTTTGATTTGCCACTGGCATGACCATCTTGTCCTAGAAAATACGATTCAATAAGACCAACACTGTCAGATATTTTGGTAGGTACTGATCGGATGTTGTAAGAGCTACAGAAAGCAATTGGATACCAAATGAAAGTACAATTTGCAGCTTACAGAGAGAGTGATATAAAGAAATAAGTACACTGTATATACAGCTATGCTACAACATGTGCATCAGAAATCTGGCGAGGCTCCATTCAGAAATCAGATATTTTGACAATGAGCAGTACAAATAAATCTTGTCACAAGTTTCAGAGTATATTTTCCATCTGTGCATATTAACTGCAGAATACTTGGTGAACTAAGCAGTATGCTGAATTGCGAACCATAGTTTCTGTTAGCACATTTTATACCTATTCCTGAAAGCCTTACAGTAGCAGATAGAAGTTTGAAGCTGAACCAGATGGAACAAATGATCGTCTGTTTTATGGACGTCTTAAAAACATCAAATTGATGAATCAGAAACAAACTTAAAAAACCCAAATCAAGTGCTATCATCGATAGTTCCCTAATTCCAGTAAGTGAGCTGAACAAAATTAAAGGTACATATAAAGAACATGTTACAGAAATAAAGGATAATTTGTATGTGTGTGAGCTAAAACCATATGTACTATTAGCTGGACTGATTGAAATAACAAGGAAATGAACAAGGTATGCATTAAGAAGATCAAATAATATGACATACCACCTCGAAGAAGATAAAATCATCCCTGCAACACCTCCCTGTACACAATGTTTATTGTGCTTTTTCCCGTGTCATCAATGTCTTTATTTGGCTTGGCCAAAATCCGAGTGGTTTGCCTTGACACACCCTGGACAATGAAAGACAATGATCTAGGTTAGGGCTGGGTGTGATTTACATGGAAGATAGATATAAAATTTTGCCAATTTCGCTCAGCGTACAAGTGCAATTGAGAAACAGAGTACAAGTGCAATTGAGTTATTGAACCGGGAACACTTGAGCTTATTGAAAATAGTATTGAACAGGGAACAAAATGAGTCGGCATATTCATGTGAAATGAAATAATGGGCCACCTGAAACACATAAATCATTTTGCTTATGCTATACAGGCCAAGTTTTTTTTAATTGAACTTTCAGACAACAAATTCACAATTCAACTTTCAGATCATCTCTACTAAATTATTTTGCTTATGCTATACAGGAAATTGTAAGGATAATAAAATGTCCTTAACATTGAACTCTCCAATCTCTCACCAGATCACAAGAGCTTGAAGAAGAACTTGAAAAGGACACCTCTTCCTGGGAAAAGCATGAATCCAAAAGGGGAAAATGGATCACCCATTAGTCATTAAATCAATCAAAAAACAGTGCTAAAAACAATCTGCCCCCACATGGAAAATAGTGATCTTTCCACTTTTTCCCACTACATTTGTTTTGTTTCTTTTTCATACCTCCCAAATATGACCTAATGAAAGACAATGATCTAGGTTAGGGCTGGGTGTGATTTACATGGAAGATAGATATAAAATTTTGCCAATTTCGCTCAGCGTACAAGTGCAATTGAGAAACAGAGTACAAGTGCAATTGAGTTTGAGAGTACACATGCAAATCAGGTGAAGTGGAATTCAGATGAGAAACTGAAACACCTTCGACGGTCCTGGCCCGGGGAGTGTGAGTGTTCGACGGCCGTGACGGCGGCGGTCTTGGCAGTGCGGAGGGGGCAGTTCAACGGCGGCGGTGGCGTCCCCGGTCAGTGGCGGAGTCGTCCTCCGTGCTGTACGTGGGTTGCGGGGCTCCTCGGGCGGCGGCCGGGCTCGCCGCGGCGGTGGGTGGAGGGGCTCCTCGATCGTGCAGGCGGTTGGCGGCCGGCAGCCGGTGTTGCGGAGACGGTTGGCGGCCGGGCTCGCCATGGCGGTTTGCGGCGGGGATCATCGCGGCTGCGGGGATCGTCGCGGCGGCGGTTGGCGGCGGGGCTCGTCGCGGCGGTGAGCGGGAGCGCGGCAGAGGTGTTCGCGGGAGCGTAACCGTTCGTCGGCGAGGGCGAGGGGATTCCCGCAGCGATCGGTTTTCTTTTTTGCGTGGGAGTGGGCTGGAACAGATCGACCAGGCGTGGGCGGCTCTTTTTTTTTCCAGGCGTTGGCGTCGCGCGTGGTGTGATGAGGTGCTCATCATCGGTGGAACGTGAGCCGTTAGATGTGGATCGTAGGGCTGCTGTTATTTGGATCAGCCACCCTCTGGGTCTTTTTATATTAGTGGAGACTAGGGGAAATGCCCATGCGTTGCACCGGGAGAAAAAAATCGACGTCACAAAGACGCGGCGCGCGCTCTGCGGTCAGATGTGCCGTTACTGCCTCCTCTACCTAGTGCTTCAGCAAGAACACTATTTGGTATATCGTCGTGTTGTACTCTCCAAGATTGTTTGGTTGCTGATATCCAGATCCACCAAAACTATCCATCCGGGAAACACAAAAATAAAATGATTACTATTCATTCATCTCTAACATCTTTCAAGATTTGGTCCCATTTCTAAGATGTTGTCTCATTTAATCTTTTATGTTGCCTTGATACTAATCTGAGACCGATATACCACTTCCGTTGTTGTCACTCCCTCCTTGCGTCGGATGGCCTGTCACGGTCTTCCCACACGCAAAAGGGAAAAACCATTTTACGGTATTCACTTGCATAATAACTTGTTAATAACTCCCCACTGTTAAAATTTACGGTATTTTACGGTATTCACTTGTATGTTTTATGGGCATGTTTCTTGCATATTCTCATAATAACAGATGCTCAGATAATAAAAGATCTTGGCCAAAATCCACTTGGTGATTTGTATCACAAAAAGCAAGAATAGTTATTTAAACCATCATGTCAGCCCATTTCATCACTTGAAGCGTCACTTATGCATAAAATAGTCTGGAGCTTCAAAAACCATGCAACTTCTTCACACCATAACACACAATGCAGAGCTAAGGATTTTCATAATAGGTAATAAAATCACAGCCAAACACACTGAAACCATTTCAACCAAAATCAAGCATACATGTGGGATAGCTGTGCTACATATGTGAACTGAAGTCTCGTGAAATATGGCAACACTTAAATGATTTCATAATCCATCCTTAATTTGTGTAAATCAAGTAAAGCCCAACTTACAAGTGTTCAGACAAAGGAACCACAAGATTTTGTGCTAATGCAATCATGCACGAATGATTGTTTTAGCAAGCTCACACCATAAATGAATCTCCCAGCTTGATTTGTATCCGTCAGCAAGCCCTTCCAGAAATGGCACGTTCCTCTCAGTCAAGCAATCTGAACCCTCCGTAAGAATCAGTATCCTTCGTTTTTGCACCTCAATTTCAAAGTGTGAATTAAAAAATTGTTTCACTGCTACCTGGCTGCTAATGCTCATCTCGCCGTTCGTCGTTGCACGCGAGAACGACGCCTACAGCAAGCAGCAACCTACATCAGGCTACACCACAGCAAGCGGAGGGTCAGAGTTAGCTAAAAAAAGCTAGCAGCTAAAGCGCAGCAGCACAGCTAGCAGAGGAAGCAGCGTTCGACGGCAGAAGGCCATGATGTCGCGCCCAAAGGAACGGCCGGCCGCTACCCAACCTCTCATGCCGTGGGGCACCTCATCGTTGACAGGCTATGCCTTGCCCGCCCACTCCTCCGCGAAGAGCAACTGGGCACCTTTCCTGGCCTGTCGGCTCCACGTCGGCGCGGCTAGGGTCATCCCCGGAGTCGTGCAGCGTGCTCAAACTTATGAAATTTGCGGAAATTGGTGCGGTAATCTGTGGCTCCGTGGTCTGAAATTCTGAATTGAGAGATCCAAAGGGTTCGGCAATGGATTAGTCGATCTAATCTTGGGGATTTTGGACGGGATTTGGCATTCTTCATGGATGAAGCGGATGCAGGCGCGGCAGCCGCAGCCCACAGGGACGGTGGAGGGGGCAGCCTTCCTTTGCCGAGAGGCGCCAAATACGCGCTGATCCTCTTCCCCTCGTCTTCGTCTCCGGAGCCGTAGGCCGCGGGGAGCGCCGTATCTGGAGGAGCAGCGGCGGCGGCCATGGCCTGTCCCCAACTCGATCCCGAGCCTCGAGCTCCTCCGGCCGATGCCAGCGCCTCCATGGCCACCACCCGTCAGGAAGTTCTGTTTTTTAACGGTGGCAAATCTCGTAATTATCACGAAACGAAATAAAACGAACCGGTACGATGACATTAGCAGTATTATATGATTTGGTGGAAGTGTAAAACGGGTAAAAGTGGATTTGTGTTGAGTTGTCAAACATTGGAGCGATATGGACCGTTGGCCAAATATTGAAGGGCCCAGATTCAATGTATCAACACAAGTTTGCTCTTTTCTCTACACTAGTTGGAATGTACGTGCAACGCACGTCTTCACAGTTATGGAGACAATTTAGAATTAGGAAAGACCGTTCAAGGGTCTACATGGATTACTTTATTTTTATTTTTCATCCGTCCTATATTTTATATTGCAAAGAAAAATACATTATTATTGTAAGCATAATGGAGTACACAAACCCTCACACCGAAACAAACATGCGCAGCGATGAAGGCCCACACATATGAGTATTTTAGACAAGTTGCCGCAAAAATTTATGTATGACTGACATCTCCAGGAAAATGAAAAGGATAGATCATTTGTTCTGTGGTTCGTTTTAGTAAAATTTGTACCATTGAGAAAACTCCAGATCGAACAATATGTGAGATAAACTGCCAAGTCTTAGTTGTCTGAACACAAATATACACGAAATCAAGAAAGGCAAGAGCAAGAAAGTCACACGATATAGATTAGCTCATTGCTCCAAGCATATACGACATATACAAAATTGCGGTTTAACCAAAAAGTTCTTCATTGGTTTTTTTATAGAAGTAGCCGACTATTGTGATAAAATGATTATTGTAGCTGTGACAAAATGATAATTACTCCCTCCTTTTTTAATATAAGATGTTTTAGGTGGTACACATGTTGTTTATATACACACTAAAATGAGTGAACATACACACAAAAATATGTTTACATATATTTATGTGCATGTGTATGTGAACAAAAGCTAAAACATCTTATATTAAAAAATGAGAGAGTAGCTCATATATATACACACAGGAGCCACTAAGGGCTACCTGTTGTTCCCCTCGGTTCTTCCACCTGACAGAGAGGTAACTGCACGTTGATCAGATTCCTGATCACACATTGCTTTATTTTTTTAATAAGAGGAGATGACACTAACCAATACACAATGATTTTCCTCCTTGACCTTGTTGGAAATGCCGATCATCAGCACATGCGGTTGATCAGCAGCTCAACTCAGCTTCTGTAGGGCTTGCCTGACGCCCGATACACCTGAAAGAAACAAAACATTTGCTAGATTACTGCTACACCCTCCGACCCCCTTAAGCAAATCCAGCACTATGCCTTCTATGTTCAGCAGCGACCAAAATCCTGCTTACAAATATCAAAAAAAGAAGGTCATGAAAATGCTAGCTCGCATTGAGTCAAGCCCGATCCATCTCCGTGGGCATCCTGGAATACACTGTTGTGATAGACAATGGCTGTCTGCCAATGCGTTCACAGATCGGAGGCTCAGAGATCACGCTGTCACTGGCCTATTGCGGATCCTTGGTGTACGACCACGACGTACATAGCAAGCCGGCCTCAAGGCTGGAGCAGTGGAGTACTCGAGTCTCAACCTAGGCGTGTCTGAGGCAAGCGTGACGCGGAGGCGAGTGCTGCCAGGGCTCTACCGGGCGCCGCCTTGGGGAGTTGAGAGCCGCGCAGGGACCGATCTCATTGGCGTCGCCACGGGGGCGCGGGGAGAGCTACGTCGGGAGGTTCTTGTGGGCGGCGGATCGAGTATTCTGAGCCGATCGTGGCCGATCCAGCCGATCCCAATTGTTTCCTCCCTGTACGTAATCCCTGTACGTGTACGAAACGATCGGTGACTTTGCGTTTTTTTTTTCAATTTTAGGATAAAAACGGTTTGACCTGGTCAAACACAAAGCAGGGAATCAACCCGCACTCCACAAATTTGACACTTTTGCATGTTAGCCCTCAACCGTTGCCACTCACCTCCCCCCGATTCCTTTTTCTCCTTTGAGCAGCGGCGACCGACGGGCGACGGGGACGCAGCGGCCGTCGGCGGGAATCCACCAAGCAACCACCCTGTTTCAGATCGGCGTCGCCGACCGCCTCGAAGTTTTCATCCTTCTCTACCCAACACGAGAACAACTAGGTCACCCGGTCCCCAGCGATTCGAAACCCCATGGCGGAGTTCGAGCGGACGATGGGGCGCCTCTACCGAGCGAGACGAAGGCGACGATAGGAGCACACCGAGGGAGGTCCTCTACCGGGGACTGAATCGGTTGATTTTCTCTCTACCAGGACGAGGTGCAGACCGCCATGGACAGAGACGGACCCGATCCATTCCAGCCTCCTCCCGCCTCTTCGTCCGTGGAAGGGGACACCTCCACGACTGCTCCAGAACCCGGCGAGGTGAGGCCTGGTCGGCTGCTCTCTCGCGGGATGAGGTGCAGACAGTCTTGGCGAGAGACGAGATCCAGCCGAGCAGCATCAGGTTGCTGAATGTTGCTTGTCCGTTTCAGCCCAAGCTTATGGCTGTCAGATCAAAAGCTTTTTAATTGATGAAATAAGAGGTTGACAGGAGAGTAGTTCAACATCATGGGCTGACAAGGTTCTAGCCAAAAGAATTGTATGCTTTAGATAGTTGGTTCTGTCGCACAGCGGCTTAAATCATTCAGTCGATCTTCAGGTAAGACTCACATGGCCAGCCCCATCAAACTCATCCAACAAAGCTTCAGGGCCACAACGAGTGTCGAGTGGCTGGTCTGGTACAATCATCTCTTCACTGCATATATATCTGGAATTTGTTAAGTTGGTGTGCTATTATGTATGTGGAGTTAGAATACCAGTACTTTAGGTAATTTTATTTTGTGCACTAAAAGTGGAGTGCTCCGAACTGTTACCTATTAAGAACATACAGAACACATGAGTAGCTTTGTTGAGGAGAAGAAAGCGGTACTGTCACATTGGGTCCAGAGAATGCAATTATGTATTCCATAGGCTGCTAAACTAGACAAAGCATGAGTCTCTTTTTTTGAGAAAAAAGTATTGTCATACTATGAATGTTCATTATGAAGGGTCAAGGAGTCTTTAGAAGAGGGAGTACTGTAATTCTGTAAACAGTAGGCTCTAAGCCATCAATCTAGAAATTCTATTGTAAAAACTTCGTTGATTTGTTTAGTACGGCTTAATAATTCTAATAGTTGTATGTTTTAGGTAATTAAACACCGGAATATTAAATTCTGGTACATGTCTGGCATGATCACTAATGTCAGAGAAAATGTGCAGATTCATGGTAATTAAACAACAAAATATTAATTTTGCTGGTACATGTCTGGCATGATCACTAATGTCATAGAAAATGTGTCGATTCATGGTAATTCACAAAATAAGTTACATGCTTCGTCATTTTATTGAGATGGTCAGCCTATGTATGTGCTCTGGTAAATAACCCGTAGCAACGCACGGACATTATGCTAGTAATAGTAGTATAGACTATAGATAAGTATAGAATAGATTGTCATAAAAACTTGCAAAACATAATTGACTAAATCTGGGGGATTGGCCGTCGATGGAAAAATGAAAAATACTTGTGAGTAAGGAGAGGACAAATCATTGCTCGGGTTTGTTCCTGTCCACATATCGTTGTGCAAAGTACAAGAATACGGCCACCTCAAGAGCGCCGAGGCCGGCGAGGAGCCAGTAAAAGTAATCCAGGTGCGCACGGTTGAGGTTGTCGGAGAACCAGCTCTCCCCTCCGTTCTTCGTCGTCGCCCAATCGATCGCCCACACCAGCGCGCCGCTGGCGTACTTGCCCACTCCAAGGATGCTCAGGGACAGCGCCAGCCCCACGCTGCGGAGCGCGTCGGGCACCTGATCGTAGAAGAACTCCTCCAGCCCGATGTAGGTGAACACCTGCGCGAGGCCGATCAGCACGTACTGCGGCACCAGCCACCAGAGGCTCATCGGCACCGCCACGCCGGGGCGGTCGATCAGGCCGGCGTCCATGGCTGTGCGGATGCGCTTGGCTTCCACAAGAGCCGCGACCGCCATGGCGACGCAGCACATGGCCATGCCGGCAAAGACGCGCTGGAGCGTCGTGATGCCCGCTGGGTGCCCGGTGAGGCGTCTCGCGAGCGGCACGAGGGCGCGGTCGTAGACAGGGACCAGGGTGATGAAGGCGATGCTGATGAAGCACTGCAGCGCCGCCGGCGGCACGACGATGCCCCCAATGCGCCGGTCCATCGTGCGGCCCTGCTTGGTGAACAGGGTGGTGATCTGCGCGACGGCGGCTGCGAAGACTAAGCTCGACAGCCAGATCGGTAGGAGTTTCATGAGGAATCCTTTACTTTCCTCCGGTTCTACTGTAAGAAGCCTGCACAGGAAAAAAAAAGACGGTCATTTATCAGTTACGTTCCTCTGCAGAGAAATGCTGCTTGCGCTCTTGCTTACCGTTGTGTGTCAGTATCAGTGGCAACGACCTTTCGAAAAAATGTGAACTTCTCGGTGAGCCGCGCGAGCGAGCCGCCGTCGACGGGCAGTTCGGCGCGATAAGTCCCGGTGCCAAGCAAGAATACGACGAGGTACACCACCATGGTGGCCCAGCACACGGCGAACCCGACGGTCCAGCCGACGTTCTCCTGGACGTAGGTGACCGCGGTCGCCGCAATGGCGTAGCCCCACGATATGGAGAAGTGGAACCAGTTGAAGTAGGAGCTCCGGGACGCACGCGCGGTGGGGTCGAACTGGTCCGCGCCCATGGCTTCGGAGCAGGGCTTGTGGAAGCCCTGCGCCAGCGCCAGTAGGTAGAGCGCGGGGTAGAAGAAGGTGAGCCGGGCAGGTGATGGCGTCGACGAGCAGGCGGTGGCTGTGCCATCGCAAATCCCCGAATGAGATCGCGGCGTTTGCAGCATGGATGAGACCGTGAGCATTCCCAAGCTCTGCTCATCATGGTAGTTTGGTTACAGGGTGTCAAATATGCACGCGAAAACGTTACGAATGGGTCGTTTATTCGAACTTCACGAGTCAACTCGGAGTATAGGCTATGTGCTCTGCTAAATGAATGGGCTATCTTGCAGAAAAACCAAGAACGAAAAAACCTTGAAGATTCAAATGGTGCTGCGGGAGGTGTATGCCAGGTCCCATGGCTGGTCAACTACATATCAGCAAGAATCATGGCTTAGCCTCCCTGTAAAAAATTGCTTTAGCTCTTTTTCTAGAGGAAATGGGCGCATGTGCCTTTCTTCCTGCTTTTGATAGCTGGACCTTTATTTTTCCTGTCTTTTAGGTTTGTAAAAATTGGTGGTTTCCTTATATGAAACCGACGAGAGGAGTCTCGTTTGGTAAAAAAAAAGTTTATAGAAGAATATATCAAAATCTATAATATAAATTTACTTTTCTTTGATTCGTCATAAATTATATTTCCGTACTATGTAGATTTGATGTTGTAGATATTAGTATATTTTTCTCTAAACCGAGTAAAACTTAAAGAAATTTTACAAAGGAGAACATTTAGAACTTCAATTCTCTTTTAAACGAGGGAATAACGGCCCAATGTTTGAGTATTTGTCTAGACGACAAGCTTGGCTAGTAGCACTATTATAATGGTCTTACTCCGGGGATGCGATTCCCACGCCACAAATTGTTTGCCATCGTGTGGAAAAGATGTTTGTCGACTCTCTGCAGCTGAGGAAGCCTGAGAAGCCTGCAAAACCCCCTGATCTTCACAAGTGGACCAAGCCACCGGAAAATCTCGTCAAGATCAACTTAGATGGTGCTTTTGATCAGGCTACAAATTTTGGTGGTTGGGGCTATGTCATCCGCGACCATGACGACGTTTTCATCGCAGCCGGTGCGGGGAAGTCGATCCATCTCAGGGACGCTCTCCATTCTGAAGCTGTGGCATGTTTGGCTGCAATCGATGGTGCTATTCGAACCGGGGCTAACATGATTCTTTTCGAGTCTGATGCCTCCTCTCTCGTCCAGGCCCTGAAGAGCAATGACTATGACAAGTCTGAGATTGGTGTTTTGGTGATGGAAGCTCGAAGCCTTTGCATTTTAAATTTCAATTCTTTTCACTTTGTTTTCAATTGCCGTGCTTGTAACTCTGTAGCTCATATGCTTGCAAAACTGGGTGTAAGTTCTGAGTCTCCGGACTCCTACTGGGAGGCCACTGCCCCCAATTGTATTGAAAACCTTTTAACCAGCGATATTGCTGAGCATGTTTAATGAGAAATGCCTGAAAATTCAAAAAAAAAAGAAAAGAAGAATGAGTACAGAGAACTCGTCATATGCGAGGCTGATCTGCCCATCTTCTTCCTTCCAATTACTTCTCGTCTTCTCCCCACCACAAGGTCCTGGATCTCAACAAGATCGTCGACCCAGACATTTTCGTTGTATTAATGAGGAAAATAACGATATGCGACAATGCATCGATGGCGCCATTGGACAGCAATTGAAGCGGCCCTCATACCGGATACCAGCTCCAAAAGGTTCCAAGCAGCAACACCGAATCAAATAAATAATCTCGATCGCGAGATTCTATGCTAACGAATCGCATTGACCTTCACCACAAGCTGTCTACCGCGCAATGGCCAGGGAATCAAACCACGACATTGACAAGATGCTTGCTTGGATTGGAACGGAGGGAATCGAGCGAAGTAGAAGCAGTAGCACTGACCAGCAGGTAGAGCGCGCCGGCGAGCAGGACCGCGCGGTACCGGCCGAGGCGCGAGTCGGCGGCGAGCGCGCCGACGAGCGGCAGCAGCAGCACGGTCCCGGACCACGCGTTCGCGCCGGCGGCCGCGGCCGCGGTGGACATGCCGAGCGGGCCGGACAGGTACGTGATCAGGTTGCTCTCCACGCCGATGAACCCGATGCGCTCGACGAAGCCGACGACTGCCCGCAATAGTTCAGAGTTCAGAATTCAGACTTCAGGCCAAAACTAACTCGCACGACGAAGCCAATTATCGATTGATCGGCGATATTACCGATGATGAACAGCGCGGCGCGCCAGCCGCCGCGGCCGGCGGATGGGTCCGAACGTGGTAGTGGCCCGCCGTACTCCATCGCTTTGCACCTTCGATCGCCTCTGGCCAGGCGATGGTGCCGGCGTGATCTGTTCGGTTTCCGCCGTCCGCAGGCGCACCTAGCTAGAGCTTACAGCTGACCTTTGGTGGATTAGTATTTAGTACTAGCACGTGCCTCGCGTGATTGAGACGGGATCTCTATACTAAACCGAATTAACGACTACACTGAACGAAGACATGTTCCGTGAAGTGATGTGCGAGACGCATATATTTTAACTAGGCGTGTTTACATCAGCACTTGTATAAACTACTCCACTGATATTCTGATAGAGTCCACGAACTCGCATATTGGTCAGTGTAGACGTATCATCCCTTCGCAAAATACAATATGATCACCAAGCTCCCACAGAACCCACAGTAGAAATAGTCCGAAAACCAGCTTTCTCCCGTGCTCCTCGTCATCCAATCGATCGGCGAGACGAGCACACGGCAGGCGTAGCTCGTCATGAACGGTAGGAGTAGAACAAAACTCATGGCTTCGAGTTACGGCTTCGAACAGGTATTGGTTCCACCGTTGAAATATATGGGGCTGCCCAAGATTCAATAAAAGCAGATTTAGTTCAGGAGCTTGTCCGAATGTGTGAGGCTGAAGCTCTACCTTTGTTTGTAGGTCGTGATTTAAACATAATTTGGATAGGGAAGAAAAACATAATGATAATTTTAACGCTCGGCGGTTTTTCATTTTAATGCTATAATTGAAGGTTTAGACATTAGAAAAATTGTTCTCTCAGGAAGCAACATACTTGGATTAATACCCGGGAAACTCCCACTAACAAAAAGATTGATCGTGTTGTTCCAACTGTGAAGTGGGACATACATTTCCCTATGCTCTAATCGTTCTGTCGCGGGCGAGGTTTTTGTTGCAGGTGCTTCTCCTCTCCGGCGGCGGAGCTCGTGGAGCTCCGGGCCGGCGCGCCTGCTCCCCTGGCACCCGCGGATCGGTGGATCCACGCCGTGCCTCGATCCACTGCCAGATCCAGCGACGGTCTCCGTCCTGGCGGTGGATTCGCTCGGAACCTGGAGCTCGCCGGGATCCACGGCTTCGTCCAGCGGCGGCTCCGAAGATGACTCCGGCAAGGAGGTGTAGATGGGACAGGGGGGCGCTCGCCCCGGCCGTTCATCGATTCAAGCTCCGCCGCGGCGCGGCGGGCGGGCACGGCGGCGTCTCTCATAGGGCAAAAGCATCCCTGACTGCGGCAAGAAGGAAGGTGGTCGTCTTCGTCTCCGACGCCGGCGAGGCCGGTGCTCCCGTTGCTTCTGGTTTCGTTTCCTCCCTCGTATTATACGTCTTCTGTTCTTCCGTGTACTTTGTGTATGTGGTTGTTTTGGTGAATATATGAGGAAGTTGGATGTGTCAAAAAAAAAAATCGTTCATTGTCAGATCATACACCTTTCTTAATTCATTTTGGCCACCAAACTCATCTTGATAATAAGGCTCATTTCCATTCGAATGGTCATGCTTAAGTCATGATCGTTTTTATGATTTTGTCGCGGCAGAGTGGGCTGCTGTATCTTTCGGTAATACACCTATTGAGAGATGACAGACAAAATTAGACACCTAAGAAGGTTTCTAAAAGGAGGGGTAAAAACTAAAATTGGAAAGTAAAAACAGGAAGAAAAAAGTGTTGGCTTCACATTATTGACTAGCTAGATATTAAGGCTGAAACTATTCCTTTACGAGCTGGTTGCATTAAAGAATACTAAGGAGTGTGTTGGCAAACTTAGATGGGATGAGGAGACCAAATGGTCTCAATGTGGTAAGGTTAAACATGTTCAGAAAGGAGGAAATAACGTGAAATATTTCCAACTTATACCTACTGGGATATATAGGGAAAAAGAAAATATTCTAGTTAAAGCAAGAAGAAGGAACCATTGTAGGTGAGCAAGAGGAAGGAACTAAATTCTATGACAAAAAAAAAACCATGTCGCAAAATGGAGCATCTTGTGTCGCCCAAAGATTAGAGATTCATGACATGGAGCTTAATACACTGGTTTTCTCAGTAAATGGTTATTCAAACATTTTTTTGAAGATGGTATGTGGCAAGAGGTTTGCGAATAAGTATATTGGTTTCAAGACTATATCTCAATTTTTTTCGAAATGGGGAACAGAGCCTCAGCCTCTGCATCGACTGATGCACACAACTTCTTTTATTGTATGATTTAGAAGTTTTAACGTTTACAAATCATGGATCACATAAAATGGACATTGAAATCAGCCAACGAAAGAAGAAAATCATATAGCCTCTAAGCATCATGTAATCTTCTAGTTAGACACCAGCCACCCAGTTTGTACATATCCCGAGCGACCGTGTGGAGACGTGTGCATCCAAAATCCATAAATGGCCGTTGCTCCTTCGGCAAGAGGCATGACACAGTTTGAATTCAATGAGTAGCCATACGGATAACCTGTAAAAAAAATGAATATTTCCAACTTTGTTAAAGATAATGGCATTCTGATAGTTCCACAAGGCCCAAACCAAAGCACAAACCCCTATTCGAATTCAAAATTGAGTGTACTTATCAATCCCATTAAGCCAATTTCCAAACATATTTGTTATGTTAGCCGGTGGGGAGATATTAAAAGTAAATTGTTTCAAAATGATAATCAATGAACAAGTGGTGAATAGATTCCTCGGAGTTACAAAACGCACATTTTTTTACAACCCTTCCAATTACTTTTAGCAACGTTATCTTTAGTAAGTATAGTGTAGACTATATCTCAATTACTCCCGGGAAAAATAGATTCCTCGGAGTAAGTAAGTATAGTACTCCCTCCGTTCGGATTTAATTGACACACATTTTGTTACACATGGATGTATCTAGACATTAAACAAGTATAGATACATCCATATTTAGACAAAACCAAGTCAATTAATTTGGAACGGAGGGAGTAGATAGGAAGCCATGAGGCTCACACTTCTGGGTCATTTTTGTCATAAAACTTGCAAGAGTTGATTGACTCAATATGTGGGGGGATTGGCCGCCGATAGAAAAATGTCAAACACTTGTGAAACTGATGGAGGAGAGGACGAATCATTGCTCAGATTTGTTCCTGTACACATATCGCCGCGCAAAGTACAAGAACACAACCACCCCTAGAGCTCCGAGGCCGGCGAGGAGCCAGTAGAAGTAATCAAGATGCGCACGGTTGAGGTTGTCGGAGAACCAGCTCTGCCTCCGCTCCTCGTCGTCGCCCAATCGATCGCCGACACCAGCGCGCCGCTGGCGTAGTTCCCCACTCCAAATATGCTTAGGCACAACGCTAGACCCACGCTGCGGAGTGTGTCGGGCACCTGGTCATAGAAGAACTCTTCCAGCCCGATGTAGCTGAACACCCCCGCAAGGCCGACCAACACGTACTGCGGCACCAGCCACCACAGGCTCATCGGCACCGCCACGCCGGGGCTGTCGAGCAGGCCGGCGTCCTCGGCCACGCGGATGCGTTTGGCTTCCACGAGCGCCACGACGGCCATGGCGACGCAGCACGTGGCCATGCCGGCGCCGACGCGCTGGAGCGTCGTGATGCCCGCAGGGTGCCCGGTGAGACGCCTCGCGAGCGGGACGAGGGCGCGGTCGTAGACGGGGACAAGAGTGATGTAGGTGATGTTGCTGAAGCACTGCAGCGCCGCCGCTGGCACGACGAGGCCCCCGATGCGCCGGTCCATCGTGCTGCCCTGCTTGGTGAACAGGGTGGTGACCTGCGCGATGGCTGCTGCGAATACCAGGCTCGACAGCCAGATCGGTAGAAGCTTAACCAATAATCCTTTACTTTCCTCCGGTTCAGCTGTCAGAAACCTGCACAGGTAAAAAAGATGGTCATTTATCATTCAAGACGGTGGAGAGGAATGCAACTTGCAAATTGCAATGGTGTTCACCGTTGTGTGTCAGTGTGAGTGGCAACGCCCTTTCGAGAAAAGGTGAACTTCTCGGTGAGCCACGCGAGCGAGCCACCGTCGACGGGCTGCTCGGCGCGGTAAATCCGGTGCCAAGCAAGAAGACGGCGAGGTACACCACCATTGTCGCCCAGCACGTGGCGTACCCGACGGTCCAGCCGACGTTCTCCTGGACGTAGGTTACCACGGTCGACGCAATGGCGTAGCCCCAGGATATGGAGAAGTGGAACCAGTTGAAGTAGGAGCTCCGGGACGCGGGGTCGCCCTGGTCGAACTGGTCTGCGCCGAGGGCCTCCGAGCACGGCTTGTGGAAGCCCTGCGCCAGCGCCAGCAGGTAGAGAGCGACGTAGAAGAGGGCGAGCCGATAAGGTGAGAGCGTCGACGGCGACGACGAGCACACGGTGGCTGTGCCATGGCAGTTCGAGGGATGAGGTCGCGGTGTTTGAAGCATGGATGACACCGTCAACATTCCCAAGCTCTGCTCGTCGTCGCAGATTAGACCGATTAGTAACACGGTGGCTTTAATTCAAACTTATTCAATTTTAGACACGATGCCTGCTTGGAGCAGAGGGATCGAACTACGTAGTAGTAGGCTAGTAGCACTGACCAGCAGATAGAGCACGCCGGCGAGCAGGACCGCCCGGTACCGGCCGAGGCGCGAGTCGGCGGCGAGCGCGCCGATGAGAGGCAGCACCAGCACGGTCCCGGACCAGGCGTTCGCGCCAGCGGCCGCGGCCGCGGTGGACATGCCCAGCGGGCCGGACAGGTACGTGATCAGGTTGCCCTCCACGCCGAAGAACCCGATGCGCTCGACGAAAACGACGACTGCACGGCGGAGCGGAGTAGTTCAGACTTCAGAGTTCACAATTCAGAGGCGTGTAGGTCAAAACTAGCTCGCACAACGAGGTCGATCGGTGAGATTACCGATGATGAACAGCGCGGCGCGCCAGCCGCCGCGGCCATCGGGTCAGTCTGAACGTGGGAGTGGGCCGCGCCCGCCGGACTCCATCGTCTCGCACCCTGCAATTCGCCTCCGGCCGAGAGGTGATGCGGTGCGTGATCTATAGCAGTTTGTGCTGTCCGCTGGCGTACCGAACTACAGCTGAATAGCTGGCCTTGGTGGGGTAGTAGTACTTATTACTGGCACGTGCCTTGCTTGATTGAGCCGGGACCTATATAAATCGACTTAATGACTACACTACTGGAAGTATTAATGAAAATACTACTTGTACTACTCTTTCCGTCCATAAAAAGATGTCTCAACCTAGGCCAAATCTACATACAGATTTGACCTATGTTGAGACATCCTTTTGTGGACGGAGGGAATACTATGTTCCGTGGACGAATACTGGTGGTTGTGTAATCATCGGAGTGGTTGGGTAATTTTCGTTTGTTTGGATTGTTACCATAAGATTAGTGTTGGACTGTAAAATTATTGTTGTGAGGCATACGACATCGGGTTCTTTTCAATTAAAAAAAATAGTGCTGGGCTTTGATGTCTATATGTTATCTTCCTTTCCAAAAAAACAAAAACAAAATTTCATGCCGCGCATATTTTCTGAAATAACAATAGTATACAAAGGAAGGTTGTTTGTAGTCAATCCTGCCAAATTGACTATACTCATTTACCATTAAGTTTCACCAAGACTGGCCATTTTGTTTTGACCTAGTCTCATGAAGGATTTTGCATATCATTTGTAGCTTTTGACCGTAGAACGGATTGGGATCGGATGGCGTGGTGGAATATAGCGGCGGTTTGGTCCGAATCCAAACAGTGCGACAAATTTTTGTCGGAATAGGTTCCGGCGACCGGTTGAGATGAATTTCCTGCTATCAAGTTTACAGTTCACCTTAAATCAAATCAATGGACCCCTCTACCATGTATCTGAGGGAAGAAATGCGCCTCGTTTTACAGCTCCTGTGAAAAATATTTACACGGGTTGGACCGTTATGCATATTCGTTGATGCATTTGCTTTTTACGAGATCTGCTATAGATGCTTTTATCGGGTGGATGTAATATTCTAACCTACAGCCTGACTTCAGTCAGTAAATAGACAAGATACTCCATGTATAGAGTAATACAAATAAACATTACGGTACCTCTTACTACTAGGAGATGATACATATTATAAATTCCAATCAAACTATGGAAATTGTATATGTATTTAGACTTTTTCATGCTCCTTATCGATCATGACGGGGTTCCACCGTGACAAGGAAGTGATCCTCACCGAGGTCCGGCCACACTATCAAATTGCTCATGCCACTCATCGATTAAGCAACTTAGCTTCGCCAGGGTGCTCTTTATTAGAGCTCAATGGTTGATGTTTATATACTTTGTGACATATCAGGCCAACTTCTTTTTGGGCTTGTGCTTATGCATAAATCGGCTTACAGATTTCGGTGGAAAAACTGTGGTAGAGAGAAACTCCTGGAAACTGGTTGGGAGACTTCTTTTGGGGTTCTGCAGTTTTGCCCTATTTGTTGTGTTGAGTTGTGAAATGTCGATAATACCCCTAAACTTGACCAAGTATCTCAAGAGGAAGTTGAAGGATGGTACTAGTACCAACAATCTAATACGCTTGGTTGATGGCGGAAAGATTTTTGCAAAAGTACTTAAACAGGTTGTTTCAATATCTTTGTTTTTGCTAAAATCTTCTCTTTGTTTTCCCTTCGTTAAGGGTTGATTATGGAAACAGATAAATATCAGAAAAAAATATCTGATATAGTAAATAAGGCGTATAAACTTAAACAAAAGTTAACATATCATAAGTTTATACCAATTATATAGATAAAAATGTCAACACTTTGAATACCAAATCAATATCAATAGACTCACCATAGAATACATTTTCATAAATTGCTTATTAAATCTTGTAAATATTCGTATGTTTGGTCTATAAGAATGATCAAAAGTATACTATTATTACGTTTACTTTTTGACAAAAAAAATGTACGCATTGTTTTGAAACGGTCACTTCACTTGCCTGCGTGTGCATGCCTGCTGACGCCGTCGTCGGCGGCGTGCGGCACAGCGGGCAGCTCGGTCGCCGACGGAGCCAGTCGTCGACTCACCGCCGGTGGAACGTGTGCGCGCACCCTGGCAGCAGCCGGAGCTCGTCGCCCTCCGCGTACTCCGCCAGGCACACCGCGCACGTCGTCTCCTCCTCCGGCGCCGCGTCCTCCTTCGTGCTCCGCAGCTCACCGCCGTTCGTCGACGCGTACACCGTCGTCGGGCATGCCGCCAGGACGGCCTCGTCGAGCCCTGCGTTGGAAAAACCCGTGGGTCCAGAGGTAGTATGTGTACTAAGAAATCTTCCGTACGGATTATTATGAGTAATTTGTTTGAGCGGAGTATTACGAGTATAAGTCGAAGATTGTTAACTGCCCGGGAGTGTTTACAGTTTACACTAGCGTTTCTATCAGGTACTCTTGTAGTCGTCGAGTCTACGAACTCTCATTTGGTAGTGTAGACGTATCCCCTGGCAAAATACAGGAAAACGAGCACCTCTAGAGCAGCAACCCCGGCGAGAACCCAGTAGAATTAGTCGAGGTGCGCACGGTTCAGATTTTCCGAGAACCAGCTCTCGCCCGTCCTCCTCGTCACCCCGTCGATCGCCGAGACGAGCATGCCGCTGGCCTAGCTCCCCACGCCCATGCTGCTCAGGCAGAGCGCGAGCCCAACGCTCCGGAGCGCGTCGGGCACCTGGTCGTAGAAGAACTTCTCGAGGCCGATGACAGCGAACACGTCTGCCAAGCCGATCAGGACGTACTGCGGCACCATCCACCACAGGCTCATCGGCAGGGCCATCTCCAGGCCGGCGTCACGGAGGCGTGCGGCTTCCACCAGCGCCGCGACGGCCATGGCGACGGATGCTATGGTCATGCCGGCGCCGATGCGCTGGAGCATCGTGATCCCGGAGGGGTGCCTGGTGACGCGCCTCGCGAGGGGCACGAAGGCGCGGTCGTACACGGGGACGGAGGTGATGATGGCGAGGCCGACGAAGCTCTGCAGCGCCGCGGGCGGCACGACGATGCCCCCGATGCGCCGGTCCATGGCGCTGCCCTGCTTAGTGAAGAGGGTGGAGACTTGCGCAATGACCATTCCGTACACGACAGTTGTCATCCATATCGGAAGCAGCTTGAACACAACTCCCTTGAATCATAGAAGAGATCATAAAAAACTCTTACCGTTCAGTGTCCATGGCGTCCCTGCGACGAAGGATCCTGTCTGTCCATGCGCGCGCCGTGGCGGCGAACGTTTTGGTGAGCCGCGCGCGAGCACGGCGGTCGCGTGGCCGCTCCGCGCGGTACGTTCGCGTGCCGAGCAAGAAGACGGAAAGGGAGACGAGCATCATGGCCCAGGACGTCCCGAACCCGGCGGCCCAGCCAACGTTGTCCTGCACGTAGCTCAGCGCGACCACGGCGACGATGTAGCCCCAGGACATGGAGAAGTGGAGCCAGTTGAAGAAGGAGCTCCGGGACGCGACGCCGTCCGGCGGGAACTGGTCGGCGCCGAGGGCCTGCGCGTTCGGCTTATGGAAGCCCAGCGCCAGAGCCACCAAGTAGATTGTGAGGTAGAAGAACGCTGCGCGAGCAGGCGACGCTGGGTGCGAGCAGGCCGCGGATGCGTCTTGGCATGCCACTGGTACCATGGATGAGACCGTCAGCATCCCGAAGCTCTGTAAATCATTTGTATATTAATGTTTTGAGATGCTGGTATGTGCAATTATCTAGCTACCGAAACAAATACAAAGGCTGGCAATTGATCCTATACGTATCACCGTATAATCATATGATTCTAGACAGATGATTCGTGCAGAAAACGATGTAGCAGTGAATCTGATGTCAACTTGAGGACCCATGAGAAAAGGAAAACGATCGTAGACCTACTGTAACCAATCGTATGGATATTTTAGTCGCGGGCAGCAGCGACAACAAATCGGCCGGCAAAAGAGCGTCGCAGAAGAAACTGAAAAAACGTAAATAATTCAGAGCGGCTTTACCAACCACGAGGTAGAGGACGCCGGCGGCAACGACGGCCCTGTACCGGCCGATCCAGGAGTCGGCGGCCAGCGCGCCGAGGAGCGGCAGCATCGACGCCGTCCCGGACCACGCGTTCACGCTGGCCGCGGCCGCCGCCGTGGACAGACCCAGCGGGCCGGGTGAGGTACATGATCAGGTTGCCTTGCACGCCGTAGAACCCCACCCGCTCCACGAACTCCACCGCTGCAGAGGGCCAAGGTGGTGAAACAATTAGCTGTGGGCAGTGGAAGGTGCGTGTTGGCGCAGGACTTGGGAAGGCGTACCGATGAGGAAGAGGGCGGCCGGCCATCCGCCGCGGCCGCCGGATTTATTGGTGGTCGACGGATCACCGTGAGGTAGGAGCGCGCCGGAGTCCATTCCTTCTAGTCTGGTGAGTGTTTGTTTGGCCTGAGTGGGGATGTTCTGCTGTCCATGACATATCATGTACTACTACTAAGTACTCCCTCCGTTCGGAAAAGGATGTCACAAAAATGATCTATCTATAGTTCATAATCAACACATGTATATATAAAATGTGTCCGGTTGCAAGGGTGGAGCACGGTGATTTGGAGGACGAGCTCCACAGAGCTCTTTTTTTGAAGAAAAAAAACAAAAAACAAAAACGACATTTTAAGTTTCCAAAAAATGTGAAACAAATCCTAGACGTAGAACGTGATTATGTATACCATTGTGCATAATACCAATGTAAAATATTGTGTTATTTGGTCTATGTAAAAATAACAAAATTCTGGATCTGAGATGTGATTCGAAAAGTTTCAAATTTGTCATGATTTATCATTTTAGAATGGTCATTGTCAACGTTTAGGAATTTTCGCAGCATTTTTGGAAACTTTAAAATATTGATTTTTTTTTCAAAAAACAGGCTGCGTGGAGCTCGTCCTTCAAAAGAACTTTCCGGGGCAAAACTGCATAGAGCGTCCACATGGGGCAACCTATTTTCTCATCTCCTGACTCAACATGGTGCGCCGGCACGGCCACAGGTGTCTGCCATCCTCGAAGGAGGTTCCAATATTAGGATATTAGGCAATATCGATTTACTGGTATTGTAAAAAGTTCCATTTTAGTTTAATATGTCAATGTATTATGTAGAATAACTCAAGTTAATTATTAGCATAATGTTACAATAAAGTGTAGTAATATGATCATGTAGCTAACTTGCCGCTTGTAGAAGCAAAGAAGAAGTGCACCTAAACACTATTTTGAGGAGTGGTATCATTGTATCATACTATCATGTGAGGTGTGGTATAACCAGATTTTTCACCGGAGCATATCTAGTGATACCACATCTCACGTGATACCACAAATATGGGGTCTTTTTCCCAGTGCTCTTCACTCGCCCCATGCCCTTTCTTGAGAGCTTCTCCAGCGCCGCCCCCAGTTCCTTCTACTAGTACTATTAGGAGTAGCTGTGTATTTAGGTTTCGGTGTTCTGCCGGTCTTCGGCTCGTGTCGGGAGGTGGGCGTTGGGTACGTCAGGGCGGATCCGTTGCTAGTTGGTGGAGCTTCTGCTCGTCGCGGTGCTGCGGTGGTCAGAACCGGAGGCAATGGGAAGGAGATCTATCAGCACCTCTGTAAATAAAGTCCTTTTCTCCGGTAGGCTCGACGAGGGTGGCCATGGTACGATGCTTTAATCCTCCACACATGGTGATTTGGAGGAGGAAGGTCTGGTTCCGTGAGCTGTGGTGAGGCTAGTTGGCGACAGGGGAGGTGCGAAGCTTCTCTAGGGAGACATCACATGTTTTGTTGTCGCGCCTGATGGTCTAAATGTGGCTACTCCCACCTCCTTCGTCGGCTTCAGTTTTTCCTAGCCGATAACAACATGCAATGTTCAACCTCCGGGCTACCATGCACAGTTGGAGGCCCCTCTGCTCCAACAAAGCGGTTGGCTGTGCTACGAAGCTCCGCCGTGGTGGAGAAAGAGCTGGATCCGATGGCGTTTTCCAGTTTAGATCTGGGTTCCTTTATGTAAAATGGTGTGGACCTTGTTGTAATTGTTTATTTTCTTCTGGTCCTGGTGAAATTTGCAACTCCACTCACGCCTATGAAATTTGCAAGTTTCAAAAATTCCTATATATATTTGCGGGTGTTCACAAGATGTTTCTATACATTCCCTAAAATTTGCAAAATCAAATTCAAAATACACACTAATAAAAAAAAATTCATCATGAATAGTGTCACAAAAAATGACAGGCTAACTGGCATGCAGGGCTAAGGAGGATGCAGGAGAAAAGGCATGATAATTTCGTACATAAAAACCCAGCTAGGTACAGACATTCACATATAAATCGGTGCCGCCAACGTGAAACTTAAATTGTGCATGTCTTTACACGGCAAGACGTCGCCGGTATTTACCATGCTTACCGTAGGCTTCGACAGAGCCATAAGGTCGTACATACAAGGGACCTAGGTTCTCCTACCGGGGCGGACATCCCTCTTGCTCCCTCTGGGGCCGTCTCTTCTACTTCTTCAGTACTATACCAGTTAATTTAGCAAAATGGATGAGATGAGACACATGCAACTAATTGCTCGTGCAATCCCTATTATATTTCGTCTTCTTATTTATTTTTCTGATAACAAACAATGTGAAATAATTCATGGGTGTTAGTATGCTATATCCTTTCTATTTGCAAAAAATACATAAAAAATATGACTATTTATGACATACAATACAAGACCACAAAAGATTTGGATAAATAGTAATATTGATAAATAGCATGCACATAGTTGTCCACCTGTTCACACAAATACATTTTTTTCTTTGGACTAAACTGTAGAACCACCAGACACGAGTAAAATCATCAACTCGGTAATTGAACATGTATAAGCACAATATGCAAGTCAATTTAAAGCTTAAAACCAGCAAAGACTCTTTCAGTACATCATTTTTAGAATCTTGTGTGTCTGTTACCCTATTGTTGATCAGTTTTTACCATTGGGTTCCTTGTGACAAATTTTCAAAACTTTGATATGTTTCAAGATTTTTTTAATATTAATAAAGCAATAGTCACTTGCTTACCATGTTATATACATGTTGTTAGCTACTTAGTTAACATGTTCCTGAACATCATTCCCAACCTGTCATGTTATTGGTATCGTGGTGTCGATATCGTGGTCCCCGAGGAACCCCGAACTCCATGCGCGTGGGCTACCTCCCTGCCTCCAGAAGAATCCTGGGCCCCGGCAACGGACCCCATGTGGCAAGAACCGTCGAGAAATACAAGATCTATCTACCCGGGGTGTTCCTGGGGAGCGGGAAGGACGATCAACGCCTTCGAGGCCAGCGGCGGCAACCAACGCGTATCCCCTCAACAAGAAGGACACATGAAGCCCCGGTAAGACCCGGGACTGGACGCGGCGCCCGCTCTCTGCGGCTCCTGCCTGCAGCAGAGGTTGTTTGTCGGGCACGACAAGCTCGACAGGCATTTGACAAGACCAGACACGCCGTCCACTGGCGGAGCGCACGGCATGCGGACAGCACGGCGCCACCAATGCCACCTCGACACGCGCCCTGCCCCAGTGGCGCGCTTGCATGATGACCATTTTGGTATCCCCTTATTATATAAAAGGAGGACCGTGGTGAGTAGAAAAGGTGGGAGGATGGTCCAGAAGCGACAAGCGGCACTCCATCCAAGCGGTACACCAGACTTGGGGGATGGAGGAAGGGGAGCACCTCGGGAAGCTGAGTGCTTACCTTCCACCTAGTCCTGAGAAGAGAGAAGGAGAGTGTTCCCCACCATTGTAACCCGACACCATCTCACACTAGTAGGAAAACCCTTTTTAGTGGCGCACCTATTTAGAATTCTGTGGAGCACGGTGGGTGCGCCACAGAATCGTCGCCACAAAAATATAAATTCTGTGGCGCACGCACAGGTGCGCCACAGAACGACCACTTTTCTGTGGCGCACTCCCAACCATGCGCCACAAATAGCTTTTTTTAGGTTTAAAAAAAGGGGAGGCCGAGGTCCTGGTGAACCCGACCAGGAAGCTGTGGCGGCGGCAGGGGCTCGCCGGCCCTTGTGCGTGCGTGGTGCTGTGTATGTGCTGTGTGGTGGAGATAGATCGAGGGGAGGAGGATAGGACGATATAGAGAGAACGGGTTGTGGTGTGTGGTTGCGTGTGTGGCGGCGTCGACGGCCACGTCCTTGTGCGAGAGCAGCGGGATGGTGGCCGCCTGCACGGGCGTGCACCGCTGGAAGCCGCCGCGCTTCAGGGCCTCCACCACCAACGTGGAGAGGGCGGGGGACAGCTCCGAGAAACGCTGCTCCGTCAGCGCGCGCTTTTTCCTGGCGGCAGGATCCTGGTAGCTTTCCCTTGGCAGTAGGTCCGGCGACGGGCGACGGCAGCGATTCCAGCAGCAGAAGCTCGTGGATCGACCTTGTGCTGGCGTCGGATGTGGCGGTGCCGGCGGGGTTTGAATCGGGGCCGCGCGTGAGGATATGGGAGAGGGCGGAGTAGATGGTGGGTGGGGAGGACGGAGTAGAGGGTGGGTGGGGAGGGCGACGGTCCGGTGATGGCGAGATGCACATCGGGCGGTGCGGGAGAGAAAGAGGATCGAGGACGAGTCGTGTGCGTTGGTGCGTGAGAGAAGAAAGGAGAGAGAAGGAGTGGTACGTACGTGGTGCGTTGGTGGCCACGAGCGTGGGTTTGACCAGATCTGAGAGAAGCAGGAGAGAGAAACCAGATCTGAGATATGGTAATTTGATTTTTTTTAATTGCTATCTCTGGCGCATGCAACAATATGCGCCACAGAAAGTAATATTTATGTGGCACATGAGACATCTGACCGCATGCGCCAGAGAAATATGACTTTATGTGGCGCATCTTACTGCATGTGCCACAGAAATGCGCATTTCGGTGGCGCATGCGGGACATGCGCCACAGAAAGTCATATTTTGTGGCGCATTTAGTTTTCGTGCGCCACATAATTCCAAATTTCTGTGGCGCATGCAAAACAATGCGCCACAGAAATTATTTCTGTGGCACATGGCTATTTCGTGCGCCACAAATAGTGAATCCACAGAAAGACAGTTTCCTACTAGTGTCAATACATCCATACATGCAGGACGTTGGGTATTACACGACAACGCGGTTATACGTGCATTTTATATCATCATTTATATAACTTTTAGTATCATACTAGAATGTTATTTGCATGATTATATGATTGTTTCTACATGTTTTAGATGATTTTGGGGACTTTCATACAAAGTCCCTATTTTTGGTATTTAATTTCTGGGAGGCAGAAAACCTCCTTTTTCTTGTCTTTAATGTTTCAGGAGCTACAGGACCTCAAATAATAAAAGGAAAAATACTGCGTCAGTTTTTCATCGGGAGAAAGGCAGAGGGAAGAAGACCGAAGAGAGGAGAGCCACGAGGGCCAAATGGGGGTGGCCCACGTGGCCCATGTACCTGGCCGCGTGGGACCAGCCCAAACTGGCCTCGGGCACCTCCTCGCCTGGGGCTTTTTATCGACGCCTTCGTCTCGCCCGAAAAGTAACGCCCTAATTTTTCCAAGTCCATCCGAGGTCGCGGCGGCGGCGAAACTCCTGATCCCTTCCGAGGGGGGTCAGATCCTGCTGCTCCGGAACTCCGGAGAAGGGGGAAATCATCGTCATCGTCATCACCTCTCCTCCTTGGCGTGGGAGGAGGCCTCTACATCATCACCCCCATCAAGACCAGCACCATCACCATCATCATCACCGTGATCCACTCCGTTCCCCTCGCAGTTTGAGAGTTGCTATACCCTAGATACTTGTCTTGTGCTACTATTCATGTTTGTGATTGAGTACTTGTCATTATTTGGTGGTGAAGTTATAATTTCAGATTGTGTTGTACCACTTATGCCACTGATTATGATCATGTTCGCACGTTGTGAGTAGTTCCCGTATGTTCCTGAGGGCATAGGATGAATTGGCATTGATTTATATATGACATGTGTTGGTATTTTGTCAAGAGTTTATCTTTTATGTGATTCTATGATGGTGTTGTGCGAACGTCGACTGCACAACACTTCACCTTTATGGGCTCATAGGAGAACACCGTAGTGTAATGAATTGATGGAGACTTGGGAGGACACGTAAACCTGAGACCGAGTCATGAAGTTATATTATGAGGGTATTAGTATCGGGGACCTTAGAGTGTAATGCTATGGTGGGACTTTAGGTCTTAATAATTCTTGTGCAGTCATTTGCTTGGCCACATGATCCATCATAAGGGGTTGTAGTTTATTTATTTAGCTATACCTAATTATGGCTCCGTCCAAAGAGGATTAAAACTTGACAAGATATTCAACGTGTTGTTTAATAAATCTCTATGCCTAGCATCATCCATGCCGCCCTCGGGAACGTTTGCCACATATAAGTTACACATCACTTGAGCTTGTCCTTTTGCCACATAAGAGGATTGGGCTTTCTCTCTTTGAGAGCTTTCACTTGCTACTATCTGTTATCTGCTTGCAATTATACAACTGAAAATACCAAAAACACTGCATCTTTTATTGTTTTATTTATCAATCTTACTAACCAATACCTTCAGCTCCTCGTGGGTTCGACAACCTTTTCTAATTGAAAGGTACTACAATTGATCTCCTGCACTTGGGAGTCATCAAGATACTTTTCTGGCGCCGTTGCCGGGGAGCGTAGCGCTATTGGTAAGGAAACTTGAAAGTTGTTTATCTCATTGTTACTATGGCATTTATGAATCGTGCCTCGCTGCATCTTGCTCTATATGAAAGTGCTTATGCCACTACTGCAAAGGTGGTTGAAACTGCTGTGCCTGAGATACCTAAAGTGGGATATAAAATTCCCATGGGTCATGTTAAAAGAGTTATGAAAAATCCATTTACAGGAGATGGAACTAAGTCGGCACGCGAGCACATGGAAATAATTGAGGAAATATGTGGCTTATTCAGACTACCTGGTATTTCAGAGGATCAGGTAAAAAGGAAGCTATTGTATTTGTCTTTATCTGGTAATGCTCGTGATTGGTACAGGTCTTTGGATGAAGAGGTCCAGAATGAATGGAGTATCTTGAGGAAGGTTTTCTTTCTTAAATATTTTACTCCTAAAGAAGCTTATGATAACCGCTGCTATATATTCAATTTCTGGCCACATCTGGGAGAGAGTATTACTCAAGCTTGGGGGAGGTTAAAGGAACTCCTTCGCAAGAATCCATGTCATGATCTTACAAGGAAACTTATATTGATAAACTTTTATGTGAGACTACCTATGAAGCACAAGGAGATTCTGGATAATTCATCTGGTGGAAGTTTTACTAATAACACTGAAGAAGAAGCATGGAATTTATTGGAGACTATTTCTGAAAATACTAGCCACTGGGATCTTGATAAAGGTAATGAGCCATATTTTGATTATGAATATTCATGTGTAGAGAATTTCTCTACTTCTATTCTGTTTAAAAATCTGAGTGATACTTTTGGTCTTGATCCTTATGTTATAATTGAAATAGCTAAAGGTTTTGCTGATCATATCTGTGTTCCAAAAAGTGGATTTGAAGTTTATGTTGAACCTGTTAAACAATCTATTGTTGTTCCTAAAGTTATTAAACAGGTTGAACCAATGTCATCTGTGACAATTGAGGAGTATGTTGAACCACCTCCATTTCCAAACCAAGTTAAGGAGAATTTACTTAAAGCTGTTACTAACAAGAGTAACAAAAGATGTTCTCAGCCTTATGAACAGGTGGAAGTCAACACTCAAATTTCTGTTATCAAGCAACTAAATGAAGAAGACCCAGTGGATGTTTATCTATGTGAAGATGCTACCAAAGTCATCAAAGGTAATTCGGCCAAAGTTGGGAAACCTGTTATATCATGCTCTATTGGGACTTCAAGTTATCATGGTCTATGTGATATTGGAGCAAGTATTAGTGTCATTCCATATTCTCTTTATCTTGAGATCAAGCCTGATATTGATCCCATTGTTATGGAAGAGACAGGTATGACAATTCAACTTGCTAATAAAGATTATATTAGTCCATTTGGAATTGTTAGAGATGTTGAAGTATTGATTGGCAAAATAAAATACCCTGCTGATTTTATTGTGCTTGGTTGTCCTCAAGATTCATTTTGTCCTATCATTTTTGGTAGACCTTTCTTACATACTGTTGGTGCTGAAATTAATTTGCCTAAAGAGAAAGTGTTTATTAAATGTGCTGGTGAGAAACTTGAATTTAACTTTTCCAAATTTGCTGATAAACATGTTGAGAAAGAGCCAATTCCTAATAATTTAATTGAAACTCTTGCTCATATAGCTGTAGCTTCAACTGATGTTGTAGAACGTTATATGCTTAATCAAGATGAACCATTTAATGATGAGGAAAAGAGGCTTTGGAACAAATATTATGGCAACAACCACCACAATTACAATTGCATATCCCACCTGATAATTTAGGAGTGCTACCACCACCTAAAGGGGATCCTAGTTTTGAATTGAAACCTTTGCCTGCAAATCTGAAATATGCATATTTGGATGAGAAGAGCATATATCCTGTCATTATTAGTGCTAACCTTTCAGCTGAAGAGGAAGAGAAATTACTTGATGTGCTAAAAGCTCACCGACCAGCCATTGGATACTCTCTTGATGATCTTAAAGGTATAAGCCCCGCTCTATGTATGCATAAAATTAATCTGGAGTAAGATGCAAAACCTGTTGTTCATTTTCAATGCCGCCTCCATCCAAAAATGAAAGAAGTAGTAAGGAAAGAGCGTTGTGAAGACCAACACTTGGTTCTTAATTGGGAGAAGTGTCACTTCATGGTTACTAAGGGTATAGTTCTTGGGCATAAGATTTCTGGAGAAGGAATAGAAGTTGATCCAGCAAAGATTGAAGCTATTGAAAAACTACCATATCCAAGGGACCTCAAAGGTATAAGAAGTTTTCTTGGGCATGCAGTTTTTACCGTAGGTTCATTAAGGATTTCTCCAAAATATCAAAACCTCTAACCAATCTTCTGCAAAAGGATGTTCCTTTCTCTTTTAATGATGATTGCATTGAGTCCTTTAATATTTTGAAGAATGTTTTAATCACTGCTCCCATTATTCAACCTCCTGATTGGAACTTGTCTTTTGAAATTATGTGTGATGCTAGTGATTATGCAGTTGTGGCTGTTTTGGGCCAACGTGTTGATAAGAAACTGAATGTTATTTATTATGCTAGTAGAACACTTGATGCTGCTCAAAAGAATTATGCTACAACTGAGAAAGAATTTTTAGCAGTACTGTTTGCTTGTGACAAGTTTAGACCTTATATTACTGATTCAAAAGTCACAATACATACTGATCATTCTGCTATTAAATACTTGATGAATAAGAAAGATGCTAAGCCTAGACTAATAAGATGGGTACTTCTATTGCAAGAATTTGATTTACACATTGTTGATAGGAAAGGGGAGGATAATCAAGTTGCTGATCATCTCTCCAGGATGGAAAGCATACCTGATGATCCTATTCCTATTAATGATAGCTTTGTTAATGAACAACTTGCAATTGTTAATGTTTCTAGTGCTAAGGTTGCATCTCTTGGTTTGCCAACTATGCAAATTTTATTGTTGGTAAAGTTTTGCCTCCACACTTCACTTCTCAACAAAGAAAGAAATTCTTTTATGATCTTAGACATTATTTTTGGATGATCCTTTCCTCCATAAGAAAAGTGTGGATGGTATTATTAGACGTTGTGTACCTGATACGTGCATTTTATATCATCATTTATATAACTTCTAGTATCATACTAGAATGTTATTTGCATGATTATATGATTGTTTCTACATGTTTTAGATGCTTTCGGGGACTTTCATACAAAGTCCCTATTTTTGGTATTTAATTTCTGGGAGGCAGAAAACCTCCTTTTTCTTGTCTTTAATGTTTCAGGAGCTATAGGACCTCAAATAATAAAATAAAAAATACTGCGTCAGTTTTTCATCGGGAGAAAGGCAGAGGGAAGAAGACCGAAGAGAGGAGATCCACGAGGGCCAAATGGGGGTGGCCCACGCGGCCCATGTACCTGGCCACGTGGGACCAGCCCAAACTGGCCTCGGGCACCTCCTCGCCCGGGGCTTTTTATCGACGCCTTCGTCTCGCCCGAAAAGTAACGCCCTAATTTTTCCAAGTCCATCCGAGGTCGCGACGGCGGCGAAACTCCTGATCCCTTCCGAGGGGGGTCAGATCCTGCTGCTCCGGAACTCCGGAGAAGGGGGAAATCATCGTCATCATCATCACCTCTCCTCCTTGGCGTGGGAGGAGGCCTCTAC
This sequence comes from Poa pratensis, assembly GCA_947311845.1. Lineage (NCBI taxonomy): Eukaryota > Viridiplantae > Streptophyta > Magnoliopsida > Poales > Poaceae > Poa > Poa pratensis. Next base: position 12,339,398 of record CAMZMU010000071.1, read on the forward strand.
ATCATCAACCCCATCAAGACCAGCACCATCACCATCATCATCACTGTGATCCACTCCGTTCCCCTCGTAGTTTGAGAGTTGCTATACCCTAGATACTTGTCTTGTGCTACTATTCTTGTTTGTGATTGAGTACTTGTCATTATTTGGTGGTGAAGTTATAATTTCAGATTGTGTTGTACCAGTTATGCCACTGATTATGATCATGTTCGCACGTTGTGAGTAGTTCCCGTATGTTCCTGAGGGCATAGGATGAATTGGCATTGATTTATATATGACATGTGTTGGTATTTTGTCAAGAGTTTATCTTTTATGTGATTCTATGATGGTGTTGTACGAACGTCGACTGCACAACACTTCACCTTTATGGGCTCATAGGAGAACACCGTAGTGTAATGAATTGATGGAGACTTGGGAGGACATGTAAACCTGAGACCGAGTCATGAAGTTATATTATGAGGGTATTAGTATCGGGGACCTTAGAGTATAATGCTATGGTGGGACTTTAGGTCTTAATAATTCTTGTGCAGTCATTTGCTTGGCCACATGATCCATCATAAGGGGTTGTAGTTTATTTATTTAGCTATACCTAATTATGGCTCCGTCCAAAGAGGATTAAAACTTGACAAGATATTCAACGTGTCGTTTAATAAATCTTTATGCCTAGCATCATCCATGCCGCCCTCGGGAACGTTTGCCACATATAAGTTACACATCACTTGAGCTTGTCCTCTTGCCACATAAGAGGATTGGGCTTTCTCTCTTTGAGAGCTTTCACTTGCTACTATCTGTTATCTGCTTGCAATTATACAACTGAAAATACCAAAAAACAACTGCATCTTTTATTGTTTTATTTATCAATCTTACTAACCAATACCTTCAGATCCTCGTGGGTTCGACAACCTTTTCTAATTGAAAGGTACTACAATTGATCTCCTGCACTTGGGAGCCATCAGTACCTGAGCATGAACAACAGGCTATTATAAGAGATTGTCATGACAGTCCCTATGGAGGGCATCATGCAGGAGATCGCACAGGAGTAAAGGTATTACAATCTGGTTTCTATTGGCCTACTTTATTTAAGGACTGTGCTGAATATGTTAAATCTTGTGATAAATGTCAAAGAGTAGGAAACATTGGTAGGAGGAATGAAATGCCTATGAATTATTCATTGCCACTTGAACCATTTGATGTGTGGGGTTTTGACTTTATGGGTCCTTTCCCAGAATCAAAGACAAAGCATACTCACATTTTGGTTGCAGTTGACTATGTTACAAAGTGGGTGGAAGCAATTCCAACCAAAAGTGCAGATCATGCCACAGCAATGAAGATGCTCAAGGACATCATTTTCCCCAGGTTTGGTGTTCCTAGGTTCTTAATTACTGATGGTGGTTCTCATTTCTTGCATGGTGTTCTTAGAAAAACTTTGGCAAAATATGATGTTAACCATAGAATTGCATCTCCTTATCATCCTCAAACAAGTGGGCAAGTTGAATTAAGCAATAGGGAAATTAAACTCATTTTGGAAAAGACAGTGAATAAGTCTAGATCTGATTGGCCAATTAAGATTAATGATGCTTTGTGGGCTTATAGAACTGCTTTTAAAAATCCTATGGGAATGTCTCCTTATAAAATGGTTTATGGAAAAGCTTGTCACTTACCTGTTGAACTAGAACATAAAGCTAGATGGGCTATTAAACAACTGAACTTTGATTTTAAAACTGCGGGAGAAAAGAGAATTCTTGACCTAAACCTACTTGACGAATGGAGAAATGAAGCTTATGAAAGTGCCAGGATGTTTAAAGAAAAAGTTAAGATTTGGCATGACAAGAAAATTAAGAAAAAGGAATTCAAAGTAGGTGATCAAGTTTTATTGTACAACTCTCGTTTCAAGTTTTCTGCAGGGAAGCTAGCTTCAAAGTGGCAGGGACCATTAGTGATACAGGAGGTGTACCGTTCAGGAGCTATCCGTCTTCACGGTGACATGAAAGGTAAACCTCATGTAGTCAATGGACAACGCCTTAAACCTTATATTGCAGGAAAGAGCTTCATCGGAAGGGTGGAGGAGTTGAATTTACAAACACCGGAAGAGGTAATTGAGAGAAATGCAGTTCAGAAACCCTAAATCAATAGAAGGTAACTTTTGTGTTGGAAAGTTTCTCGGAATTGCATAAAATTTTACGGAGGTCAATTTTTATGGAAATCATCGTATGGGACAAGAAAACTGGACGAAACGGAGACCCGAGGGAGAAAAGAGAGGGGCCCACGCGGCCCATGTACCTGGCCGCGTGGGGCTGTCCCTTTTCCACCTCGGAGTCCTTTTTCGTCTCGTTTTCGATCCCGACGCTTCGCCTTGACCCAAAAACCCTCAATATATACCCCTCTCTGTCGATCTAATCTCGCACCGAGCGTTCTCGAGCGATTCTTTCTTTTGCTGTTTCTGCCTGTCAGGTTTTTAGCCATGTCTTCGGGAGACTCCTACCAATGCTCCTCCATGGACGACGATGATGATGAACTCGATGGGTACAGCCCCACGTCCATATGGAGGAGGAATAGGAAGAGGAAGGACTACTCCGACGATGAAGACTACAAGCTTGATGAAGAGGAGATGGACAAGCAAGAAGCTGAAGAAGAAGAGCACAAGCCCTCCGTCGACATCGCGCCCTTGGCGACAGCACCTCCATCACCCATTGCTGTTGCCGGCGTGAGGGTGAACCACTCTCTTGGAAACAAGAGGCGGGGCGCGCGCATGCAGACCGGAGGGAAGGTTCCCAGGCGCTTCCTTGCGAGCAAAAACGTAGCTTCTACTCTTATTGACAGGGAATTTCAGCGCACCACTCAAGAAACTATCCTGGTGAATGGGATCGCAAGATCCCTAACAAGAAGGTGCCAAGCCCTGAGTGGAAGCCTTGCAAAGAGTCGGTGGAGAAGAATCTCATGCAAAAACTGGGAGAAGCCGCAAAAGAGTTCGAAAAAGCTTACAACCTCATGATGAAGATCATTGGGGATCTTGAAGATAATTATTATGAAGGCAATGTGAAAGAAGAGAGGGAGTTCTAGCAAGACACCAAGCTTGGGGGAGTTCCATCTAGTCTTTCTCTTTATCAATCTATCATATCTATCTAGTCATGGTGTGCTTTGCTTTTATCGATTAGTTATCAATATCTCTTAGGCGTGTGTGAGCTCATGGAGCATTATCATGTATCCCTATCTTATGGTTTATCAATGAATATTAAAGTATGGTGTCATCCATGATTCTCTTGTTTGGGGATTTATGGGTAACACTCATGCAAATGAGCGTGGCATATTTAGAATTTCAATCACATCTTGCCTTGAAATTAATTAACTTGAGTATGTTGGACAATTATAGAATTATCTCAATATAGAAGAAGTAAAAAGACTTGTGAATTAATAGTTTGAGGTTAAGATATAGTCTTGTAGGATAAGAAGTTGAGAAGACTTAATGAAAAGGATATAAAACACTCTTGTTACAACCTAGTATCTTTTGAGCAAATTAATGATCATGGATATTTCAATACTTATGCTCTTGAATGTGAATGAAAGGAAGGCACCTGAAATTTCAGCTAGCCATGGAAAGTGTAAGAAAAGGGTTGTGTAGAGCATGGGAACTTGATTGAGATATCCATGACTAAAGTTTGCACTAGTTACTAGTCAAGCAAGAGTGATAACAATTTTTATATCTATCTGTCTTTTCATTTGTCTTCTTTTGAACTTGTTATCCAATGAGAGTTTATCTTGTCTTTGAATTTCAGCAAAGTATAAAAGATTATAATGCTTGCCATGAAGAGCAAAAGCATGTGAAAAACAATATGATTCGATTGTCCAACATACAATGGTTATTTGCTTTCAAAAGTAAGGGGTGATTGCTAGAGTTCTACTTATGTTGCCCTCATATGTATGAGTTTTAGATCATTAATCTTATCTTGCAATTGAATATGATGATGATACAATGCCCGTATTTATTTATCAACCATAAGTCCATTGATGCATGTAATGATCTATGTCCTTACTTACTCGAGGACGAGTAAAGGTTTAAGCTTGGGGGAGTTGATACGTGCATTTTATATCATCATTTATATAACTTTTAGTATCATACTAGAATGTTATTTGCATGATTATATGATTGTTTCTACATGTTTTAGATGATTTTGGGGACTTTCATACAAAGTCCCTATTTTTGGTATTTAATTTCTGGGAGGCAGAAAACCTCCTTTTTCTTGTCTTTAATGTTTCAGGAGCTACAGGACCTCAAATAATAAAAGGAAAAATACTGCGTCAGTTTTTCATCGGGAGAAAGGCAGAGGGAAGAAGACCGAAGAGAGGAGAGCCACGAGGGCCAAATGGGGGTGGCCCACGCGGCCCATGTACCTGGCCGCGTGGGACCAGCCCAAACTGGCCTCGGGCACCTCCTCGCCTGGGGCTTTTTATCGACGCCTTCGTCTCGCCCGAAAAGTAACGCCCTAATTTTTCCAAGTCCATCCGAGGTCGCGGCGGCGGCGAAACTCCTGATCCCTTCCGAGGGGGGTCAGATCCTGCTGCTCCGGAACTCCGGAGAAGGGGGAAATCATCGTCATCGTCATCACCTCTCCTCCTTGGCGTGGGAGGAGGCCTCTACATCATCACCCCCATCAAGACCAGCACCATCACCATCATCACCGTGATCCACTCCGTTCCCCTCGCAGTTTGAGAGTTGCTATACCCTAGATACTTGTCTTGTGCTACTATTCATGTTTGTGATTGAGTACTTGTCATTATTTGGTGGTGAAGTTATAATTTCAGATTGTGTTGTACCACTTATGCCACTGATTATGTTCGCACGTTGTGAGTAGTTCCCGTATGTTCCTGAGGGCATAGGATGAATTGGCATTGATTTATATATGACATGTGTTGGTATTTTGTCAAGAGTTTATCTTTTTATGTGATTCTATGATGGTGTTGTGCGAACGTCGACTGCACAACACTTCACCTTTATGGGCTCATAGGAGAACACCGTAGTGTAATGAATTGATGGAGACTTGGGAGGACACGTAAACCTGAGACCGAGTCATGAAGTTATATTATGAGGGTATTAGTATCGGGGACCTTAGAGTGTAATGCTATGGTGGGACTTTAGGTCTTAATAATTCTTGTGCAGTCATTTGCTTGGCCACATGATCCATCATAAGGGGTTGTAGTTTATTTATTTAGCTATACCTAATTATGGCTCCGTCCAAAGAGGATTAAAACTTGACAAGATATTCAACGTGTTGTTTAATAAATCTCTATGCCTAGCATCATCCATGCCGCCCTCGGGAACGTTTGCCACATATAAGTTACACATCACTTGAGCTTGTCCTTTTGCCACATAAGAGGATTGGGCTTTCTCTCTTTGAGAGCTTTCACTTGCTACTATCTGTTATCTGCTTGCAATTATACAACTAAAAATACCAAAAAACACTGCATCTTTTATTTTTTATTTATCAATCTTACTAACCAATACCTTCAGCTCCTCGTGGGTTCGACAACCTTTTCTAATTGAAAGGTACTACAATTGATCTCCTGCACTTGGGAGTCATCACGCGGCCTGAACCTGAGTCCATGAGTCTTTCCCCGGGAATCGAACCTGAAGTGCCTCGCGCCATCCTACCGAACAAATTGGGGGTGCCCCGCATCCCCGGTGTCTGCGTTCCGATATGTGACACGTGGATGCCATCAGGGGTATCTCACGCTGAAGGTAGAACGTGGGGGTAAGACGAAAAGCCGTCCGGGTCGAGATTGTACATGGTGATTTACCCACCTTCAGGTTACACGGCGGTGGCGGAACTCTGCGTGCTTATATAGTTCAATATAAGAAAAAATAGCCGTGAACATGTTACAACGAGTATGAGATTATGTGTAGTCCTAAGGCTAGCATATTGATACGTCTCAAACGTATCTATAATTTTAGATGTCCCATGTTGATATTATGCCTATTGTTACATGTTTTATATACACATCACCGCATTTTTACACATTTTCTTGGACTAACCTATTAACAAGATGCCACAGTGCCAGTTCATGTTTTCAGCTGTTTTCCGTTTCAGAAAAGCTAGTCGGGGAATATTCTCGGAATTGGACGAAAATCAATGGAGGTCAATATTTCACCGGCACGTCCATGGAGTCCAAAGGGGAGACGGAGATGCGCCAGAGGGCGGCCACACCACCTAGGGCGCGGCCCCCATGCCAGGCGCGCCGAGGGGTGGTGTGGGCCCCTCGGTTGCCCTCCGACGCCATCCCTTCGCCTATTTATTCCTCCTACCCCGAAAACCCTAAAGTACCGAAGGATTTCTCTAGAAAAGCTCCGTAGCGCCACCGCCACCGAAAACCCTAATTCGAGGGACAGAAGTCTCTGTTCCGGCACCCTACCGGGACGGGGAAGTGCCCTCGGAGCCATCTTCATCGCCATTGCTGCCTCCTGTGATGAGGAGGGAGTAGTTCTTCATCGAGGCTGAGGGCTCATGCCGGTAGCTATGTGGTTTATCTCTCTCTCTCATGGTGTGATCTATTTGTGATCATGAGCATTGTAATCTAGGTTGAACTCATAGATGTTTTTCTCCTTCATTATGTTATGATTATGCTACTCAAGTGGTTTTATCAATGTAATCTCCGGAGTCACCTTTGTCCCACGGTGCGAATGTGACAGTGCGCGTGTGATGCAAGTAAAATGCATACATGAACTTTGCATTATTTTTACTTATATTCCAGTCATAGTTGCATCATATAAGGGTTATATCACTGTTTTATAATGATTTTGGGAATATTTGGTATGCTTCCTATTTTTATGGAATTAAACCTGCACAGGCAGAAAACCCCTTTTTCCATGTTTTTGACTTTCAGGGACCAAACGACGTACAAATGACCTAATATTTTACGGGGCCCAATATTTGGAAATAAGAAGACGTACCAGCCAAGAATCCACGAAAAAGGAAGTCCGAGGAAGAAATTGGATGGTCCCACGCGGCCAGGTACATAGGCCGTGTGGGACCACCTCTTTTATTCCTCGTGGCTCCGATGTCGTCCGTTTTCGTCTCCGTGGCTTCGTCTTGACCTAAAAACATCTATAAAAATAGCCCCCCGACGTTCTCTGGAGTGAGCGCCGCCGAAACATAGAAACACCGAAACAGAGACCTGGAGCTGCAGATTGGAGGGGGAAAACTCCGGCGGGGCGCTGCCGGGGTGGTCTCCATCTTCTCCAACGACTTCTCCACCGTCTCCATGATGAAGGGGGAGTAGTCCACCCCCTGGACCTTGGGTTTGTGGTGGTAACTTGATCTAATCTCTCTATGTATGATCATTGTTGGAGTCCATATGATGTGCCTTGCATAAGTATGGATCTATCTATGTAATTCTTATGGTGGATATTGTGGTATGAGATGATTTGTTATACATTTACCGTTGTGTTGGAGCTTTTATGATTTGTCATACTTTGGAGATATTCTATGATGCATGTGATGGTTTGATTTATGCATAATGCCTTGTTTATCCTTGTCATGAGGTGATTGACACCACCAAGTGTGGATAGATGAGAGAGATGTGGTCATGCACACGAATTATGAATCATTGCACTAGTGTTTAGAATATTGTCCATTATGAAGTATGATGTATGTAGGTACGGGATGGCCGATGTGACACGGCATATGTATTGAGTGACATGTGAAATACAGCCCAACATCCTTTATCTGGGGGTAAAAAGGAAGAGTATGATGTGGGAGTGAGAGCAACCACGCTAGCCTTACGAGGGTGACCTAGCAACACAAATGAGTACTTCTTTCAACTATGTGTTTTAGGACATATAGTCATAAAAGCTACCATTAAAACATGACAATTGTGTGTACTTTATCTATAACATGATAATCACCGTAGATGAGAGAGAGGATTAAGTGAACCCATGAACCCATGTCCATTGTTCCTATAAGAGAAAACCTTTGTCTTGTCCTCTTGCATTGAAGAGGATTGGGACACTTTTACATTCTTGTTTTGTTACATTAAACTTCCATCCATTAAATCAACCATCTTGTTCTTTAAACTTGTTTAGTGCATAATCAACTAAAACTTGTGACACTTTAGTTGTAGGGAATAGATAACTTTTCCTTCTTGCTCCTGCGGATCGATACCTACTTCCACATTGAGAGGTGCTACAGTGATCCCCTGCTCTTGGGGGTTATCAAGTACTTTTCTGGCGCCGTTGCCGGGGAGCGTAGCGCTTAAGTTTCTATTCTTGTGTGCACTAGACTTTAGATTTATTTTATCTTGTTTTATATCTTGCAATCATCTAAGCTTGGGGAGGTTCCTTTAAACTTGTTTGGTTGTGAGTTTCTCATTAGTTTTACTTTCAGTTTTATATATCAAAAACCCAAAAAAATTAAAAAATGGAGAAACTTTCTGGAATGTCTATGGGTAATGATTATTTTAAAAGGTATGACGCCTACTCTGAATATCAATCAACCAAAGAGGGAAATAGAGTGGGTAAATTGCTTAAAGCTCTTCACAAAATAGCTAATCAGTTTTGTGAGTTACATGGTATAACTTGTTGCAATAGAAGAGTTGTTAAACATTCCCACTATCAATGCAAGTATAATAGTGATCCTATAATTGCTTGTTATCGTGAAGATGAATGTTTATGCCCTGATATAGAACAAGTTGAGAAATATATTGCTTATGTTGGAGCCCATGAGATAGACTCTCTTCTTGATAAATTTCTTGCAACTAGTCATGTAGCTCGTGAAATGAAAGGGCAAGTTTCTATTATTCTCCAAATTTGCAAAAAAGAATTTAGTGATAATGTTTATGTTAAAGAAAGAATTCTTGCTGCCACGGAAAGCACTAACATTTTGCAGGAAGAGGAGGATAAGAACCTAAGCTTGGGGATGCCCGTGCAACCCCAAGAGGATGATGAAAACATAAGCTTGGAAGAGGAAGTATGTGAAGAGGAGATTGAAATGGATGTGTTCCAACCTAAGCTTGGGGAAGATTGGATCTCCCAACTTCACCATCAACATTTGATAGTAGCACTCAAACTCAAAAATCTTTTGTTATTTATGAGAATCCATGTTATGATGAGTGTGAAACTGAAAATGCTATGGTCCTATATGATAACCCATGCTATTATGATGAAACTAAAATGCTCCTTTACTTTCTATTAATGCTACTAGTGAACTTATTGATGATAATGAGGAGTATTGCTTAAATATGCTATATGATAATGCTTTAGATGATGGTCCTATGCTTATTGATAAACCTCCATGTTTAGTTGTTACTAAATTATGTGAGGATAAAAATGATATACTTGCTGTTTGTGATAGTACTCTTACTCATGAGAGTCCTACTTTGTTTTGAACTCTCCTAACTACACCATAGAGGAGAAATTTGCTTATGTTGAGAAATACTTATGTGGTTTGCAATTATCTTTAGTTCCAAATCTTTGTTGCAACCATGATATTAAACTTGATATTGATCTTATTAACTATTTTGAAAGAGGGAAGCATGCTAATGAATTCCATAATAAATTTAATAATCCTCTTTATGTGCCTAAATTATCTAAGTTGAATGATTCTTGTGGTTATATGGTTGAATTTATTTCTACTACTTGCAACTATTATGAAAGAGGAGGTGATAAGAACCCTCTTTATGCTACTAATAATTATGCTGCAAGTAAATATTGTTAATATGCATTGGAAACTTCTATTTATGTGATTCATTCATATACAAAATGCCAATGCATAGAAAGAAAGTTAGACTTCGTTGTTATTACTTTTGTGTTTTGTTTTTCTCTCAACTAGGGTTCAACTTGACTATTATTTTGATTGGTTTGAGAACACCATGGGATCCTGGTATTATGCATGAACACTTTCCAAGGAAGAGGGACACATCAAAGTTCAAGCTCCCTCATGAGCTTCGTCCACAATAAACATCAAGTAAGAAGCCTAGCTATATGGCTATAAAGAAAGCGCTTTACGGGAGGCAACCCGGTTGTTTTTATTTGTGATTTTCTTTGTGTCCTCTTGCTGTAACAAGAGACTTAGTGTTTAGTTTAGTTTCTGGAATTTTTAATAAAGTGCCAAGTTTTACTCATTTTGGTGTGAAAAGTTGCTTATAGCGTTCGGAGATTTTATTCCTGCACGAATCTGTGCACGGTATGATTTTTAATTCTTATTCTGTAACTCCGAATGAGCTCATATTTAACTGTAGTGGCAACTTTTCATCCTCTGTATGCATGAATTTTTTGGAATTTTCCGACAAAGTTAAGTAGGGTAGAAAAATACGTTTAGCTGCTGCTGTTTTTCTGGACAGATTCTGTCCCATTTTGTTTGATGCATGCTTAGAACTTTAACTTGAATCTTTTTGATCCAATTGAGTTTATGAGTAGGCATACAACATTATACATTTCTGGACATTCATATGAATTTTTGTCTAAGGATTATATGCAGCAAGAAATCTATTTGTTTATCACTACTAATGCCCCACAGAAAAGAAATGGGAGAAACGGTGTTTTGAAGTTTTTTCACAGGGATTAGAGGAGATGCACCAAGAGCTATCCAAGGATGGTGAAGACCATAAGCTTGGGGATGTGAAGACAACCCCACTGGACCTACACACTCTCGGTTTGCACACGTCTAACTTCTGTTTTTCGATCGAAACACTTTATCGCATAAACTTGGAGCGTCTTTTTGTTTGTTTAGGTTTGATTTTTATTTTGTGAGACCACCACACTATCATTTATATATGAGAGAGCTACTGGAAATTTGGGTTGAATTATGTTGGATGCTATTATAAGATTGGGAAAAGGGATGTTGGAGTTAATTTTAAAAGATACATATAGTTGCATGATTCATGAGCTTGTTAATGAGTAATAATTTGCAAGTATTTTATCAAGAGCTATCTTTTATTCATGTTTTGATGCTAAATGTTATTTACCTTGTTTTAACATGGATTAGTTAGTTCTATGGACACTCATGCATGCATTTAGATGGTCAACTTTCTCCCTCTTGCTAGCCCAAAAATTCCAACAAGCAAAAACTTGTTTCCAACACCTTCAACCAAAGTTTTTCCAGTGAGTCCACCATATCTACCTATTAGCTTTATGCTATTCCGAGTATGTTTATCATGATATTTGTGTTATCTATACCTCTGAATGAAAATGCTTATGTTGTTGATTGTTGTGGGAAAAGTTGGTTATAGAGCTCTCTCGAACTTGATGCACACTTTACTTTCATTGCATAAATAAAACATGACCCATTGTGATTAAAATTATGATGTTGTGGGCTTGACAAATGTCTTTGGTTGAGAGTTAGCTCATATGTGCTGTCACATGGCAAGCTTTCAACATTGCACTTCATTTCATTTAGTTGATATCATGTACTTTTGTTTATGGATGCTTACCATGGGTGAAATAAATGTGGAAATGAAGTGAGTTTAAATGAGTTTGTATAAATGGTTAGAGAGACGCCTGGGCCGCTAATCTAAGCCATGCATCATTCATGGTGGAAATTTACTTACATGCTATGGTGAACCTTCTGTGATACACCTTACAATAAAAAGCTATCTAATGGTAAATAAAAAGGGTGTTGAGATTGTTCATTGTGTTTGTTTGTCTTGTCATTTTGATATGGGCTTGTTCCATATCCTGGGACAAGAGGTACCCCAGTTGACGCTCTTAATGATACTATTATTACTTACAATGATATTTAACTTGAACTTGCTTTGTTTTCCAAGTTGAGTAACACATGGAGTAGGTACTTGTATTCAAGGGGCATGAGACTTTCAACCTGTACTTTGTCAAGCACACTACTGTATTTGCTTTCACTTTAAACTTAATCATTCAAGATGCTATGATAGGGGAATGAGAGCTTGACACCAAGGATTACCATATTACAATCATTGACTTAAGTAGAGAAGTTCAGAAGTTAGATGAAACTTATTCATGCTTTACCTCTACTCATATATATATCTTTCCAAAGTGTCCACCTTTTATATTCAGATTTTCATCAATACTCTATGACCATTGTAGGATGTTCTTACTTATCATTATGCATACTTGTGGTCCATAGTACTTCTTCTCTTATGTTACACTTTGTGAATTATCATTGAACATCCTTGCATTGAATACTTGATATCACTTCATAAACTATCTTGCATATTGCTACTCCTTTTAAGAATGAACCATTTGACTCTATGTAGCAATAGTAATCATCTTTGATATCCATTGTTAGTATTAAATTGCAAAGTCCATGTTAGTTTTATCACCTTCATACTCGAGGACGAGTATAGGTTAAGCTTGGGGATGTTGATGCATGTAAAATGCATACATGAACTTTGCATTATTTTTACTTATATTCCAGTCATATTTGCATCATATAAGGGTTATATCACTGTTTTATAATGATTTTGGGAATATTTGGTATGTTTCCTATTTTTATGGAATTAACCCTGCACAAGCAGAAAACCCCTTTTTCCATGTTTTTGACTTTCAGGGACCAAACGACGTCCAAATGACCTAATATTTTATGGGGCCCAATATTTGGAAATAAGAAGATGTACCAGCCAAGAATCCGCGAAAAAGGAAGTCCGAGGAAGAAATTGGATGGTCCCACACGGCCAGGTACATAGGCCGTGTGGGACCACCTCTTTTATTCCTCGTGGCTCCGATGCCGTCCATTTTCGTCTCCGTGGCTTCGTCTTGACCTAAAAACGTCTATAAAAATAGCCCCCCCCAACGTTCTCTGGAGGGAGCGCCGCCGAAACACAGAAACACCGAAACAGAGACCTGGAGCTGCAGATTGGAGGGGAAAACTCCGACGGGGCGCTGCCGGGGTGTAACACCCCGAAAATTTAGACCGAATTTCCAATTAAATTTTGGACGCCGGAAAAACTTTTCGGGTTTCTAAATGTTTTCTTCGAACCCGTTGGTCTTTGATTTGACTTTGGTTTCGCTCTCCTAGAAAAAAATTTCCCAACAATCGTCGATCTTTGTCGACCTCCACCATAATTCCATGACATGGTTTTGTCTGCTAAACATTGGTTCCATCTGGATATTGCAAAAACCCTTCTGCCTGTCCTACTAAAGCCTCCACCGCAATCTTAGCTTGGAATAAATTCTACCAAGCTACCATATGGTTCCCTCATACACAGAGATCACTCCCACGGAAATATATTTCATAGCCCCATGCAATATTCCAAAGATAGACCCTATTTCCTATTATGTCGGTTTCAATCCGAAAATTATCCAGACACCTTCCACTCTACAATTTTGGGGAGATGCATAAATCCACCCCCTGAACATTTCACTCCACTGTCCCAACCTCATTTGAGCAATATTTGAGGTACTTCCTTTGTAATGCTCTTTTCTTGTCTATTAGCAAATTCCAAAGGAACCCCTCTTTGCTTGTCTCCAAAAATTCTACCAAAAATTCAGAGATGACCCCTAGGCAGTTTGTAGTCCGTTTATGCAAAAATATTTGGTACCTTGTTAAGAAAATATTTGACTTTTCCTCTGTCCAAGTTTCTGCCCTAAAATTCGAATGTTTTCAAAACCAAGCCAAATGATTTTTGTAGTGAGAGGAAAGTACCTAGATGCAAGCCCTGGTAGTGCCTACCCCTCTGGGCAAAGTCTTGATCAAAACAAAAATCGTTTGCTTCTCCAAACAACCTTTTTCCATTTGGACCAGTACTGTTTTTCAAAAGTTCTAGTCGCACCAAGTTTCTAATTTGCAAAAACTTTAGTCACCAAAGTTGTAGAGTTTTGAATTTGGCGTGCAGTGGTGAAAACCCCATCGCGTTTGGAGCTCCGAGTCGCCGGGAACGCAACGATGCCGCCGTGTCGCACCCTAGACGCCCGCTTTGGCGTGACCTAAACCTCGCTTAGCCCTAAACCTCTGCCTAATCTCCAGCTGCAGTGTAACCTCGTGCTCTACTACTGATCCAGCTCCTCCTCTTATCCTCTCCACCGACGTTATCCACTCCACCGACAACACAGTGCCATGGAGGAGAGCTTCCCGTGTTCTCCCCTTCCCTGCCTTTAAAAGGACCCGAGCCCTCTCTCGCGGCGGCACCCAGCTCTCCAGTCCCCTCCCCTGCCCGAGCATCTCTCCCTCCCTCTCCAGAACCCCTCCCCATTTTTTTCAGCGGAGGAGACCGAGCCGAGCTCATCTTCGGCCATGGTTGACCATGACCATGTCGAGGAAGAGCGCGAGCTAGCGCAGCCTCCCCCTCGCCCCTAGCCGTCCCACTGGTCGCGGTACGCCGCCGCCGTTTTTTTCCGCCGTCGGTAGGCACCCTGGCCACCACGAAGGACGGCGCCGTCAACCTGGCCGCCATGGCCGTACGGGCGTGCTCGCACTCGTCGCGCCCGCGACCTTCTCCCTGCCGCCTGGACCCCTCCCCGGGCGCGGCACAGACCCACGGCGTCGCCGTCGTCCTCGGATGGCCGCCGAGCCGCCAGCCGCAGCCGGCCGGCGCCATGGCCGTGCGCCTGGCAAGCTCGCGAGGAGGCGAGGACGTCGACCTTGTCCCCACCGACGGCGCCGCCTCCCCTGGCCACGATGTGCCTCCGCCATCCCGTGCCCGCTGTCTCCCAGCGCCTCGGCCCTCCCAGCCGTCGGCGGTGGCCACCGTCCGAGCCGCCGTGCGCTATCTCGCGCGAGGAAGACGACGTACAGGAGGTCAACGTTTGGATCGAATCGATCTTTTTTTTCTTCCTTTCCCAGGCAGCCACACCAGCCCAGTCCAGCGGCAGAAGCAGCCCAGCCCAACGCGGCCCAGCACGGCCCATCCGCGCGGCAGTAACGGCCCGTGCTGTTTTTTTATCGCGGAGCTCTTTCTTTTTTTCTGGGAGACAGACGTCAAACGTCCGTGTCTGTTGAACCGTGACTCCGATTCAGGTGATCCAAATTTGTAAACTCATGTTTTGAGCTGCTCCATCCAGTAGTATAACTTTCACTTTTGTATAAAATACTTGTATGCTTAGCACCCTTGTGTGCCTGCATAGGGTATTCCGCGGTACCGGCAGACCGAGACCCTGACCTGCGACATGTCCGTGACCCTCCAAGCCAAATGGTGCCAATCTTCGGAGGCAAGCTAACCCCTTGCTATGAGCCGTCCCGCAATGTTGTTTGTTATTTGCTTATTGCCATGCCTAGTGATTATATTTGTCTGCGTTCGGTATATGTTATGTCGGGCTGTTATTGTTGTGTTCAATATGTTATTTCAAATATTGCTCCTGCCATGTTTCATTCATCATCCATGTATGCATTAGAATGATGTGTGAATTAATTGTGTGCCTCGCACTTGCGCGGCTTTGTCGAACCCTCTAAATAAACAACTATAAAACATGTGTCCCTATGATTGTTTGGTTCTTCTTCTTCGCCGAGGTGAGGAGCGGACGAATGTCGTCTTATGATCCTCGGAGTTGGGGGCATTTGCCAAAAGAGTTATTTGCTTCTTATCCCTCCGTCAAATATGGTTGGCGTAAGCCACCCGGACTGCGACGCTTAGGAGCTGACTTTCCATTTGGTTCTTTTTGCCAAGATTGCTGACACCACGTCAGGTTAATCCTCGAGTGGAATGGATGCTTTCTTTCTTATGATTGCTTTTCGGTTCATTGTTTGAGGCTACATGCCTCACCAACTTGTAATTAATCTGCGAGGGCGCTGGCTGGAGGAACCGCCACAGTCGTCCGATCAAACCAACCAAGCTATGTTTTGTAGTTGATCTGTGGTGGCGCTTGTTGGCGGGATCGCCACGATAGTCACCCGGTCGACGCTAACCAACTAGTTGATCTGTGGTGACGCTTGTTGGCGGGATCGCCACGATAGTCACCCGGTCGACGCAAACCGACTAAACCATAATTCGTAATTGATCTGTGGTGACGCCGGCTGGAGGAACCGCCATAGTCACGCAGTTAATACAAACAATCTATTGCTTGTATCATGATGTTGCTAATGACCTGTTGTTTGATGATATATTATTATGATATTATGGTTGTTGTGTTGGACTAATCCTCTGTCGCTTGGACTTGTTGTGATGAAACTTGATTAAATGAAACACCCCTCCAAACTTCGATAGGGTCAGTCCATAGTACCACCAATCTGAACATCGAAAGCACTACCTCTGTCGCTCATATGGGCGGGCCTTGACCTACGTAATCCTATTGAGCCTCCTTTGATGCCACCCTTTTTGGCAAGTCTAGTCGGTTACCATAGTTGGTCGGGGCTAGTCTTGCAAAGGTTCCGGAGCTAGGCGTCGCTCATGGGTTGGGGACGTGCCGGATTCACTTCTGCATAAGGCATATAGTTATGTCGGTGGCTATATAGGGAGTGTCTTGATGGCGTGAACGGTTGAGTGAGTGTATCAGACCGTCTTATGGATGTGATCCTAAAGTACCGGTTGTTAATGATCCACTTGGATGAGTGAAGTATTGCAACCTCTCGAGAGTGTAAATCTGGATATCTAGCCTCATTCCAAGGTTATGGAACAACAGTTCAGTGTCGGTCACACTATTGTCTTTGTCGAGTCAGGAGGTTAAACATAAGTTCTGTGTGAAAGAAAGATGAACAACCTGATTTCACTAAATGAACAATAAGTTGATGCATGGAATGTTACTTGAGATGTGATTGTGAACCAGGTTTAGGGATGGCGGTGTGATGCGTTGGGAAGCCTATAGTTAGGCCAGAGCCCACATCAACCGTGCGTGCCCAGAGTGAAATGATGAGGCCAGTGGGCCTAGCAGTGATCACAGGTGCTGTTGTGTATTATTTGGTACCCACTTGGTACACCCGTCTTCTCGTCACAGGTAAGCCCTTTGTATGATTGCCGGTGCACGATCCAACCCCACCTGGCTTGGACTCTGTACTGGTGATACCCCCGTTGCTTGCTTATGACATGTTTGGTTGTCAATGCCATGCTACTTTTATGTCATGTATCTAGAGTACACTTGCCATGTTGTAGGAGTTTATTTCCAATATATCTTGCTGCATGATTGTTGGATTGTTTGTAGTGAGTGGCGATTCTTGCTGAGTGCATAAAAATGTACTCACGGGCCTTGTGATTGTGGCCAGATTTTGGCGAGGACTCAACTTCCACCTTAGCAAGGATAAGGAGCAGAAGCGTGCTAGGATCAGTAGCCCAGCCAGATACCTGTGGAGTGGAGCCGCTCCAAGCCGTTGCCTCATTTATGTCTTCCGCTGCCAGTTAAAACTCTGAGTTGGGCCATGCTTGGCTTGATATTTTGTAAAGCCTCGACGGCCTTGTAAACCCTTTTGTAGCACTTTGTGCCTGATTGTGTAATGATTTCCGCTATGTTGCATTGTCGTAACGTGCGGCCAGATATCTTGGGCTGGCGCACGGGGCGACCGCCCTTCTGACAAGCTGTGCCAGAAGGGGGTGCCACAGAGCATGGTATCAGAGCACCAGGCTGGCTGTAGACTACCCTAGCATGGAAAGCCCAGCCTTACTTTTGCCCGACAAAGAGCCCGATGGATTTAACCCATCTCCGCCTAACCGGCATGGCTATTGTTGGTCACAGTATGGTGCAGTAGGACTTGTCCCATTCCCGAGTGAGGCTCGCCGGTTTCTTCCAGAGAAGGACACAACCCATTATATGAGACCCAGTCCTAGCTGCCGCTTATCCCCACCCTCGCCTGCTATCCTTAGCCAACCCAGCTCTCTTGAAGCGGGATCCCGCAAAGGAATCCCGCATTCTCATCTCATCCTACACCCAGAGCCAGAGGAATCCGATGGCAAACCCCAAGGTCATCCTGGAAACCACCGCCGCTGAGTATGGCGGATTCCCAGTGATTCTTCGGAAGGCCGTCTCTGATACTCTTGGCAGGCCTGATCTCCCTCGGTATGTGGTGTTCGAGAACTCACTCCCGCTAGACGGGAGTGAATTTCGAGCGAACGTGCATATCGGCTCGTGTCCGTTGGGCACAAGCATGACGTACCTGATCCCAGGTAGGAGCATGCCCACTCTTGCTCAAGCCATCCAGATAGCAGCCTATGAAGGTCTCGTCCGCCTACGGTACTCAGAACCCGCAATGGCGAAAAGTCGAGCTTTCCACTTTCTCCCAGCCCGACCCCAACCTGGCGCGGAGGCCATCCAAACCTCCATCGAAGGCGAAGCCGACCCTGCCGTCATCACCCTGGTCACCTACGCAGCTGCAATGACCAGGTTCAGCAATTCTCTGATAGAAGAACTCGCAACCACAAGGCGCAGCCTTGGTCACGCTCACTTGCAACAGTGTCGAGCAAGGAACCCACCTACCCTCAACCATGGGCAAGCTCGAGGTACCGGAGCCCCAGTCCCAGATGACTTGCTGGAACGCAGTCTGGGTGTGTCTGTGGCGCAAGTACTAGCCCGAATTCAGCAGCAACCCCAAGAACAAGGTGTAATCCTTGAAGGCAGGCCGATGATTCCCCACCCACCGGAAGATGCAGATGTGGACACCACTCTTCGTCTTGGCCCCGCTCCACCGACCCCCAGAGGCCGTCAAGCGGAATAGAGCCCCTGTTTGTTTAGTCTGAGTGACGCTCGTATGTTGGTAGGTGAGAAGCCGTGAGCTTGTTTGTTTTGTTGTTTGTTTCCCTTATGTTGGTTGTAATGCAAGTTTGTTGTCTGTTTCCTGGTTGATGTCGAATCAGCCCGAAATAAAACTTGGTATTCTTATCCTCTGGTTAGCCACTTGGTTGACACATGATGGAATATCATGCCTTTCTTTAGTTAAAGGTTTGGAAGAAAAGACAGATCACTTAAAACAGGGACAGTATATGTGAACCCAGACGCATATACCCACCTGTGAGTTAATGCAAACTTTGAATGGGATTATTTTGTAGTATGCAAATTATTTTGTGTGTGTTGCACAAGTTTAACTATTAAGTGGAAGTATTTGATGAGACACTGTAACCACGGTGTCCCGCTCACTTAATGTTGGCTCGCGCATAGGTTTGAAAAACTCCTACATGTAGTACCCCAAGGTTCCTCACCCAATATGAACCTTGTCTGGACGCATGTTAAAGAAAGGGCCCGAGCCCTCCACGAGCAACTCCCTCCCAAGCCTTAAAATGCTTGTTGAGTGTTCTTTCTCGCTGGAACACAGAAGGATTTTTGTAGAGTGTTTTCTGTCTATGTTTGCTTGTGCTTGCCTATACGGTATGGTTGAAATGATTATGCCATACTGCTGCAGCCGTTTTGTTTTGGGCCATAAAATGCAGAATTTTATAAAATGATGTTTTGCTACAAGTAGAAATTCTCCTACCCATGCTTGTATCCCTGCCATTTAATCTTGCTGCAAGACACGAACTGTACACGGATGGACAATTTCCGAAATTGATGATGCAAGTTCTACTCCAACTGGGACACCGCGACTACTTCAACGTGAAGAGGTACCCCGAGACGTGTTATTTTCCTCGTATCCCGGAGTTCTATAGGGAAATTTCTTTGCAAAAACAAACTTTGGGAATGGCTCTATCCCACAAAATTTTGGTGTTTGTGATCCCACCCTTGTGGCGCGAACATCGTTGTTTGAAAACAAACCTTGTTTCTTTTTCCAAACCGGTATATACATGAAAGGGGCACCTGCCATGTATGTATAGCTTTGGAAAAATAAAACCTTTTGTTGTACGCACATGAAAGGGGCACCTGTTGTGTGTGTATAACTTGTCAAAAATAAAACCTTAGGAGAAGGTTATGATTAGCATATCCTGCCTTTTGTTTATAAAGGTTTTTGAGTTCTTACTCACCCCAGTTGATCTTGTTAGATTATTTGATAATTTGGTTGTAGATCTTGTTTGATCTTGCCCTGTTTGTGCAAAACCTTAGATTTTAAATTCATAAGCATGTGAGTAGATCCTATGTTGTTTGATTGTATGAGCCCTACCATGCCATCCCTAGAATGCATTCAGTGCGATAAAAATATCGAGCCTTGAGATACCTGGTTTTAGGAAAATCCCGTTGAGTGTTGATCTCTCTATGTGAGTCCAATTATACTGGTTGTAGAGGGGTTTACGCAAAAGGGTTTTAAATATAGGGGTATATTAAGACCGTACAAGAAATATCTTGTGTAACCCCGGGAATCTCTATAAGTCTCCGAATCTCGGGACGAGATTCTTTTTAAGGGGGAAGGTTTGTAACACCCCGAAAATTTAGACCGAATTTTAAATTAAATTTTGGACGCCGGAAAAACTTTTCGGGTTTCTAAATGTTTTCTTCGAACCCGTTGGTCTTTGATTTGACTTTGGTTTCGCTCTCCTAGAAAAAAAACCCAACAATCCTCGATCTTTGTCGACCTCCACCATAATTCCATGACATGGTTTTGTCTGCTAAACATTGGTTCCATCTGGATATTGCAAAAACCCTTCTGCCTGTCCTACTAAAGCCTCCACCGCAATCTTAGCTTGGAATAAATTCTACCAAGCTACCATATGGTTCCCTCATACACAGAGATCACTCCCACGGAAAAATATTTCATAGCCCCATGCAATATTCCAAAGATAGACCCTATTTCCTATTATGTCGGTTTCAATCCGAAAATTATCCAGACACCTTCCACTCATCCAAAATTCTACAATTTTGGGGAGATGCATAAATCCACCCCCTGAACATTTCACTCCACTGTCCCAACCTCATTTGAGCAATATTTGAGGTACTTCCTTTGTAATGCTCTTTTCTTGTCTATTAGCAAATTCCAAAGGAACCCCTCTTTGCTTGTCTCCAAAAATTCTACCAAAAATTCAGAGATGACCCCTAGGCAGTTTGTAGTCCGTTTATGCAAAAATATTTGGTACCTTGTTAAGAAAATATTTGACTTTTCCTCTGTCCAAGTTTCTGCCCTAAAATTCGAATGTTTTCAAAACCAAGCCAAATGATTTTTGTAGTGAGAGAAAGTACCTAGATGCAAGCCCTGGTGGTGCCTACCCCTCTGGGCAAAGTCTTGATCAAAACAAAAATCGTTTGCCTCTCCAAACAACCTTTTTCCATTTGGACCAGTACTGTTTTTCAAAAGTTCTAGTCGCACCAAGTTTCTAATTTGCAAAAACTTTAGTCACCAAAGTTGTAGAGTTTTGAATTTGGCGTGCAGTGGTGAAAACCCCATCGCGTTTGGAGCTCCGAGTCGCCGGGAACGCAACGATGCCGCCGTGTCGCACCCTAGACGCCCGCTTTGGCGTGACCTAAACCTCGCTTAGCCCTAAACCTCTGCCTAATCTCCAGCTGCAGTGTAACCTCGTGCTCTACTACTGATCGAGCTCCTCCTCTTATCCTCTCCACCGATGTTATCCACTCCACCGACAACACAGTGCCATGGAGGAGAGCTTCCCGTGTTCTCCCCTTCCCTGCCTTTAAAAGGACCTGAGCCCTCTCTCCCGGCGGCACCCAGCTCTCCACTCCCCTCCCCTGCCCGAGCATCTCTCCCTCCCTCTCCAGAACCCCTCCCCATTTTTTCAGCGGAGGAGACCGAGCCGAGCTCATCTTCGGCCATGGTCGACCATGACCATGTCGAGGAAGAGCGCGAGCTAGCGCAGCCTCCCCCTCGCCCTAGCCGTCCTACTGGTCGTGGTACGCCGCCGCCGTTTTTTTTCCGCCGTCGGTAGGCACCCTGGCCATCGCGAAGGACGGCGCCGTCAACCTGGCCGCCATGGCCGTACGGGCGTGCTCGCACTCGTCGCGCCCGCGACCTTCTCCCTGCCGCCTGGACCCCTCCCGGGCGCGGTACAGACCCATGGTGTCGCCGCCGTCCTCGGATGGCCGCCGAGCCGCCTGCCGCAGCCGGCCGGCGCCATGGCCATGCGCCCGTGCAAGCTCGCGAGGAGGCGAGGACGTTGACCTTGTCCCCACCGACGGCGCCGCCTCCCCTGGCCGCGATGTGCCTCCGCCATCCCGTCCCCACTGTCTCCCAGCGCCTCTGCCCTCCCAGCCGTCGGCGGTGGCCGCCGTCCGAGCCGCCGTGCCCTATCTCGCGCGAGGAAGATGACGTACAGGAGGTCAACGTTTGGATCGAATCGATCTTTTTTTTCTTCCTTTCCCAGGCAGCCACACCAACCCAGTCCAGCGGCAGAAGCAGCCCAGCCCAACGCGGCCCAGCACGGCCCATCCGCGCGGCAGTAACGGCCCGTGCCGTTTTTTTTATCGCGGAGCTGTTTTCTTTTTTTCTGGGAGACAGACGTCAAACGTCCGTGTCTGTTGAACCATGACTCCGATTCAGGGATCCAAATTTGTAAACTCATGTTTTGAGCTGCTCCATCCAGTAGTATAACTTTCACTTTTGTATAAAATACTTGTATGCTTAGCACCCTTGTGTGCCTGCATTGGGTATTCCGCGGTACCGGCAGACCGAGACCCTGACCCGCGACGTGTCCGTGACCCTCCAAGCCAAATGGTGCCAATCTTCGGAGGCAAGCTAACCCCTTGCTATGAGCCGTCCCGCAATGTTGTTTGTTATTTGCTTATTGCCATGCCTAGTGATTATATTTGTCTGCGTTCGGTATATGTTATGTCGGGCTGTTATTGTTGTGTTCAATATGTTACTTCGAATATTGCTCCTGCCATGTTTCATTCATCATCCATGTATGCATTAGAATGATGTGTGAATTAATTGTGCGCCTCGCACTTGCGCGGCTTTGTCGAACCCTCTAAATAAACAACTATAAAACATGTGTCCCTATGATTGTTTGGTTCTTCTTCTTCGCCGAGGTGAGGAGCGGACGAATGTCATCTTATGATCCTCGGAGTTGGGGGCATTTGCCAAAAGAGTTATTTGCTTCTTATCCCTCCGTCAAATATGGTTGGCGTAAGCCACCCGGACTGCGACGCTTGGGAGCTGACTTTCCATTTGGTTCTTTTTGCCAAGATTGCTGACACCACGTCAGGTTAATCCTCGAGTGGAATGGATGCTTTCTTTCTTATGATTGATTTTCGGTTCATTGTTTGGAGGCTACATGCCTCACCAACTTTGTAATTAATCTGCGAGGGCGCTGGCTGGAGGAACCGCCACAGTCGTCCGATCAAACCAACCAAGCTATGTTTTGTAGTTGATCTGTGGTGGCGCTTGTTGGCGGGATCGCCACGATAGTCACCCGGTCGACGCTAACCAACTAGTTGATCTGTGGTGGCGCTTGTTGGCATGATCGCCACGATAGTCACCCGGTCGACGCAAACCGACTAAACCATAATTCGTAATTGATCTGTGGTGACGCCGGCTGGAGGAACCGCCATAGTCACGCAGTTAATACAAACAATCTATTGCTTGAATCATGATGTTGCTAATGTCCTGTTGTTTGATGGTATATTATTATGATATTATGGTTGTTGTGTTGGGCTAATCCTCTGTCGCTTGGACTTGTTGTGATGAAACTTGATTAAATGAAACACCCCTCCAAATTTCGATAGGGTCAGTCCATAGTGCCACTAATCTGAACATCGAAAGCACTACCACTGTCGCTCATATGGGCGGGCCTTGACCTACGTAATCCTATTGAGCCTCCTTTGATGCCACCCTTTTTGGCAAGTCTAGTCGGTTACCATAGTTGGTCGGGGCTAGTCTTGCGAAGGTTCCGGAGCTAGGCGTCGCTCATGGGTTGGGGACGTGCCGGATTCACTTCTGCATAAGGCATATAGTTATGTCGGTGGCTATATAGGGAGTGTCTTGATGGCGTGAACGGCTGAGTGAGTTTATCAGACCGTCTTATGGATGTGATCCTAAAGTACCGGTTGTTAATGATCCACTTGGATGAGTGAAGTATTGCAACCTCTCGAGAGTGTAAATCTGGATATCTAGCCTCGTTCCAAGGTTATGGAACAACAGTTCAGATTCGGTCACACTATTGTCTTTGTCGAGTCAGGAGGTTAAACATAAGTTCTGTGTGAAAGAAAGATGAACAACCTGATTTCACTAAATGAACAATAAGTTGATGCAGGGAATGTTACTTGAGATGTGATTGTGAGCCAGGTTTAGGGATGGCGGTGTGATGCGTTGGGAAGCCTATAGTTAGGCCAGAGCCCACATCAACCGTGCGTGCTCAGAGTGAAATGATGAGGCCAGTGGGCCTAGCAGTGATCACAGGTGCTGTTGTGTATTATTTGGTACCCACTTGGTACACCCGTCTTCTCGTCATAGGTAAGCCCTTTGTATGATTGCCGGTGCACGATCCAACCCCACCTGGCTTGGACTCTGTACTGGTGATACCCCCGTTGCTTGCTTATGACATGTTTGGTTGTCAATGCCATGCTATTTTTATGTCATGTATCTAGAGTACACTTGCCATGTTGTAGGAGTTTATTTCCAATATATCTTGCTGCATGATTGTTGGATTGTTTGTAGTGAGTGGCGACTCTTGCTGAGTGCATAAAAATGTACTCACGGGCCTTGTGATTGTGGCCAGATTTTGGCGAGGACTCAACTTCCACCTTAGCAAGGATAAGGAGCAGAAGCGTGCTAGGATCAGTAGCCCAGCCAGATACCTATGGAGTGGAGCCGCTCCAAGCCGTTGCCTCATTTATGTCTTTCGCTGCCAGTTAAAACTCTGAGTTGGGCCATGCTTGGCTTGATATTTTGTAAAGCCTCGACGGCCTTGTAAACCCTTTTGTAGCACTTTGTGCCTGATTGTGTAATGATTTCCGCTATGTTGCATTGTCGTAACGTGCGGCCAGATATCTTGGGCTGGCTCAAGGGCGACAGCCCTTCTGACAAGCTGTGCCAGAAGGGGGTGCCACACGGGGTGGTCTCCATCTTCTCCAACGACTTCTCCACCGTCTCCATGATGAAGGGGGAGTAGTCCACCCCCTGGACCTTGGGTTTGCGGTGGTAATTTGATCTAATCTCTCTATGTATGATCATTGTTGGAGTCCATATGATGTGCCTTGCATAAGTATGGATCTATCTATGTAATTCTTATGGTGGATATTGTGGTATGAGATGATTTGTTATACATTTACCGTTGTGTTGGACCTTTTATGATTTGTCATACTTTGGAGATATTCTATGATGCATGTGATGGTTTGATTTATGCATAATGCCTTGTTTATCCTTGTCATAAGGTGATTAACACCACCAAGTGTGGATAGATGAGAGAGATGTGGTCATACACACGAATTATGAATCGTTGCACTAGTGTTTAGAATATTGTCCATTATGAAGTATGATGTATGTAGGTACGGGATGGCCGATGTGACACGGCATATATATTGAGTGACATGTGAAATACAGCCCAACATCCTTTATCTGGGGGTAAAAAGGAAGAGTATGATGTGGGAGTGAGAGCAACCACGCTAGCCTTATGAGGGTGACCTAGCAACACAAATGAGTACTTCTTTCAACTATGTGTTTTAGGACATATAGCCGTCATAAAAGCTACCATTAAAACATGACAATTGTGTGTACTTTATCTATAACATGATAATCACCGTAGATGAGAGAGAGAGGATTGAGTGAACCCATGAACCCATGTCCATTGTTCCTATAAGAAAAAACCTTTGTCTTGTCCTCTTGCATTGAAGAGGATTGGGACACTTTTACATTCTTGTTTTGTTACGTTAAACTTTCATCCATTAAATCAACCATCTTGTTCTTTAAACTTGTTTAGCGCATAATCAACTAAAACTTGTGACACTTTTGTTGTAGGGAATAGATAACTTTTACTTCTTGCTCCTACGGATCGATACCCTACTTCCACATTGAGAGGTGCTATAGTGATCCCCTGCTCTTGGGGGTTATCAGCGTGCCGTGTGTGACTCTTTGGAATAAAGATTATGGGGATACTTGCCATGAGTTGTTCTTTGTGTTGGATGTCACTATAAAATTGTGGTGTTTCTTTAGTACTATTTTGGGGTGCTCATAGTGACAGCGCGGGGTGCCCTAGATGTGGAATACGGACTTTAAGGCGTGCTTTTATAGCTCTACGCAGTGGATTGGTGTTCGTTATCCAACGGGAGAATGGTTCGGAGTAGCATGTGAAGAGGAAGTATCTATGCGTTCAATTATGATTAGTATTGTTGAGAGTGTCCACTAGTGAAAGTATGATCCCTAGGCCTTGTTTCCAAGCATTGAAACACCGTTTAATTACTCTCAGTTTTGTCACATGTTTGCTCGCTGCCATTTTTATTTCAGATTGCAATTACCACTTATAATCATCCATATCACTTGTATTTTAATATCTCTTCGCCGAACTAGTGCACCTATACACCTGACAAGTGTATTGGGTGTGTTAGGGACACAAGAGACTTCTTGTATCTTAATTGCAGGGTTGCTTGAGAGAGATATCTTTGACCTCTATCTCCCTGAGTTCGATAAACCTTGGGTTATTCACTTAAGGGAAACTTGTTGCTGTTCTACAAACCTCTGCACTTGGAGGCCCAACACTGTCTACAAGAATAGAAGCGTGCGTAGACATCACATATATACACGCCAGGCCTACGGCTTATAAGGAAGTATCCTGTCCGGCAAGGATACATAGTTCTAGACTAATCCAACTAAGCACACCGTCTTATGCTCCAAGTTGGTTGGTTCTTGGGACTTTGTATTGATCTTCCTTTGTTGGTTAGACCTTCGTCGTGTGGTTCGACTTACTGGGCCTCTTGGTAAAGCCTGATAAGCTGGTTTTATCCTATGCTGCAGATGCCCGTATTCAGTATATCCCGAACACAACCCATGCACTTGCATGGTACTACTTCTATGGTTGATCCATCTCTTACTTGATGATAACAATGCAAACTCACTCTCTAGCCTATCACACCATTGCAATGTCTACTAAACGTATACATTACTAGTTGGTAACTCTTCACTATTATGGCGTTACTCATTCAGTATTAATGATAGCCAGCACATTATAACTTACTAATGGTGGCAGAAAACCATTGAAACATAATAATAAAAGGGATCTTGTTTTGGAAACTGCATCGAGACATACTCAACTATGAGAAAGGATAACTAATTGGATAACACTAGTGGAAAAAGGGGATATAGTCCCGGTTGGGAAGGGTCTTAAGTCCCGGTTTCCCAACCGGGACTACCAAATCGGGACTAAAGCCCCCCCCCCCTTTAGTCCCGGTTGGTCACAAACCGGGACTAAAGGCTCTCCACGTGGCTGAGCTCGTGCACTTTTTCGAAATATTTTTTTGAATTGTTTTTGAATTTTTTCTATATTTTAAATCTTTGAATTATTTGTCAGTTTAATCTGTAATCGCCCCTAATCTCAAGTCAAAGTGCATACTCGTGGTCAAACTTCCCGATCGGTCACCCATTCTCACATTGCTCCACCCCCACAACACGCTTAACTTTTGAGTTCCTTTCCAATTAGCTTCCAAGATTGCACTGATAACATCTTGATAATACTATGGTATCAATCTTATTATCCCTAGACTTTGATGTCACATGATATTATTATTTTAATTCCAAACCTATATTAACATAAATATTAATGATTAAGTAATAATAATTATTAATTCAAATAACAAAAAAAATCAATTTTACATTAAGTGTGCTTTTTTTTTGATTTTGTAGAAAAAAATCTTCTTTTTAAAATAATTGTTTTTCCTTTTGGAATTTCGAGAATCTGAGAAAACTTCAGCGGGTAAACCCACGTGAAATCGAGTCAGTTTTTCTCTAGTTTTTTTTTGATATATTAAATGCATTTTTTCGACGTCGTATGCAAAAGTAGTGACTGTTTTATTTTATTTTTCTGTTTTTTGCAAAAAAAAGGGTCAAAATTCATATTTCAAAATTTCTATACCAACTAGACAGTAAAACCTAACTACATCTCAAAGGATTTTATTTTTTTTGAAGATTTTATCATTTTCTTTTATTTTCTACAAAACTGAAAAAGGTGATCCGGGGGGAGGGGAGTGATACGTCTCAAACGTATCTATAATTTTTGATGTTCCATGCTGTTATTATGCCAATTGCTACATGTTTTATTTACACTTCATAGCATTTTTATGCATTTTCTGGGACTAACCTATTAACAAGATGCCGAAGTGCCAGTTCCTGTTTTCTGCCGTTTTTCTCTTTCAGAAAAGCTAGTCGCAAAATATTATCAGAATTTGACGAAAATCAACGTGTGCAAATATCTCATTGAAGACTCTAGAAGCCAAAAGGGGAGACGCCGAAGAGCCACGAGGGGCCCACGCCAACCCTGGGCGCGGTCAGAGGTGGGCCGCGCCCAGCCCTGGCGTGGCCGCCTCGGTTGCCTCCCGACGCCGCCCTTTCGCCTATATATTCTCGATGTCCCAAAAACCCTAAAAACACCGATCATATTCCACGAAAAGTTCCGTCACCGCCGCCGTCGTCAACCCTAGATCGGGAGGGTTCTGAAGCTCTTCCCGGCACCCTGTCGGAGAGGAGATCCTAACCGGAGGGCCTCTACACCACCATGCCTGCCTCCGGAGTGATGCGTGAGTAGTTCATCCTTGGACTACGGGTCCATAGTAGTAGCTAGATGGTTGTCTCTCCACCTTGTATCTCCATGTTTAGATCTTGTGAGCTGCCTAACATGATCAAGATCATCTTATTGTAATGCTACATGTTGTGTTTGCTAGGATCCGATGAATATTGATACTATGAGCAAGTTGTTTATCAATTTATCTATTTATGTTGTTTATGATCTTGCATGCTCTCCGTTGCTAGTAGATGCTTTGGCCAAGTAGATGCTTGTAACTCCAAGAGGGAGTATTTATGCTAGATAGTGGGTTCATGCCTCCAGTAATCTGGGCTCGAGATGACAGAAACGACTAAGTTGTGGATGTGCTGTTGCCACTAGGGATAAAACAATGATGCATTGTCTACGTGTCATTTGCATTGTTTACATTACACACTTTACTTCATGCAATAATCTGTTGTTTGTAACTCAATACCGGAAGGGGTGCGGATGCTAACCGGAAGGTGGATTATTTAGGCATAGAAGCGTTGGATAGCAAGTCTATGTACTTTGTTGTAATGCCCAATTAAATCTCATAATAATCATCTTGTCATATACTACATTGTCATGCGCTCATTATTTGTCAATTGCCCGGCTATAATTTGTTTACCCAACATGTTAGTTATCTTTTATGGAGAGACACCACTAGTGAACTGTGGACCCCGGTCCATTTCCTCATACTGATAAAACCACGAACTGCAATCATTTGTTCTCTGTTACTTTCTGCACTCATTACTGTTTTCCACACAATACGTTTAATTATTTATTTTCAGCAAGCCGGAGAGATTGACAACCTCTTTGTTTCGTTGGGGCAAATTAGTTTGCTTGTGTTGTGTGCAGGTTCCACGTCAGTTGCGCCGCTGACAACCTTCTGAAGAACCTCCGTGTCCTCCAGGTTCGATAAACCTTGGTCATATTTCAAAGGAAAACTGTTACTACACTACATCACCTTCCTCTTGGGGTCTCCCAACGAACGTGTGTTGTCACGGTCAACAAGCAGATCTTCTGGTGTTGTTGCTGGGAAGTAATAAAACACTCTACTGTTAACACGCCATCAAGGGGGTAGGCATGAGAGGAAAAAAACCTTTAGTCCCGGTTGGTGTCTCCAACCGGGACTAAAGGTCCATCTTTAGTACCGGTTCGTGATACGAACCGAGACTAAAGGGTCTCGCGCTGGCCCCACGCTGCGGCTTCCTGTCGTGAACCCTTTAGTCCCGGTTCGTATTACGAACCGGGACTGGAGTTGGCCGCGCCCTGGCCGTTCGAACCGGGACTAATGGTCCCATTAGTCCCGGTTCCAATAATAGCCGGGACAAAAGGGCCGAACGGAAGGCCGTTTTTCTACTAGTGTAAATGATGTGGACAGTAAATCCAATTTACGGTGGCTATTAAAACAGGCAATTAATACGTAATTTAGGCCTGATAAATAGGAACAATCCTAATTTCATTAGAGGCCTCATAAATCGGAATGGAGGGAGTATTATACATTCACTTGTCTCCCTTATTTGGTACTCCCTCTGTTTGGCTATCCAAGTCCAAAGAGCCAAATCACAATGAGGTTAACAATTCTTTTCATTAATTACAGCATGCACCAATAGTTGGGAGAACAAACAACGTGCATTGGATGATTAAGAGAAAATAAAGAACACATTGGGAGTGGAAGTTGTATGCCTTGGTGGAGAGAGAGAAATAAAAAAAGTGGCGCTAAACTACAGCCAACAGGGCACTTAATAGCATGGCCTTGGATTACCCAAAAATTAAAAAAGAAGAGTGGGATTCCAAACCCAAACGGAGGGAGTACTTATATAATTTTCTTCGCATAAAATATAGAGTCTAAGATAAATTTGACCACTAAAATCCATTAATAACCAATTTATACATGATTCGTTCTATTCTACACAGTGATGAATTAGAGACCACCGTTAATATATTTGTTAGATCATATGATTTAGAAATATCTACCAAGATATGAAAGAACATTAAAACATTTGCATACACACATAAATATATATATATACTACATGAAGACATGTCATTTGCCTTATAATCTCACATTTAAACACTTTTTAAGAACGAATTTCCCAGAAGAAACAAATATAACTTTTGTTCCAAGGTACATTCAAAATGTGCCTATCAATGACAGATGATAGAACCATATAATAAATGTCATCATATAAATATTTAACAATATTATTATGTGGTTACTTATCATAACTAAATTACATAAAAAATATATTACTTAAGGATGTAATTTAACAAAAAAAGTATTTCTGTGTGAAGTGTAATAGTTTAGTATAAATACTATTTCTACTACATCGAGTCGAGGCTCAACGCCGATCGCCCTGCACGCGCTCGTCTACTCCAACAACACCAAGGTCAATGTAATCCTCAAACACATGCAACTCGACCTGCAGTTTGAGGGCAAAAGATCGGAAGCCAGGTGTTGTTGTGGGCGCCACTGCGTGAGCAGCCGGCCGGCTAGAGCCGTTATTATATGGTTAGCATATGTTACTTCGCATTTAGGTTTGGCTTTGTTCAGATTGTGGTGCCTAGGCCGGGCACCCGTGCGTTTCGGCCACGTTGTACCCTGTTTGTTCTCCAAAGTGCGTGTTCTTGTTGTTGGAGCCGTTGCTATGTGTTCAGTGTTCTTCGGAGTTTTGTTTTGGTCATAACGTTGTCAGCACTTTGATTTGATGACTGATTGGATGTGTTAGGGTGAAATATGTGATTTGCGTGCTGTGTGAGAGCGTGATGCAAGAGATGGTAACATGTTCAAGTTTTTTTAGTGTAATACATTTAGTTTTTCTAATGCCATGCAGAAATTGTATTGAGAACAACTCTGTAAACTATACATGTTTTGATTGCACATGTATATAAAATTATGTTTGTATGCATGGTTCACTAATTGAAATACAAAAAAGCCACTATATACTTTTGTAGATGATCCTTTCTATTCTCAAACCAACTCTATATCCACTTATCTACTATTAATCCATGAGATTGCAAGGAAAAGGAAATGCCCTCATATTTCGCTGTGTGATTACAACAAATAAATACACAATACTGGAAGCCAAAATGATATTGTTCACATAAACATATTTGTTTACTTACAAAAAAGAAGCCAATATTCATGTTGAATTCTGTTGACATAAGTATCAATAGAACATGAAGCATTAAATTAGTTCTTTACATGATGGATGATATTCAACAATTATTAGCAATTACAGTTTCACTCGAGCGGAGTTAACTAAGACCAAACGAAGTTCAGTATCTGATATCCATAATCACTACCTGTAATATGCAGAATATCGCCAATTACAGAAAAGCCCAAAACGACGAACTTCTGATTCACTATCACAAAACTCCTGGGTGCAACCTTTCAAACCAAACCATCATTGAACAGTAATCATTATTGGCAATAAGTTAACTATATCTACACTATCAACGTTGGCCAGTAACCCAAGGTGAATAAAAAGGGCAGGAGTAAAAGTAGCATATGGTAGATGCTCCCCATGCATGGATGAGGAAGGGTAACATATCCAACCTTTAGAAATTCAAAAACAAAAGCAACACCGGCGCAGCGGACAGAACGCCTCAGTGGACATTGCTTCTTCTAGCCGTCGTCACCATAGCAGCAGTTATGAAAATGGTCATGGCAACCTAACATGTGACCATACTTATCAACTGTCAACCAAGAACATGATATATGAAAGAAGTGAATTACAACCTTCTATAGTGGCACTAAGTCATATGCAAACAAATGGTAAGTCGTGCATGATATCTTAAGTTGTTGCTCAAAATGCTTCCATCAGCTGAGAACTGATAACTGGCTCGATCCTTTATATTGTTGACGGGGCTTTTAGAGGGTCCATGGGATTACATAAAACATTTATCTTCAAAAGAAAATAAAATGCTCATTTCGCTTACAGGAGCATCGCGGGCGAAATCCTAGCCACCTCGCCCCTCCACCCCGCCGCGCCGGAGCCGGCGGGAAACCGGCTAGGCAGACGGCGGTAGTGCGGTTTCGTCCCCTCCCCACTGTATGGACCTCTGCTGTAGCGCGGCCTAGGGCGCTAGATGCTATTGCGCTCGGTGGAGCTTGGAAACCGGGGCGACAACCCTATAACTTTTTGGTGGAGGCATTGTTACGATGGCTGCAAGGGAAGCATGGTGTCCAATTATGGATTTGGGCAGCGGCATCTATAGTGACAAGCTGACGGGGTTATGGACAGACAATGCCCTTCGACGGCAAAACTCCTCCGGCTAGCTAGAAGGCTAGACGATTCAGATTATCCCGAAAGGGGCCAGGCGGTAGGCAGACCTCCTGCCAACTACCGAGCAAGTTAGTTTGTCAAGGCAAAGGCCCTAGGACCAGTACAACCTCATAACAAGGATCGAAGGGTCCCATCCCTAACAATATGTGGAAGACGTACTTTTATAGTACTTTTATAGCAGAGGACAACATAGAGCCCTATGCGCTGACGCCAGCCGTTACAGCCTGACAATAACCTCCGTCCCATCACAACTCGAGCCCTATACAAGGGTACATTTCTCTCAGTAGAATGGTTATTCAATTCATTCATCACACGCACCTACAACCACAACAACACACACCCACAAACACATAACAGAGACACCTTATTCACCGGAGAACCCACCATCCACAGAGCCAGCTAAACCCATAGCCGACATCTTGTAGCTCTAGCGTCTCACCTACCGGAATACAATCGATACAAACACAAGGGGAGGGTTTTTACAGAATGATCCCGGGGCTGAACCTGTATACATCCTTGCGTGCTTGAGACTGTTAGCCCATCCGATCGTGGTCACAACATTTACTTACACATAAATTAATTAGCCGGTTACAAAACACCGACAGTTGGCGCGCCAGGTAGGGGCTTTGTGCACCAGCTTGCGAGCGTCGTGATGGGCTCCCCTTCGTTCACCTTCACCGCCGATGGCCTCGGCGCCGCCGCTACATCCGCTCGCCGTTCCATTCTGCTGGACGCGGGCTCGCCCCAGAGAAATCATCCACTTCGGCAGCTTCGAGTTCACCGCCGATCAAAAGGGCCATGCTACACCTCCGTTGCTGAGCACCTCGCCGTGATGAGGTAATGCCTTCCATAAAAGAAGCTACACCATCGCCTAGGACTCTGAAGTCCAACGTGAGCCTTGAGGAGTCGACGGAGCCCCACCACTTCGGAAGTCATCGTCACAAAGCTCAAGCCAGGTCTGAGCTATACACTTTCTCACAAGGCGTCGATGAAGCTCTGCACCACTACATCCAGCGTTTTTCGGAGAAGAGAGGCGCAACGACATAGATCTCGGAGGGCGTCATTAAGGCCTTCGTCAATGGCCTCAAGGACGGGGTGTTGATGCACATTATCGCGCAGAAGCGGGTGGAGACCACCTGCAAGCTCTTCCGCGTCGCCAACAAACGAGCGGCCGACAACCTCAATCTCCTCTGACACAACCTGCAAGCTCTTAGGATGAAAACTCATGATCTAATTTATCTGGGGATCCTGCAATGGTGGCATTTGTGTGTCGTTACCTTTCTGGAAGAAAGACGTTGCTTCTGGAGAACCTTCTTGCGGATCGTGTGTTGTCAGGTAGTGGTTGATATCTCTGCTGGTTACTGCGTGTTTTACATTTATTTTCTTTTAATAATTTGGCTGTGTTAATTCTCAGTGTCTCGAGTTACTCGTGGTATGAGTTGTTGCAGGACCCGTGCAACGGCGGCGCCAGGAAATTGACACTGGGTATTCATCCCCAAATATTTTTTTTACTCTAAATATATACTATATGACCCAATCACACAACAATGGCAGCCTGGATAATCGTTTCCACATCGGGAGCACCCTCCATGCACAATGGCAGCCTGGATAATCGTTTCCACATCGGGAGCACCCTCCATGCGCACAAAATCATTCGGTAAAAGCTCACCAAGCCGGCAATACAAATAACAGATGCAAGAAATGAAGAAAACGCACCTCGGAATACCACTCCCCGAAGTTATCGTCCTTCTTGTACGCCATGCCCAGCTTCGTCTCCTTCTTCACCTCCTTCTTCTTCTCCCCTGCAAGCACACATCAAGGAAACCAGCTCAGAGAACGCAAAGACCGAAGACCAAAACTCAAATCCAGCACAGCCAACAGCGTTAGAAGAAGAGGAAGAGGGGCCGGGGCGCGGGCGGCCGGGGGGCGGGGGCGCAGGGGGCGGGGACGGAGCGCCGTCGCCTGTCCCTGACTGAATCGGGCGGCGGCGGCGGGGGCGCAGGAGATAAGGCGAGCTGCGACCTGCGAGCGACGGACTGAGCGAGGCGAGAAAAATGGAAAACAGGCTGCGAGACGAGTCCTTCGTGGGCTGGGCCAAAGTAGTAGAAAATTTTTAGCGCTCCCGATTCTTGGGTATTCAGCTGAAGACAGCGAATACACGCTGGCGCCGCCACTGGACCCGTGTACTTATATCTTCTTGATATTAATATTTTATCTTTATCAAAAAATTATCTTTAAACATACTTATTGTGATCAATCGGTTAGGGCTATATATGCCGGGAAACTAAGTCATCAGCCAAATACTCCTATATGATAGTTTAGCAGGCTCAGAGTGGTTCAATAGTGAGCAGGGTGTGCCAAGATTGTTCGATTTGTTAGTAGTATGGTACAATATTCTGAAAATTTTGCACTTAATACCTACGCGTAGTAAGCAGAATTACAAGTTAGACCAATGCGCCATCAGCATCATCTCCCCTGTAATCACCATTGCCCTCGGAATCGCCGCCCTTTTTCTTGTATACATAAGCCCGCGAGAAGAAGAAGAAGGCGACCAGCTCCACGACGCACAGTCCGGCAAGCAGCCAGTAGAAGTAGTCCAGGTGCGCTTTGTTGAGGTTGTTGGAGAACCAGC
Organism: Poa pratensis; assembly: GCA_947311845.1. Taxonomy (NCBI): domain Eukaryota; kingdom Viridiplantae; phylum Streptophyta; class Magnoliopsida; order Poales; family Poaceae; genus Poa; species Poa pratensis. The sequence continues at coordinate 12,374,735 of CAMZMU010000071.1, forward strand.
TCGCCCCACGCTTGGCCGTCGCTCTGTCGATGACGGAGATGAGGAAGCTGCTGAGGAGGTGTCCCACCCCGAAGATGCTCAGGAACAGCGCGAGGCCGAGGCTCCGCACGGCGTCGGGCACCTGGTCGTAGAAGAACTCCTGCAGGCCGATCATGGCGAACACGTCGGACACGCCGATGAGGACGTACTGCGGAACCATCCACCACAGCGTAGTCGGGAGCTGCGCCTTCGGGCTGTCCACCAGGCCGGCGTCCCTCGCCACCTGAAGCCGCTTCATCTCCACAAGAGCCGAGAGCACGACGGCGACGAGGGAGAGCGACAGACCGGCACCGACCCTCTGCAGCATGGTGATGCCCGTGGGCCGCCCCGTGTAGCGGCGCGCAAGCGGCACGAAGAGCCGGTCGTACACCGGGATGAAGACCACGATACTGACGCTGATGAACGTCTGCAGCGCCGCCGGGGGCACCTTGAAGCTGGGCCCGATCCGCCGGTCCATCGTCGCCGCCTGCTTCGTGAAGAACGTTGACGTCTGGGAGAAGATGATGGCGTAGATTATGCAGGACGCCTAGATCGGGAGCAGGCGGAAGACGCTCTTCACTTCCTCGACGAGGTCATCGGGGTTCTTGCCCTCCACTTTGCCGCTTGCCGGGCTGCACGAACTGTCATGTCAGAGGACGCATAATTGTACATACAACAGCAGAGTTGACGATGAATCAGTGCCTACTTGGTGCGATGTTTTGATCTCCAGCTCTTGATCAGCATCAAGAGTGCCCTGCCGACGCGGGCAACGGGGCTGGGCTCCTTGTTGTTGTAGTAGCGGTAAGATGGTGTCCCAATGAGGAAGACGACGAGGGAGACGGCGATGACGATGCAGGGGATGCCGAAGCCGAGGCCCCAGCCGACGTTGTCCTGGACGTAGCTGGAGACCATGGTGGTGACGGCGGTGCCGGCGCACATGCCGAAGTACCACCAGTTGAAGAAGGAGCTCCGCGCCACGCTCTCCTTGGGGTCCTTCTCGTCGAACTGGTCCGCCGCGAACGCCTGCGCGCAGGGCTTGTGCGCGCCCTCGCCCAGCGCCACCAGGTACAGCGCCACGTAGAAGACGGCCACGTGCCCGCCGGATCGGAAGATGTGGAACGCCGACGACAGCGACAGCGTGCCCATGCTCTGAATTTGTGAACGAACGATCAGAACGAACGAAGGAATTTCAGAGTTCAGTATCCATACTGACTATAGTACTTGGACTGACGATGGGAATTTGTGACTGACCAGGACGAAGAGGATGGAGGCGAGGATGATGGCCCGGTACCGGCCGAGCCAGGCGTCGGCGACGCACGCCACCGGCAGCGGTAACATCTGGGAGATGCCCTTCCACAAGTCGATGGACGCCGCCGCGCTCGCCATCGGCTGCCCCAGGGGCCCCGTCAGGTACGTGATCAGGTTCGCCGCCACGCCCTTGTACGCGAACCTCTCCGCGATCTCCATTGCTGCAATGCAAACAAACAGTACCAAAACCACACGTGTCGGTCAGAACAAATCGGTGGTCACGAAGGCCTCGTGCAAGAACCGATTCCGCGTACATACCCATGACGAAGACGGAGGATTTCCAGCCGCCGGTGGCGGCACGGGAGGCGGGCTGGCCGCGGTAATTGACGGCGCCAGCGACGGTGTCCCCCATGGCGGTGGCGGTGGCGGTGGCTTCCAAGTGAGGTGAGGCAAGCAGGCTCCGGTGAGGCATGGTAGTATGTCAGCTTACGGGTTTATGTAGAGGCAGAATCGATCGAACCGAGACGGCGACAGGCGTTGCGGCGGGCGAGAGGCGTGCCCAGATCGCAAACAGTGCCCAAATCGATGAACAGCATTTATGATCTGATATCGCCCAAAGGAACTCCTTTCCCCGGAGATTTGTTCGTATTTCAATCAAATTTAATCCAGATACCAAAGACCCCACACGCAGGGTTCAATCGTGCGGTAAATTTGAATCAAAATTTACCACGACGGTTTAAATCTTGCCTTGTACTCCACCCGGACCATGCGCACGCCACGTGCCCGCACGCGCGCACACAGTTTGATCAGATGGACGGCTGAAATTTAACCAGCGCTAAAGCGGGATCGGTACGTAGACAGTGCACCGCACGCATGCGCCTCCCGTTCCCACGATTCCAAACTCATGGTAACTAGCTAGGCGCTCAATTCTAACTTCGATCTGGGGACTTTTTGGAAAAGCAACGGACAGGAGACTGTTGGCAGTCGGGTCACGGTATGGGCTCTGCTGGGAATGTTATACTCCACCACGGTTCATTTTGTACCGGTATCGATGTCTTGTGAGTAGTTTACAAGCTAGAGGAAAATGACAGCAGTAGTAGCTTGAGGTCCCCGTTCTGATATTTCCTGATCTACGCCGCGGTTCTTTTCATGAAAGTACTCCCTCCACTCGGAATTACAAAATGTTTTGGATATTTCAGTGTGGAATACATAACGACTGAAAGGAGTGAATAGATACACTGAAACACGTCTATATACATATAATTAAGAAAACGGTAAAAAAATCTTGTAATTCGGAATGGAATGAGTATGAAGCAGACGCGTACGATTTACAAAGCAGTTTTCCTGAATCTGTATTGCTTGAGTTTTTTCTCTAAATTGACCCCTTGAGCCATATATTGTGGGCCGTCTGATGTCTCGAGCTAATATTAATGAAGTGACCTAGTATGTGTGGACACAATATTAATTCTGTTGCAGTTCAAAAAATAATGATTTCGAATGACTTGCATCATTAACTTAGACTTTAAAAAACATAATGACTTACAAGCCAAAACGCTCTTTGCAAAATACACACACTACATTGATATCTTGTGCATATCGCTAGTTGGAGGTTGTCCCCTTCTTTGACAAGTCATACTCATGGTGACCACACGTGGCATACTCTCTAAGCAACCACAAAACTTGATACATAAAGTCAAACTCATGGTGATCTTCCTGTGTACGTCTTGAATGGTCGCTCAAGAGGCCGAAAGTAGAAAGAATCTAGCTTCCTTTAGTTGCTCAATGGGCTAGCTCAATACAAGCCGATCGATGTCACCCAGCCTCCCAGCCGGTGAGTTATATGCCTACACGCGTACCCCTCGTTAGCGTTTTTTTCTTGGAGATTCAGTGGTGTTCTAAAAAGGATTATATCCATCCGTTCTCGAATACCAGCACTGCACACTTTTGATCAGGATCAGTGATCTCCTACAGATACTTGAACACCTAACGAGTAGGCGTGCATGCTTCCCCGCATCACGTTATCTTCTTGATCAGTTTTTTATTTGAATTGGATCTGCCTTTCTGAACAGGATTAAATCGAAAGTGTCAAGCACTATCGAAGATATGTATCTTCTTCCTAATCATTCTTATAATCATTTGATCTGTGTAACAAATGTAGTACAACTTTGCTTCCACGTGTGAACGTATTGTACAGAGTCCTTGGGAGTAGAAAAAATCACAACCTGTGAGTAGCTTCACATGGTTAAGTTCAGAGAGTGGTCCAGGATTCTCTTGATATGTGCATTCCATCCATGACGTAGCCAGATGAATCTTATTTTTTTATTTTCCACCAATAAAATCTTAAGAGTATTTTTTTTCTTTAGTAAAGTTACCACGAAATCTATGCCATGTGAGAGCGTTCGCCTCTAGACCTTCTAACTGATATTCTTGAAAGTTAATAAAACAATTACGTTCTTTGGGTTTATACCTATGCATCTTTCTATGATTTGATTAATTTTAGAGGCATTTCTTCCTTCTTTTCAGAACATATTTGGGAGATTAATGCCCCCTCGCGTATACATGTTTTCTTGTGGTTGCTCATCCACCGCAAAGCGCTTACTCGTGATGAGTGTTAGAATTAGTTCAGTAGTACTAGATATTGTAAAGGTTCAGAAACCTGATATTGTTCAGTTAGCAGTCATGTGCTTTAACGTCTCCCTGTACCTTCTCGATGCCGCAACGCATCATCGATATAAATACAATGCCGCGGCTCGATGTGTATCATCGAGTAGAAACGCTTAAACATACTTTTACATGGTATCAGTAGCCACCTCTTTCTAGATCTGATCTTACTCTACCGACGATCAAAAAAATTCCGCCCGCCCACCCTCGCCGAGATGTCGAGCTCTGCTACGACCCCATTGGGCGCTCCATCGTACTTATCCGGATGAATTTCCCGCTATGGCGTGGATATGTGAAGGAACACACGTTACGCTCGCCGTCATGGATAGTGCATGGTACTGCCTGCCACTTCATGGGCGGCTGGGAACTATTTTGATAAATAATTAAGGCTACTCTCCATGTGCACACAGTTGATATAGGTGACTTAAACTCAAACCAGACTTCCTCGCGGAATTTGTTTGGGTATATATCTCGGATCCGCTTCACATACTAGTTTGGTGGATCTCATTATCATCCATTGACAAGAGGAAAAGATTAATGATACTTTCAATGCTCAGTGGCCCTTCATTGTTATTGCGATTGTGACATTTTAGATCCTAACTTTGAGATAACTTTTCCTCCTCGGACATGAATTTGTGTGGGTAAGTAATTTGGATACCCCTACTTTTTGGAAGATGGAGAATGCTTTGACTAGATTACAAAGCAGGCAAAAGTTATCGTTGGTCACAATGTGGGATTTATCAAGGTTTATCTTTGATAATGCCCTATTTCTCATCGACTTAGGAGCCTTGACACATCTCGTCAATTAGGGGTTAACTACCCTATCCAACTAATCGTCCATCGGCCCGACTGCACTGAATCTTTATTCTAGTCATTTTCACTTGTTCGTTCACTGTCCCACTCATTCACGAACGAGCACCGGGCATCCAGCTTAGTTATAGTCTCACATCACCATTCTCTACATAATTAGGATACGGGGCGAATTTAATTAATTTTAATTGTTTACACTAAACTTTTATACTTTGGAATTATTTGTAACTTGGTACGGCTTTGTTGAGTACAATTTTCTGTTACTTTTTTGACATAGTTAAACACAAAATAATGTTTCTAAATAGTAGTCAAGTGTTGTATGTTATACAATTGTAATGTATATCGATGAAAACTACACTTGCATTGCGCTATATTTAAAGACTGGTTTTGTGACATTATTTTCTTTACAAATATTACTTTTAAGACATCGTACACTATTTAATATCATAAATATTTATATTTATAGTGGAGATCTCCAAATCAAAATTTCCAAAAGTATGTTAACTAATGTTTTAATAAATAAATGTTGGAACTTCCAGAACATAGGTTGAATTGTTACTAAGATTCTTTATTAGTTTTTTCGTTGCTAAATGTGTTTCGCGAGTTATCATGGAATCAATATAAGTTAAAACCGTGTGTATGCTCTCTATTTGGCATTGAAATAGAACCACTAAAAGTAATCACCGATAAATAAAATAACTATGTATTATACTAATTTTGGTATAAATTGGTTATTTGATATGCTTGCATGCACTTGGCATCACAAACTATAAACAAGTGCTTCTTACAGTTTTTCCTGAAATAAAAATCCATGCACATAATTAACTTTATAAATCCAGTCAATATTTTATTTACTAAAATGTGTTACTTATATGGTGACTATTAGTACGTCGAATGTAATTGATTTTTTAGCACAACTCCCACATCTTTATCAAATAATCTTATAGTGCATACATACACCCTCAGGTGGAGTTAGGAACCACACATGCCGGCCTAAATCTTGATTAATTGAGCCCCTTGCCAAGCAATGTGCGTCGACGTTGGACGATCTCCCTTCATGTACAAACTGCATCAGTTGGAAACCGGTGGCCGTCGCCTTAAGCTCATGCTCAATGTGGCCATGCGAGCGCTTGCCTTGACCTTATATGCTTCGAATAACATGTAGGCAATCCGAGACAACACATATCCGCTGCATATTGAGATCTGCAGCCAACGCCAAACCCTCTCTGTAGGGCAACACCTCCAAAGTTTCAGGGTCAGTTATGCTAAACCAATGCACTTCTTCAGGAACTCAGGGGACGACTGGGTGCTTGTTATGCTAAACCAATGCACACCTGACATGAGAGCAAAGTTGTTGTTCCTCTGGTGGAGAACTTGGCATATTAGGAATAACATTCTGTTTGGAGACGGCAAGTGCACAATAGAGCAGTTTGCCCTATTCATCCAGTCCTACATGTCTTCCTTTCGGATGAACAAGGGTCACAGCCAGGCGTTTGATGATAAAGGCAAACATGTTTTACACCCTTTGCGTGATGGACAACCAAGGAAGGAGAAGGAAAAAACAGTCATCTGGAAAAGCCACCAGAAAACTGGAACAAACTAAATGTTGATGCGAGCTTCATAAACAACCGGAACAAAGGATCTTGGGGAGCAGTCTTGCGTGATCATAACGACAAGGTGCTACTATCTGCTTGGGGATGCATTCCTCACTGCCAGTCTGTTGAAGTAGGAGAAGCGATCGCCTGCAGGGAAGGTGTAAACGCAATTCTCCATGTCTCGCCTGTCCCGGTGATCCTAGAGTGTGATAATGTGACTGTCGTAAATGAGTTGCAGAGCAATCAGAGGAGCAAATCATCCATCTCGATGATAATCTCCGATGTAAAAGCAAGGATTTCGTCGCTCCCGGGCTTCAAATTTTGTAAAGTCAGTAGAATGGGTAATCTTGTTGCTCACTCTCTTGCTGGCTTAGGTATGCGTGAGTGGAACAACGGTGTACTGCTGAACTCGGTGCCGACCTGTGTAGCTGGAACGATTCAGAATGATTGTAACCCTCTTTGTAACACTTTATTGATTGAGTAATATACACCAGAAAATTCAAAAAAAAAAAGTTTCAGGGTCAGTCAGCCCCTCCATGGTTGCCCCGGGGAATTATCCTGTCGGTCCTCAGGCAACTGCTGCAATCGCCACTGTTGGTCTATTCTTCATGTAGAGCGTCAACGTTTACCTTGACCATTCCCGTTGGTGGGGGAATCCAGCGTACAGCAGCCGATGTCTCAGACCTCCCTGATGGTGGTGGATCCAGCAAGTTCAGATCTTCGATAAAGCTTTCCACGAAACAATGTATAGATAATCTTCCGTCATGCATGCCAAACAGCCCATAGAGTGACTACCACTATGATCGTTTCCTCCTGCGATAGGGCCTTGAAAGCCGCTGTCAGCCACCCCCTAGCATGCGGCTCCTATAGGTTGATCACAAAATCGTTAATCTCTTCTGGAGTTAAAGCCCACACACTCCTCGCCTGATGGCGTTCGATCAGAGAGTGCCGCCAGAAGTTTTGTTCGCCACAGACGACACACGAGTTATTTGGTGCCATGTTTCGGTGGTGCACAACGTCTATAGTGGGGAAAGACTGTCGTACCAACCTCCACAAAAAATTTCAGTTTTGAAGGTACCTTCACATTCCACACCGACGTCCAACTTTTCTCCTCATTTGTGTTGAACTCGCTGAGTTGCCTTCTAGGCTCTAGCCATGCGCTGTCCGTCTCTCCCGTGTACTACTATTGTTGAGGCCTGAGATGGTCGGCCTGTTTGCTCAGTCTTTGGCCGGCCCAGGTCCTCGCTTGAACGTATAGGAAAAAGTATATATTTTCACCCTGAAATCTCACCTTGTGAAGAACATTCACCACAATCTTCAAAACCGGATAATTTCAACCCTGAAGTTTACAAAACCGGATAAATCACCCCCTAAGGCCTCGTTCGGCAGCCGTATATCGACAGGGTTTGCTGTGTAAATTCCCGGCCCCATAAAAAACACGCCAAACCACTAGCGGGCCGTTTGGCAGGCCGGTTTTCGTCGGGCAAACCACCAGAAAACACCACAACCCACGTCAACCCACGTCGGGTCGGAGTGTATCCAAGACGCTCCTGCCCCTTCGCGTTTTGGGCGTGGCGGCGCAGGACGCTCGCATCGTTCACCACCACCTCGAGTTGGCGACGCAGTCCAAGAACGGCAAGACGGCGTGCCGCCGCCGTGACCGCAACTCCTCCATCTGCAGCCGGCAGTAACGAGGACTCTTCCCCGTCCCGCGGAGACTACTGGATCCGCACTTGACGGCGGCAGCGACAACGAGCTCCTTCCGCCGCTCCTCTTGTCCGGCTATCCTGGACTGCTCTCTTGTGAGTGCTATTCTACTTCGCCTCATCATCTTCCCATGTATAGCTAGATGCAATTATGCAAAACTGAATTGCCTAGGTTAGGGTTCATGATGCCTCGAGCCAGAGATCTGGTTCTTGTACTGGCTAGTGTTCTACGATTGGATGGGCGATTGCAGTTTTATTGTCTAGTTGCTGGTACTGCCAGTTTTGAACTGAAGTAAGAAGTGCAAACTGGAAAACACCATTTGCTATGAGGATAAGCATGATTGATGCTAGAGATATCAATGAAGTATGCAAATAAGCAGGTTGACATTCATGGCGGTCTTTGATTTCTGGTGTTGTGCCATTTTTGAAATGAAAAAGTATACACTGGAAAACACCATTCGATATGAGGATAAGGGCCCAGGGATACATGGCAGTGAAACGTTTCAACCTAGATGATCTTTGTGATGGTACAGAGCTGTGCCACCATAAGGCAACTACCAGGAGCCTTAATGTGCAGTGTCCACTTAATTTCTGTAATAAAACATGTGTGTTGTGGCATGGTGTCATGTAGGTAATAAATTATAATTTAGATCATGATTTGTGTCCGATTGCACAAATCGCAGTGTTTTTTTAGCAGTTCACAGGATGCAGTACAATACCCTGCAAGTTTAGATTTTGAAGAGCTAAAGCTATGGGGCAATTGCTATACTTAGGTCCAAAGAAAACTCTAAGTAGTAGAACATATATTGTCGTGACTAGGTTTCTCAAATATTGTAGTAGGATGAACTTGCTATGTTGTTATTCTGATTATGCAAATCTTTTTGTATTCCGATTATTTCTTGTTTGTATCCTTGTAGCTACCCGAACCTCCGGTTTTAGTTGGGGTGGACGAGCCATACAATCACTTTTGTATAGTGGTGCATCATCTTAGACAAATGTCAATTTGATTGCTATATCTCCACATCTGTAACGTTGGTAGCTACTGATGCTACTGACTGTTTGGTACTAGCAGGAATAGTTTCTGACATGTTTGTACTAGTAAAGCAGGAACCTGTAAACAAGATGATTTCTTTACTCTGTATTAGTACTTCATGTCACCAACCTGATATGTACGTATTTCACAAATTAGCAACACCTAATCTGTAAATATTTCACAAACTGAACATACTGCACCATGATTGTAACTAGCATATGCAGAGATATTTTAGTGTCACGAATCATTTATTAGTTCTTACATATCACTTGCTCTGTTTCTCTCCAGTGCTTTAACATGCTGTCTAAAATGTCTACATTGTGTCAGGTTCCTCTCATGCAAGCTTTCAAGTTCATTATCTTGCTCCTGCATCTTTGTTCCTGCAACGATGCGTGAGATGATTTGATCCTGCGATGATACGTGAGATGTTTTGAGCAAATAATTTGAAACCTGCATGAGCCGTTGTTGCTCGTTTTTGTTTCTGTAATGCCGCATCAGATCGTGTTCCTCTTATTTGTGCCTGTGATATGCTTGAGATTGTTGTGATAAACCTGGGAATTATATATGACTATTCAAACCTGCGTGAGAACATATCAGTTTTGTGTGTTTAAACCTGCCTGTATTGTTTCTGATGCTGTGCTGAACTGTGTGCTCATGTGATGTTTAAAAAGATCAGCTTTTGTGTGTTCAAATCATGGAAAATAAAGCAGTTTTTATGTGCTATGGTTCTAGTTTTTATGTGCTATGGTTCTGTGAAAAAATATCAAATTTTTAATTGCTGCTGAAACACTTGTCTGCAAAACACTTGTATCAAACAACTAGATTTGGTGGAGGGTTTTGGTGGAGAAGGGGATTGGGAGTGATTGAAGTGTTTTGGGTGAAAAATACTCCCCAGCCGAACAAGGCCTAAGGTGGTTTTGCACAATTTGGCCTGTTTTGTGCGATGACGTGGAGTCAGGGAGATAGCGGCCGTTGTCTGCTCGCGGGTCCCACCTGTCACTGTCGCTGGGTTTTCTCTCCTTTTTGTGTGCTCTATTCCTCTCACCCCATCGTAGGTGAACCGGAGCTTGCCGCCGTCGAGGCGTGCCCACCTGTTGTCGTACACCACGCCGCGGCGCCCCATGTCCACGGGCTCCATCGCCGAGCACAATGCCCTCCTCCTCGTGACCGTCGCACGACGACAAGGAGAGCCCGGCCCTCTCGGCCGTGTGGTGCTCATCGAAGTCGAGCTCGGCGTCGTCAGCCAAATCCCAACTAGCCGGCCATTCCTGAAATTCGGCAAGACCATGGAGCTGCCATGTCCCAATTTCCCCTGAAATCCCAAATCCCACGGCGGCGCAGGGGAGGCCCAAGGTAGTTCTACGTCGCGGAGCAGAGCGCCGCGGCGACGGCGCCATGGGATTTGAAGCAGAACGCCGGAGGGATTGGGCGGCGACTCGATAGGTGCGTGTTAGTGCTCGCATGAGCAGAGCGCCTATACGCCCACTGTGGAGGTGCGGATAAGAACGCCACCAACGCCCGGCGTGGAGGTGGCTGCAGAGAGGACGCTCCGACGGCGTGGAGCTGCCATGTCCCAAGTTCCCCTGAAATCCCAAATTTCATGGCGGCGCGGGGGAGGCCCAAGGCAGCTGTACGTCGCGCTACCGGCGGTGCCTCGACCTCCTCCACCAGGCAAGGACATTGAACGGGCTAGGACGTCTCTTCCCATCCGGCAGACCATCCCTCCTCGCCAGGTGAATTAGCTCGTTCCTTTTAACTAATCCCCCTGCTCTGCTGCCATTTGAATCGTAGTATATGAATATCTGATCTGATTCTTGCTGTGCGTATATAAATCATACACTAATAATGGACAAGATTAAAGGAAGGAAAGCGAAAGATGGTGTGCCTGATGTTTCAGCTGCTTGTTCGTCTCCTTGAGCGACAGGTACTGGTCCACAACCATGTCCTTCTCCTGCACCACCCAGCCATAGGGCAAAATGAACATTCATAATTTCGAAAATTGAACATATGAACATCACTGAACGCCAGAGAGCTGCATCTGGCTTGATTGAGGCTTGGTTAAACTACATACCTTCTTCATGTTCTCATTCTGTGACACCAAATCCGTGACTTTTCTCGCCAATTCGTCACGGATCGCCTGGACGACAGGTACGCACAACAAGAATGAGATCAGATATTCAGATACTACGGCTCAAATGGCAGCAGAGCAGGGGGATTTTGCACGCACGGGGAACGCGGCACCAGCACGCCACCCCTGCCTCCGCCCTCTGGCCTTCGCGCCGCCGACCGCCACCCCAGAGGTGAGAGATCGCGGGCACCGTCCACCTCTTCCCATCCGGCTACGGCTCCTTCCTCGGCTGCTATCTCGACCTGGAGCACGTCTTCGTGCTCGTCATCAGACGCCGGCCAAGTGACCTCTTCGAGTACTTGGACTCCGTCCCCGGAGCACGCGCGGACCTACAACAGCCCACCCTATCAGAACCAACAGCGGCGGAATCGGTCCGCTTCGTAGGGACGGCGCTCCTAGCGCCGCGGCCGGGGTAAGGTTCCCGGTGCCCGCACGGCGGTGGATGCATATAGCCCGACGCGGGCACGGTGGATAGCGATCCGCGACAACGGATGCACGCCATGCCCGGCGACGCAACACGCGGCGAGGATGAGGGCCAGAGAGAGCAGGCCGCCCCCTCTCATGTCGCTGTGCGGCGCGGGCGTCGGACTTCTCTACCGGCAGAGTAACGACGTTAACGTCGGGCCACGTCACCGCCACGTCAGCAACAACTTGGAATTGCAATACCGCCCAAATTGACACCAAAACCACCCAAAATCGTCCAAAACTAGCAGCAGGGGTTATTTGTCCGGTATTGTAAAGTTCATGGATAAAATCATCCGGTTTTAAAATTCAGGGTGAATTAATATGTCCAGTGTGTGACATTTCAGGTGAAAAATATACTTAATCCGGACGTATAAGTCCCGAGCACTGCACAGCGACCGAGTGGACGCCCACAAAGGAAGCACTGCGCTGAAACTAGGCGGGCCGGCCAAACCGAGCGATTCTAGGGCAAGGGATCGCCCGAGCGATAGGGAAGGGCACCTATTTGTCTCGGATTTGTCCTGGTCTCCTCGGTTTGCAACCTTGTGGCCTATGGGCTCTTTCTAACGTTTTTTTCCTCGATAGGGAAGGACACCTATTTCCGAGCAGTTTCCAACAGTTACTGTGATGTCCAACTTTTGTACTCCGTACTTTCGATTCAGTTTGATATGTGCACGAATGCAGACGAACTCAGCACAAAGATCTGTAGGTGTATAACTATACTACTTTTATACATACATCAGAAGGAATTAACGCATTACAAAGATCGGTGGGTCTCTAATCTACATGACAGCAACACTGTCAGTGTCGTCATGATGAGCTACCCTCTTCTTGTACACATAAACGCGCGAAACGATCACGAACGCGACGAGCTCCACGGCGCAGAGCCCGGCGAGGAGCCAGTAGAAATAGTCGAGGTGCGCGCGGTTGAGGTTGTTGGAGAACCAGCTCTCGCCGCTCTTCTTGGTGACGCCGTCGATGCCGGAGATGAGGAAGCTGCTGAGGAAGTGCCCCACCCCGAAAATGCTGAGGAAGAAGGCGAGCCCGATGCTGCGCAGCGCGTCGGGGACCTGGTCGTAGAAGAACTCCTGCAGGCCGATCATGGCGAACACGTCGGAGAGCCCGAACAGCACGTACTGCGGCACCATCCACCACAGGCTCATCGGCAGCGCCGCCTTGGGCTGGTCCACGAGCCCTGCGTCCCTCGCGACGCCGAGCCGCTTCGCCTCCACGAGCGCGGCCACGGCCATGGCCACCATCGCGAGGACGAGCCCTGTCCCGATCCGCTGCAGCATTGTGATGCCAGACGACAGGCGCGTGAAGCGCCTCGCCGCCAGCACGAAGAGCCGGTCGTACACCGGGATGAATGTGATGATGGTCAGGCTGATGAAGGTCTGCAGCGCGGCCGGCGGCACCTGGAACGTGGCCCCGATCCTCTGGTCCAGCGTCGCGGCCTGCTTCGTGAAGAACGTGGAGGACTGGGAGAAGATGACGGCGTAGATGATGCACGTCGCCCAGATGGGGAACAGCCGCAGCAGGCCCCGCACCTCCTCCCGGTGCTCCGCACTGAACTCGGCATCCTCACTGGACTTGGATCTTCTGACGAGCGCGACGAAGGCTCTGCCGAGGCGAGCGAAGGGGCTGGACTGCGTGGAGGTGTAGTAGCGGTACCTGCGCGTGCCGAGCAGGAACATGGCGAGGGCGAGGACCATGACGAGGCAGGGGATGCCGAAGCCGAGGCCCCACCCGATGTTGTCCTGGATGTAGCTGGAGACGACGGTGGTGGCGGCGGTGCCGGAGCACATGCCGAAGTACCACCAGTTGAAGAAGGAGCTCCGGGAGACGGACTCCTCGGGGTGGTGCTGGTCGAACTGGTCGGCGCCGAACGCCTGCGCGCAGGGCTTGTGCCCGGCCTCGGCCAGCGCCACCAGGTAGAGGGACACGTAGAAGATGGTCACCTGCACCGGGGATGGGGTGCAGTTGAGCGACTGGGAGGTGAAGAAGCTGCCGCAGCCGTCGGTGTGGAACGCCGGGAGCGACGAGGAGAGGGTTAGCATGCCCATGCTCTGCAGTGACGCAAACCAGCGTCAGTGGCTCAGTGCCCAATTGTAAGTGAGGTTTCTTACTGCTAACAATTCAGTGATGAGAGCGAGAGTAAAATCAAGACTCTGATTTTCAGTGTTCTGTCATCGTGATCAACTCACGACCACAGAAATGATCCAATTTCGCGTGGCCCACTGAATGATTCCACGGAGGGAGGAGCCAGAGTGGGCGCACTTTTATCCCAGTCAGTCAATTGTGGGCGGACAGAAAGGGAATTTCTTCCTTTTGGCTAAAAGGGGATGAAATGTGTGGATGAAGAGGAATTGGACTGACCAGGACGAAGAGCAGGGAGGCGAGCACGATGGTGCGGAACCGCCCGAGCCAGGCGTCGGCGACGCAGGCCACCAGCAGCGGCAGCATCGTGGCCACGCCGCTCCAGGCGTTGATCGCCGCCGCGGCGCCCGCCGTCGACTCACCCAGCGGGGCCGTCAGGTAGCTGATGAGGTTCGCCGACACCCCGTGGTACGCGAACCTCTCGGCGATCTCCACACCTTCAAAATTCCAACACAGATCGATCACAAAATGAAATCCAGACATCGCATGAGTCATTCTCTGTTTCTTGGAAGGGAAGCCGTACCGAGGACAAACATTGCGGCGGACCATCGGCCGGTGGAGGCGCGCGAGGCGGGGCCGCCGTGGAAGTCCACGACGCCGGGGACGACGCCGTCGGACCGGGGCAGCAGGAGGGGCTGAGCCTGGGTAGTGTCCATTCTTGCTCCTGCGGTTGCGTGTGTGTGGCGGCGAAATTGGAGTTGATAACAAATGCGATGGGGGGCGAGGCGATCATGATATACTGTCCTGCCGGGGCACAGGATCGGGATCAGCGCGCAAGGCGCCGGACGGTCTCAGACAAAGCCGCTCTCCATTTAGTACTTTTCGAGTAGTACAACAAACTAGTTTCTTTTTCAGGTAAATCTACTCATGCTCGGGAGTAAAGGAGTGAACTCCATCGCTTTACTTTACATGGATATTTACCTTTTTTTTTTTTGAAACGAGGCAAAAGTTTTGTCTTTTATATTAATATAGGAGAAGCAAGAATGACACGGCCGAGGCCAAAAAGAAAAAAGTCATACATGACAGGGCGTGCTAGACGAAAGGATCTCATCCAACACCGTCTAATCTCTCAGAAAGATATATCGTCATATCTTCAAAACGCAACTACGCGGCGCGATCAGAGGATCGAGAAGCAGATCAGGCGGAGACGTCCAGCGCCGTCGGTGGCGGGAAGTCGCTTCCCCTGGGCCAGCAAGGCCAATCAAAGCTTCATCCGCTATCGTCATGGACGGCAGGTTCAGCCTGAGGAGGGTCCTCAACCCGTTGATTGCCGAATCAGAGAAAGGAGCCTTCTTGCAGGTGTTCGCGAATTCTTTCGTAGCCTCCATCAGGGGCATATCTCCAAAGTCGAGCCACATTTTCTTGTGGAGGACACGCTGCGCTTTGCCGACCGCTGGGAGTTGTGGCTTCGCCGCGAGCCTGCTGCTGCGACGTTCGGGGTCGGGTAGGGCCGCAAGAGCATGAGGCATCGACGGAGTAGGCGTGGGCAGGAGCGGCACAGCCGGCAGGCTGAACAGATCTGCGACGCAGCGTATCGCTATGCCTGATGACGGAGCGTCATAAATATCGGCAGCGAAGAGGTTCGTAGCAGCCTCCGCGTCAGCGTCAATGACGTCCGCGACGAGCTGAAACTCCCTCCTCGCCAAGTCGCCGTCGTCATCAAGGCCGTCTTCGTGCGCCACCTCCTCGCCGTCCAGCAGCAACTCAACCTGATCCAGCTCGACGAGGCCTGGTAGAAGCTGCTCCATCTTCCCGTCAACAACCTCATCCTCATCATCGTCACTAGCAAATCCCCCGTCGCACAGCTCGTCGCCAGGCGAGACCAACACCGGGACATGTCCAGTCAGCAGCAGGTTAACCGGCGCTGCAATGGAGCTGATGAACTGCAGCAGTTCACCCCCTTCAGGCACCAAGCCATCATTGTCTGTCCCAGACAGCACAGGCGGGTTTGCATAAGTGCCACCCACGCCAGACCCGTGTCTGGTAGCATCCAGCACGGGCGACACGATGGAACCGATAGGCGTGCCTGTGACATGGTCGTGACGCGGCGAGCTTGGCGACTGCCGGCCTTCGTGCAGGGCTTTGTTCCCCTGCTCCATGTCCAGCAGGCCTGCCGTTTTCATCCATGACGCCCTTGTCACATCCTGTCGCCGCCGCATCAATTGGTTCAGATGGCACCGGCCCCAGGCCGGCCCTCTCGTTCTCCGCTGAGAGAGCTCCGTCCACGTCCACCTTGTAGCACCTCTCGCTAGCCAGCACCACCCACGTCGATGTGGAGTAGCACATGTCCATCTCGGGCGCGCTATGAGCACGTCCGCGAACGAGCGAAGCGTGCTGACTAGCGTCGTGCTTTGCCGAGGAAGGCTTGCTGGTCGAACCCTGGGCACTACCGGTGGGGAGGCATGACATTGTTCATGACGATCAGAGACACCTCCATGTCGGCGAGGAGAGCGCTCACGCGCACGTTCCCGGCCACGATTTGACTGGCAGTTGGGGGGCATGGCCGTCGATGAGGTTGGAGGCCGCGAGTTGATACGATGTTTCAAGGAGGGAGCGCGGCCGGCGCGGTTGCGGCACTCCCTGGAGCGGTGGCCCGAACTCTCGCAGAGGTCGCAAAAGACCGAGTCCCTACAGTCGGCGACGAGGGTCGAGGTTCGATCAGACGGGCGCGGCGCAGACCGTCGCGACGTGCAGCGAGGCGGAGGGCGTGGTTCGTGACAGTGGCATGTCCAGTGCCCCCACTGACGGCAGTTAGCGCACCGCACCGGGGTCGCGACATTCGGCGATGAAGTGGTCATGACCTTGGCACCGGAAACAGGGAGCAGAGGAGCAAGGGCGCCTGCGGGACGAAAGCGTGGAGAAGCGCCAGGCAGGAGGCCTCGAAGAGCCACGACATTGCTCGGAGAAGCCGTCGTGATGAGCGAAGCGGCGTGCCTCACCCCGTGCGCGGCGGGAGAGCACGCGGGTCCAAGGCCCATCCGGCGACGCGCTTGTGGCGCCCTAACCCGACTGTTATACAGTGATGCTGTGTGTCACCGGTTAAGCGATACAACCGGAGGTTACGGGTTTACCAATCCCCGGCCAAAACCTTTGCCAGGCGTTGCTCGGTATGGATCATCGGCAACGCAACACCCCGATTGATGCCTTAACACAGGCACAACCCTCAATGCATAATAGAGAGATCAAGACTTGTGGAACAACTGGCACATCACAGACTCTACGACACAAATCATTATAGTTCAACCCTTATAATAGAGAAAGATAGCAAATGACAACCAGAGGTCACAGACCCAACATTATAACAAGCGGAAGCAAATTAAGTTGTTCTAAACAACAAGATCCAAATTATGGCCTAAGAGGCCTACAGATAAACATCCAGCGCCAGCTGTTCCGGGATGTCCCAAGGTGCCACCTGGGAACCCCAGACTACTCGTCGACGTCCACAAAGAACCCACCTTCGAGGTCGGTGAAGTCCTCCTCTGAAACAAAACAAACGACATTGAGTTCGACGAACTCGCAAGATTAAATATAGAGCTTTAGCTCGATGAGGCTTTCAAAGTTATATGGCTGTTTTGCATAAAGCTGATTTTATTTATGAAAAACATAACTCAAATGCATCGACTATTCAGAGTATTTTCCAAAAGGGGTAAGAAGTAACTCTTTTCTCTTGATCACTTTTCTCATCATCAATCACCATCAACCACTGTACCTGTTCATCAAAGGCGCCTCCCCGAATCACCCTCGAGGAAGCTCACCTTGCATCTGTGAGTGGTACCTCTAGTACCCAGTTTTTAATCATTCCGTTAAAGTTATTCTATGATCTTACCTTCACTTCCCAAGTTCGTCCATAACCGCGGACACGGCTTTTCGAAAAGATTTAACCCTAAAGGGGTGTACAAATGTTTGCCACGCGTACCGTCCGGCCCATTACCTAGCTTTTAGCTCTCTTCCTTGGAGAGCCGGCTGGGTGGGAGCGGTGTCGACTTCTCCCCCGTTAAGCACTTTCCAGGATCATCAGTAGCGGTAGGACAAGGGGTGCCTCCAACACCCTGTCCCGCGGCCACTTACTTTCCTAACACCACCATCCTCATCTCAGTTCATCCCACCATCATCACGCACGCGCAAATGGAAGCCAGAACTAGAGGACCCTGGCTAGCCCCGCCCGAGTTATTTAGTCTATGAGGGTACCTGCAATTGCATAGGCCTCACGCATGGTTGCACGCTCAGTCTTGGTTCAAGAGGTAAAGAACTCGCACCTAGGCGGCGAGAACGAGACAAAACACCACAACCACAGTGGCCTCTCATCCCCACCTTTAAGCATTTTATTATCCGTCACCACAATTTCTCCACCATCATTCTCATCTCATCACCTGTTTCCAACATGAACCATCCATCGTATAGCTATGCAATTAATTAAGCATGGCTAAGCATCACATAGCATAGTAAGTATCTCGGCCAACAAAACAATCCAATGGATAATAGGAGGGAAACAGGTATTGGCATCGGAATCTTAATGCAACTATAGGATACTCTAATCCAATAAAATTGACATTTGGAACCGCATGCAATATTATAGTGGAGAAAATATTTGCGGAAATATAAGATAAGACATGCTCAGAGGGGGGATTACGCTTGCCTTGCTCAACGTGCTGGTAGTACGGTTCTTCGGGGTACTGTGGAGTAACCCCGGCTGCTTAATCTATCGAAACACAACAATGGAAGAACAATTCAATCACCAAACATATACTTTAACAAATGCAATGCGCAAGCATATGATGATATGACATTTGAATGCACTGAACTTGCTATTAGAACACTATCTAGCAATTACATGGGGTGCATGAATAATTATTTAGCAAGAGAGGAAAATAGCTACTCCTTGTTTTAATGTTTTCATGTGCTTTAAAATGAGGTAAACATGCATGAAATGATGCCCCTTGTTATTCCATAATTTATGAGCAATTTGGTATAACACACCAAATTTATGATGACCGATTAAAAGTTATTACTTTTATAACTTACTAAATTAAATATGTTCTTTTACTTATTTTATCTCCTCTTTTAATTATTCCCTGGTTACAATTTAAATCCAACACAACACAACCATTTAAAACCAAATTAGAAAGAAGGAATAAATTTAAACAGGAGAAATATTTTTGTACTGTGCATAATCGGAATATCCGAATTTATTTGAATCGGAATATCCGAGTGAACTTTGGACACGAAAATTTGGCTAAGGACTAAAACTGAACCCGTACTGACATTTTTCGGAAAATCCGAACCATGCAAGAATCGGATTATCCGATGCTACAAAGAGGAGAAGAAATTTCTAAGGACTCAAACGAGTCCGTACTGGATTGAATCGGACAATCCGATTTGTTCTGAACTCGGAAAATCCGAGCGGGAGAAGGAGCACGGCGTCGCACGGCGACCTGCGGGCGCCGGCGAAATACGGCGGGAGAGGAGGAACGGGGGGGCAAGGGGAGGTGTGCGAGCTCACCCTGAGCACTTAGGAGACAACGGTGAGGTTGGAGATGGACCACGGCGGCGTGATTAGTCCGTCGGAGCGGCGGCGGTGGTCGGCGGGGATTCGGACCGCACGGGTGCTTTACCTCCTCCCCGCTCGATTCCCTTGGCAGAGATGAAGCAGGCATCGCGGCGGAGCTCGTGGTGCCCTTGGATTTGCTCGGGGCTACCTCAGTCGACGGCGAGGCGACGGCGGAGCTCGGCTTCCATGGTGGCTCGGTGGGGAGCAAGATGAGAGGGAGATGGAGCAGGCGAGCTGGGGCTAGGGTTTGGAGAGCAGGGAGGGGCCCGTTCTCGTGCTCTCCTCGCAGGGGACGGCAGGGCCAAGGGGGCCCTGGCGCGAGCGAATGCGAGCGAGCGACACGGCGGCCATGGCGTCGTGGCTGCAAGGAGAAGAAGGCGATTTTACGAAAACCCCCCTGCCAGTTTTAAAATCATCACAGACAAGTCCTTTTCAGTACTGTGTGCACTGTTTTCGAATTAATTGGAGCACTTAAACACTTCCAAAAATTATGAACTAATCTGTGTGACCTTCTCATCTCATGTGGAAGCTCCACAAAAATTGGCGCCTCCAAATAAAATGTTTGGAACCACTTTTGTGTAGAAAGGTTCGAAATGGCATTTTGCTAAAATTAAAAATGTTGCTCCTTTAACAATTTGGAGCAAGTGCAAAATATTATTTTGGAGCTCTTGGAACTTCCTTGACAAATATAAGAGGACAAAGTATTTGTGTTTTGCAAGTTTGAGTGCTTCCACGGTTTTGAAATTTGTTGAAGCAAAATTTCCTAGTAACAACAACAATTCCCTAGCACAATTCCCTAGCACAACAACATGATGCATGTATGCCATGATGCAAGGTACACAAAAGCGGAAAAATTACACGGGTTTTTAGGTTTTCCACTTCGGGCTGTTACAATTCTACCCCCCTTACAGGAATCTCGTCCCGAGATTCTAAGGTTGCGGAAAGAAGTCGGGATACTCCTCTCGAAGACTAGACTCTCGTTCCCAAGTTGCTTCTTCCTCGGAATGGTGCGACCACTGAATCTTGAGAAACTTGGAAGTCTTGTTACGGGTCTTCCTTTCGGCTTCATCCAGGACACGGATAGGATGCTCGCGATAAGTGAGGTCTTCCTGGAGATCTAGCTCCTCGTGATTGACCCCATGGATAGTATCTTTGAAACACCGGCGAAGTTGGGAGACATGAAACACATCATGTACATTTGGGAAGATGACCGGTAACTCCAACTTATAAGAAAGGTCTCCTCGCTTGGCCAGAACGGTGAAAGGGCCAATATAACGAGGGGCCAACTTCCCTTTGATACCGAAGCGGCGAACGCCACGAAGGGGAGAGACGCGGAGATAAGCCTTGTCACCAATTTCGTAGTGAATTTCCTGATGGTGCTTATCATAGTAGCTCTTTTGCCTAGACTGAGCGATCTTCAGATTTTCCCGTATGATTCTCACCTTCTCCTTAGCTTCATTGATCACATCCGGACCAAAGAGAGCTCTCTCTCCGGTCTCGGACCAATTCAGCGGAGTGCGGCATTTTCTTCCATATAAAACCTCGAATGGAGTCATGCCCAGACTAGCTTGATAGCTATTGTTGTAGGAGAATTCCGCGAAAGGGAGATACTTTTCCCAATCCTTGCCAAAAGAGATTACACATGCCCTAAGCATGTCTTCCAAAACTTGGTTCACTCTTTCGGTCTGACCATCAGTTTGAGGATGGAAAGCGGTGCTGAAGTTAAGACGAGTTCCCATAGCAGTTTGGAAACTAGTCCAAAACTTGGAGGTGAATAGGCTTCCACGATCAGAAATTATCTTCTTGGGAATGCCGTGAAGGACGACGATAGAGAGGTATACAGGTCTGCCAACTTGGCAGCTGTAATGTCAACACGAACGGGAGGAAGTGAGCCACTTTTGATAGTCGATCAATGATGACCCAAATGGCATCATTCCCTTTGGAGACTTCGGCAGACCAGTAATGAAGTCCATACCAATTTCATCCCATTTCCACTCGGGATAGCAATAGGGTGAAGAGTGCCGGCAGGCCTTTGATGTTCAGCCTTTACCCGTCGACAGGTGTCGCATTCAGCAACATACTAGCAATTTCCCTTTCATCCGAGTCCACCAGAATTGTGGTCGAAGGTCTTGGTACATTTTGGTACTACCGGGATGAATAGAGAGAGGAGATTCATGAGCTTCTTGGAGGATCAACTCCCTCAATTTTCGTTTCTTTGGCACCACCAAGCGGTCACCAAAATAAACAACTCCAGATTCATTGACAGAAAAACATTTGGCCTTCCCGCTAGCAATGTTCTCCTTGATTTTTAGAATACCCTTGTCACGCTTTGAGCATCCTTAATCTGGTCCACAAGAGTAGATTTGATCTCCAGATTTGCAAGGTAGCCAGAGGGAACAATTTCTAAGTTCAAACGAGAGAACTCTTCATGGAGGGCAGGTTGGGCCTCTTCAATCATCAGATTGTTGCAATAGACTTCCGACTTAGCGCGTCAGCCACGACGTTTGCTTTGCCGGGTTGATAGTTCAGACTCACATCATAGTCCTTGATTAACTCCAACCAACGCCTTTGCCTGAGATTTAAATCCGGCTGGGTGAAGAGGTACTTCAGACTCTTGTGATCCGAGAAGATCTCGCAACGGTTACCAAACAGGTATGGTCTCCATTGCTTCAAAGCATAAACCACAGCGGCAAGTTCTAGATCATGAGTAGGGTATTGTGCTCATGCGGCTTCAATTGGCGGGAAGCATATGCTACCACATGGCCATCTTGCATTAATACACAACCCAAGCCTTGAAGAGAGGCGTCACAGAAGACGACGAAATCCTTGCTTGTGTCCGGCAGGACAAGCACAGGAGCGGACGTGAGTTTGGCTTTCAGTGTTTTGAAGCTCTCTTCAGCTTCGGCCGACCATACAAACTTTTTATCCTTCTTGAGAAGGTCAGTCAGGGCCTTGGCTATCTTGGAGAAACCTTCGATGAATCGGCGGTAGTAACCCGCCAATCCGAGAAAGCTACGATGTCCTTGACTGACATTGGAGTTTTCCAATCCAAAATGGACTGAATCTTGTCGGAATGACAGCCACACCATTAGCGGATATCACATGACCAAGGAAGACGATTATCCAACCAAAACTCACACTTGGAGAACTTGGCATAGAGGCGGTGTTCTCGAAGTCTTGTCAGAACCAAACGAAGATGTTCCTCATGCTCTTCATTGGTTTTGGAATAGATGAGGATGTCATCGATGTAAATGACGACAAACTTGTCAAGATAATCCATGAAGATGGAGTTCATGAGCCTCATGAAAGTAGCTGGGCATTGTGAGACCAAAGGACATGACGGTATACTCATATGAGCCATAACGAGTAACAAATGCCGTCTTTGGAATATCCTCCTTTCTGATTTTTATCTGATGGTACCTGACCTCAGATCCATCTTGGAGAATACCGTTGCACCAGCTAACTGATCCAACAGATCATTGATCCGGGGAATAGGATACTTGTTCTTGATGTACCACATTCAACGGTATATCAGAAACAGACGAGCACGGTAGAATCCTCTTCTTGACAAAGAGTACCGGACAACCCAAGGTGAACTGCTAGGCTGAATGAAATCTTTTGCTAACAGCTGATCAATTTGCTCTTTCAACAGAGCCAACTCTTCCACCGGCATACGGTAGGGCTTCTTGGAAATTGGAGCAATACCGGGAAGTAAATCTATGACAAACTCCACACTTCGTCTGGAGGCATGCCAGGCAATTCTTCCGGGAACACATCCGGGAAGTCACACACCACGTGTATGTCCTGGATTTCAGGAGGAGATTCGCCTTCCATGAAGCAAAGGAGAATCTCGGGGAGTTGGGTATGACTGAAGATGGAGGTCTTGAGTGAGACCAATACTCGACAGTCTGACCAAGAACTGGTCACGGTAACGGTCTTGGCAGCACAGTCCAGATTAGCCGGTATTTGGCTAGCCAGTTCATGCCCAGTATGACATCAATGCCACTTGACCTCAGAGCTACCAACGCAAAGGAAAAGAAGTAACCGAGTAATCTGAACCTCAGGAGTAACCCCATCGGTTTGCCATTTGGAGCCAGGAGTGGCGATCACCAAGGATCGGCTCATTTTCTCAAACGGTATTTTGTGGTCTTTTGCAAACGCTATGGATATGAATGAATGCGATGCTCCAGAGTCAAACAAAACTGTAGCTGAATTGCCGTTGATTCGTAACTCACCCATAAGAACGCCGGGGTCCTCTTCAGCTTCTTCAACAGAGATGTGGTTCAGGCGACCACGCACAATAGGTCCAGCCTTGCCAGCTGGAGTGGCAGGGGCTCGTGCAGGAGTTATCGTGAGAGGTGCCTTCTGGGGGCACTCCCTGGAGTAGTGGCCAGCCTGGCCACAGGTGTAGCAAGTAAGTCCAGGTGGAGCAGGTAACATAGGACGGTAGCCACTCCCGCCTACCCCAAGTGTCGAAGTAGTGGGGCGCGGAGGTGGTGGCCTGTATCCCGCGGCTCGCGGCATGAATGGAGCACGTTGCACAACGCTGTAGGGAACAAACACCCTGCGCTTCTTGCTTTCAGAACCCGAGGAACTCTGGTGGTCCCCGTGTGCGGGCCTCTTGGAAGCCTCAAGCTCCTTTCTTCCTTGCTCAAGAGTAAAAGCCGGGTTGAACAGCTCCTGGTAGGTCTGGAACCTGAAGGGAAGCAACTCATAGCGAAGCTGCAGAGTACGACCCTTGGGGCGTAACGAGAGAGATGGTTGAACTCACGACCATAAGTGCGGAGGTCCATCCGTCCCTGTTGCAAATCCAGGAACTCCCTCCTCTTCAAGTCCATGATCGGCTGGGGAATGTACTCCGCACGGAAGCAGTGCGAAAATCAGCCCAAGTGAAGACATGGTTGGCTGGAAACAAAGCCACATGGCTCTCCCACCAACAGCAGCCGCACCAACCAAGAGGTAGGTGGCGAAGTTGACTTGTTCAGCCACTGGGACATGTAGCGCGGCGAACTTGCGCTCCAAAGCACGAAGCCAATCATCAGCTTCCACTGGCTCCTTAGCATCAGCAAAAGTGGGTGGCTGTGAGCGCAGAAACTCAGTGAGAGTGTTGCAGCCATTCCTCTGTGCATTCTGCTGCACCAACTGTTCAAGCAAGCGCTCATTGCGCTCACGGTTCTCCTCAATGGCCATCAAGATTTGAGCCATCGAGGGTGGTGGCGGCAGATCATCCTCGTCATCATCGTGGTTACTGCGACCACCACGGCCTCCGCGGCCTCCTTGAGCCATTCTAGAGATTTGACAATGACACAGTTAGTATCTTTCTCCGAATGTTCGAACAATAGCATTAGCGTCTACTCAAGTACACAGACTAGGACGATAATACATTGTAACAATGAACAAGGAATCAACAAGATAGAACTTGGGTCAAAGATCAGCATCATGTGCTACTAGCGAGAGTTAAGAAATCACAACTTAACACACTCTAGTTGGCACAATCCGGGACCTTATGTTCAAGTCCTTGGGTTAAAACCACAAAATTGAGGCTAAACACTTGTTCCTTCGTTGGGTAACAGATTTTAGTTGCAACGCAGCGGGAGCAACTGGACACATAACACGAAAGGTAGAACCCAACCCCGTTTCTAATCTTTTGAAGTAACAGACGAGGAGTAAAACCTTTAAACTCAAATGAGGTAAGATTGCTCCGAGATTAGAGTGTAACCAGATAAGGAGTAAAAAGAATCCTAAGATGGTTTTCACAACTCATTTTTAGGTTAGAAATATTTTCACAAACACTAGACTCAATGTCGACCAGTAGAAGGGTTTCCTACAGGCAGTACTGCTCTGATACCAACTTGTGGCGCCCGACCCGACTGTTATACAGTGATGCTGTGTGTCACCGGTTAAGCGATACAACCGGAGGTTACGGGTTTACCAATCCCCGGCCAAAACCTTTGGCAGGCGTTGCTCGGAATGGATCATCGGCAACGCAACACCCCGATTGATGCCTTAACACAGGCACAACCCTCAATGCATAATAGAGAGATCAAGACTTGTGGAACAACTGGCACATCACAGACTCTACGACACAAATCATTATAGTTCGACTCTTATAATAGAGAAAGATAGCAAATGACAACCAGAGGTCACAGACCCAACATTACAACAAGCGGAAGCAAATTAAGTTGTTCTAAACAACAAGATCCAAATATGGCCTAAGAGGCCTACAGATAAACATCCAGCGCCAGCTGTTCCGGGATGTCCCAAGCTGCCACCTGGGAACCCCAGACTACTCGTCGACGTCCACAAAGAACCCACCTTCGAGGTCGGTGAAGTCCTCCTCTGAAACAAAACAAACGACGTTGAGTTCGACGAACTCGCAAGATTAATATAGAGCTTTAGCTCGATGAGGCTTTCAAAGTTATATGGCTGTTTTGCATAAAGCTGATTTTATTTATGAAAAACATAACTCAAAGGCATCGACTATTCAGAGTATTTTCAAAAGGGGTAAGAAGTGACTCTTTTCTCTTGATCACTTTCTCATCATCAACCACCATCAACCACTGTACCTGTTCATCAAAGGCACCTCCCCGAATCACCCTCGAGGAAGCTCACCTTGCATCTGTGAGTGGTACCTCTAGTACCCAGTTTTTAATCATTCCGTTAAAGTTATTCTATGATCTTACCTTCACTTCCCAAGTTCGTCCATAACCGCGGACACGGCTTTTCGAAAAGATTTAACCCTGCAGGGGTGTACAAATGTTTGCCACGCGTACCGTCCGGCCCATTACCTAGCTTTTAGCTCTCTTCCTTGGAGAGCCGGCTGGGTGGGAGCGGTGTCGACTTCTCCCCGTTAAGGACTTTCCAGGATCATCAGTAGCGGTAGGACAAGGGGTGCCTCCAACACCCTGTCCCGCGGCCACTTACTTTCCTAACACCACCATCCTCATCTCAGTTCATCCCACCATCATCACGCACGCGCAAATGGAAGCCCGAACTAGAGGACCCTGGCTAGCCCCGCCCGAGTTATTTAGTCTATGAGGGTTCCTGCAATTGCATAGGCCTCACGCATGGTTGCATGCTCAGTCTTGGTTCAAGAGGTAAAGAACTCGCACCTAGGCGGCGAGAACGAGACAAAACACCACAACCACAGTGGCCTCTCATCCCCACCTTTAAGCATTTTATTATCCGTCACCACAATTTCTCCACCATCATTCTCATCTCATCACCTGTTTCCAGCATGAACCATCCATCGTATAGCTATGCAATTAATTAAGCATGGCTAAGCATCACATAGCATAGTAAGTATCTCGGCCAACAAAACAATCCTATGGATAATAGGAGAGAAACAGGTATTGGCATCGGAATCTAAATGCAACTATAGGATACTCTAATCCAATAAAATTGACATTTGGAACCGCATGCAATATTATAGTGGAGAAAATATTTACGGAAATATAGGATAAGACATGCTCAGAGGGGGATTACGCTTGCCTTGGTCAACGTGCTGGTAGTACGGTTCTTCGGGGTACTGTGGAGTAACCCCGGCTGCTTGATCTTTCGAAACACAACAATGGAAGAACAATTCAATCACCAAACATATACTTTAACAAATGCAATGCGCAAGCATATGATGATATGACATTTGAATGCACTGAACTTGCTATTAGAACACTATCTAGCAATTACATGGGGTGCATGAATAATTATTTAGCAAGAGAGGAAAATAGCTACTCCTTGTTTTAATGTTTTCATGTGCTTTAAAATGAGGTAAACATGCATGAAATGATGCCCCTTGTTATTCCATAATTTATGAGCAATTTGGTATAACACACCAAATTTATGATGACCGATTAAAAGTTATTACTTTTATAACTTACTAAATTAAATATGTTCTTTTACTTATTTTATCTCCTCTTTTAATTATTCCCTGGTTACAATTTAAATCCAACACAACACAACCATTTAAAACCAAATTAGAAAGAAGGAATAAATTTAAACAGGAGAAATATTTTTGTACTGTGCATAATCGGAATATCCGAATTTATTTGAATCGGAATATCCGAGTGAACTTTGGACACGAAAATTTGGCTAAGGACTAAAACTGAACCCGTACTGACATTTTTCGGAAAATCCGAACCATGCAAGAATCGGATTATCCGATGCTACAAAGAGGAGAAGAAATTTCTAAGGACTCAAACGAGTGCGTACTGGATTGAATCGGACAATCTGATTTGTTCTGAACTCGGAAAATCCGAGCGGGAGAAGGAGCACGGCGTCGCACGGCGACCTGCGGGCGCCGGCGAAATACGGCGGGAGAGGGAGGAACGGGGGGGGGGGGGGGGCAAGGGGAGGTGTGCGTGCTCACCCTGAGCACGTAGGAGACGGCGGTGAGGTTGGAGACGGACCACGGCGGCGTGATTAGTCCGTCGGAGCAGCGGCGGTGGTCGGCGGGGATTCGGACCGCACGGGTGCTTTACCTCCTCCCCGCTCGATTCCCTTGGCAGAGATGAAGCAGGCGTCACGGCGGAGCTCGTGGTGCCCTTGGATTTGCTCGGGGCTGCCTCAGTCGACGGCGAGGCGACGGCGGAGCTCGGCTTCCATGGTGGCTCGGTGGGGAGCAAGATGAGAGGGAGATGGAGCAGGCGAGCTGGGGCTAGGGTTTGGAGAGCAGGGAGGGGCCCGTTCTCGTGCTCTCCTCGCAGGGGAAGGCAGGGCCAAGGGGGCCCTGGCGCGAGCGCACGCGAGCGAGCGACACGGCGGCCATGGCGTCGTGGCTGCAGGGAGAAGAAGGCAATTTTATGAAAACCCCCCGCCAGTTTTAAAATCATCACAGACAAGTCCTTTTCAGTACTGTGTGCACTGTTTTCGAATTAATTGGAGCACTTAAACACTTCCAAAAATTATGAACTAATCTGTGTGACCTTCTCATCTCATGTGGAAGCTCCACAAAAATTGGCGCCTCCAAATAAAATGTTTGGAACCACTTTTGTTTAGAAAGGTTCGAAATGGCATTTTGCTAAAATTAAAAATGTTGCTCCTTTAACAATTTGGAGCAAGTGCAAAATATTATTTTGGAGCTCTTGGAACTTCCGTGACAAATATAAGAGGACAAAGTATTTGTGTTTTGCAAGTTTGAGTGCTTCCACGGTTTTGAAATTTGTTGAAGCAAAATTCCCTAGTAACAACAACAATTCCCTAGCACAATTCCCTAGCACAACAACATGATGCATGTATGCCATGATGCAAGGTACACAAAAGCGGAAAAAATTACACGGGTTTTTAGGTTTTCCACTTCGGGCTGTTACAGCGCTCCTCGTGAACCACATTGTCGGAGTGTGAGGGATGGGACGGGGGCGATGGTGCTCAGCTTGAGGACGAAGCAGGGAAGATGACGCATCTTCGTCTTGAAAGCGCGACGCGGGGATGTAGAACCTCACGGTGTTCCGTGGGCGCGCAGGCGCAACGGCATTGGAGGCCAAGCGCAGGATGCCAACAGGTGCCATCGCAGGTGAGGTAGGCATGGGAGTGAGCAGTAGCACAGATTCCTCCACGATGGCAGCAGGGAGGACGGAGGCCGGCGCCGACCGAAGGCTGGCGAAGGGGCTGTGGCCGGCCGGCGACGGAGACGAAGACGAGGGCCTGTCTAGGACGACGGGGACGAAGTTGAGCGGCAAGCAGGACGGTGGCAGGGGCAGCCGAGAGCTCCGACCACGAGGGAGCCCAGGCGTGCCGGCGGCGCGGCCACAGGCGGAGGAGCGGCGCCAGATCTTGATTCGGACGGGAATCGCCCAAACCCGAGAAACGCCGGGCGAAGACCAGCCAGAATGGTGGCAGGTGGTGGGGGAGGCCGGCTGGGGTTGCTGCGGAGGCTGGCAGGGAGGCCGGGGGTCGCCGGCGACCGGGGCGGCAAGCCGCGCGGGCGGTCACCGCACAGCACGGCGGCCGGGGCCGGCAGGGGCGGCGGGCGAGACGGCGCGGGGACGGAGGCGGCGGCCCTCGATGGCGTGTCGAGGTCGAGGACGCCCGAAATCTCGCTCCGGAGTCGCGCCGAGCTCGCCCTCCCACGCGCCGGCGGAGGGGAAGGTGGCCGTTGACTTCTTGCTGAAACAGATCGGGGCACGGGGATGCGTGTCGTGGACGCCCAGCCGAGAAAAGCTGGCGTGAAGCCGTGGGGCAGGGTGGCCGGAGGCGGTGGCGGGCGCAGCGGCGACGGGGAGGCGCCGGAGGCGCGGCCGTCGGAGCGCCCGTCGCCATGGCCGTCGCAGGAGCGTCGCTGCCTAACGGTCATATTTTCGCCAATCGGTGAGGGCAAATCATCATTACATCACATTATCGATCGATGACGATGATGTCTGCCAGGGAGATGGCGTGCAAGCTGCAGTCACCGGCGACGACGAGTCTGCCGCGGCAGGGCAGGTAGCCGCAGGATCGGAATCGCGCGGCTGTGGCGACGAGCGATCGGCGTACATGATGATGCGAGTGAGGCAGGCAGAGAATCACGCCACCAACCGAATAATCGAAACGACACTGTGCGTAAGAGACATGCGGCCTGATCTGGAGTTGTTGCGACCCAGTTTGGCCGGTTGCGTCCCGCGGAATCGCGTGGGTATCCCGGGCCTCCACGGGATCTCCTGTGGCCTGTGGCGCGACGTCAACCATCAAACATACTCTAGCAGACTATTATACAGTCCATAGAAAACAAAGCATAGTCTCTACTATATAATACGGCTTAAGGTGATGGTTGGTACGTCATTTTTTTTGGACCGTTTTGCCCTCCCACCAGATCGCATAATACGCACCGATGCCACCGTACCGATTCGTTTTTCTTTTCCCCCTATTTTCGATGGAAATTACAGGCACTGTCACCGCCGAGTAAAAGAGGCACCGAACGAGGCCTCAGGAGCGATCTCACGAGCGCGCCGCCGACGGGATCTCACCATGCGGAAGAGCAGGAGCTGCGCATGGGGAGGACGGCGACGGGCTAGGTAGCGGGGCTGGCCGGGCCTGACCTGGGCGTGCTGCTGGGACCGGACGACCGCTGCCGGAAGGTGCCCGAGCGCCTCCGGGTTACCTCGCCGCCGGCCGGTGCCCGTGGTCTTGCCCCCGCGCCTGGCAAGGAGCCAGCCGTTGGTTACACGAGGACGCCATGGTTCCTATCTGCTGACTGCTGGTCGGGCGAGATGGCCGTCATGGCCCTGTCTGCAGGTCAGGCGAGACGAGGAACCGTGGAGCACACATATCTGATACGAGTAGCTGGGCGGTGTAGATGCAGGAGGTTGCAGTGGCGAGCAGATAATCTGGGCACCTCTATGCTAGGAAGCTACACCTCCCTCCCGGCAAGGCCGACATGGAGTTCGTCTTGGTCCCGATGTCCTCTGCAGGTAACA
This sequence comes from Poa pratensis, assembly GCA_947311845.1. Taxonomy (NCBI): domain Eukaryota; kingdom Viridiplantae; phylum Streptophyta; class Magnoliopsida; order Poales; family Poaceae; genus Poa; species Poa pratensis. The sequence continues at coordinate 12,405,488 of CAMZMU010000071.1, forward strand.
ACGAGATGTCAACTTGATGCGTGCGGCGGAGGAGCTCCGAAGGCAAGGATGAACAGCGCTGTCTCAGTAGTCAGTACACTCTCTCCGCTGATTCTTGAGACAACCTCCACGTCCTTCCCATGTGCCTCTAGGCCTCTTGTGCTTGGAGATTTTGCCTCCGCGTCTGCCACTGAAGTGCAGAAATTTTTCTCCTGGTCAATGCGCTCCATTCAATGTGCCTCTGCTTCTGCCACGGACAACCGGGAATGCTCATCTGCTCATGTTCCCATTGGCAGTGGATTTTATTTTATGCACAAGATGATCCAATCAATAAATATGACACGCGAGGAAGAGAAAATTTGTCCTGTTTAATGTTAAGTTATTGGAATTGTGTGAGTTTGACGGAGAGATGGTATTATCTGTTCGTATTTGCGATTTTTCTATTGACCAGAATCTGAAGATGAAAAATAGCTGTTATGACTTGCTGGCTTCCAACCAGATATCACCCCAAACTCTGGTGTATATCTGGAATCACTAAAAGTGGATCATAATCAAAGTACTATCTTATCTTCGCCACACTGATGGTCCAGAATTAAATGATTATGCAGCTATGTATGGAGATCTTTGCACCGAATACTTCCGGTTGAGAAAAGATGGTGATGATGACCGGTGTGTGGTGCTTCAAAAGTCACTTGGGGTTTACATTCCACACATGAAAAAAATCCAAGCGGTTCAAATTATACTCCAGGCAACACTGCAAAAAACTAGACCGTTTGCATATATATACTATCCATTGCAATATTTGAGATATGTAAAAAATCTATTTGAAATGATTCAAAAGGAGAATTGGACCATGGCGGAGATACTTCCGAGGTAAAAAGATGGAAGTCTACAATGGCAATTAAGTAGAGTAGAAGATACATGGTGTGAAAGAAGGAAACAAGAGGGGTGTGAGGTTGTCATATGAGAGTGTTAATTGAGTTAATTATGTGGTTTCTCCATCTCTCCAAGCGGTCATGATCACGGAATCCCACCCTCCGAGCCCTCTCAACGGCGAGCCACCATAGGAATGTCGTTGAGGCGTCGTCGATTGGTTTGGGAGAAACGAGAGGAGCGGTTTTATGAGTGAAAGACGTCAATTTTGTGATCTACTTCTTAACAACGTCGTGCTTGATAGCTGATAGAAAATATTCAAGATAATATGACTAGGTTGTTTTCCTATGTTCTTAAGTATGTGTTGGCAATGTCGGAAAGAGGAGTGAATACACCGGCGGTGTTTCAAGAGCGAAGATATAAACAAACCCGCAGCAACGAGCAAACGGTACATAAAGGAACAAAGCTATTATCGTCATGTGTATCTTTTGCCCTCACTATTCGCAATGTTATTTATGTTGTTCCGTTGCAACGCACGGGCACTTTTGCTAGTAGTAGTATTATACGCAGGGGCGAAACTCCATTTAGGACGGACAAGATAGAGTGCTAACAGACTCCATCGAATAAGTTCTGTTTATTTTACGTAACACGGCGCAAAACCGATACCAAGGATATGTCTAATCTAGTCGGAAACTAGTTCTTTCCCTTACAACAGCTAACCTAACAAAATATGACTCTTTAGTAATGTTCTATGTGTGGTATTTAAGTAGATCTTGAGAGTAATTTGGCCAATTTATGGAGGTGATCGAAACCAAACTCTAGGTATGTGATAGATCATGTTTTAGAATTTTATTTCGGTTTGTATACTTTATTTGCCAAAATGATAATTTTATTATCTCATCCATTATTCCTACGCACAGTCGTAGAGAATTGAAAATCTTACAAGATATTTTCTTAATATGTGAAAGGTATATCACGTTTCCTTCGATTTAGCCGCTCACTGAGCTGGCACTGTTTTTAGCGGTGACGACGACAATAGTTGAAAGGGGCTTCTTAGCGACAAAGAACATCAAGACCAAGTTGCGCAATAAGATTTCCGTGAGGGCTTTTCTTTTTGGGATTCAATACTTCTCATTAATTAATCATCAGGCTTCAACAAGCATTCAGCTAAAAATCTAGGAATATAATTAATCCAAAGACATCTCTTCTACTAGTCGAAGCCTGCTTGACACACAAGTGCGCCGCTTCATTCCCTTCACGCCCAATGTGTTTAATCTGGATGACTTAATGATGTGATATATCGAGCGATGGATATTCAAAATTCTTGATCGGCAAAATTACGGAAGATTTTCAAAAATAATAGAGCTTTGCCATTGTCTGTTTTTAGGTTTTATGTTTATATTTATTTCCAACTTTTTTAGTGTCTGCCTGTCCTAACTAGGATTTTCTTGCGTCCTCCGCCACTGATTATACGTCGTATTCTGTAGCGTGACAATCATGTGGATAGTGCCCGGACTTGCATTATTCTGTACACGGTGTGACTGTGACTGTTACAGGGAGTTGATTCATCACTTGTTAAACGGCACAGTCGGTGCAGGTCGCTGTTCATCGCTCGAGAAACACAGCTTGGGTTGAGAAGAGGATCTACAGCTTGCGACAGTGTACTGTTTCGTTTCCTTTTTGTTCGCTTCATGAATAGGTTCCAAACTGCGTTTCCGAAGTGCCACCACTTTTGTTAGCGCCTATTACCGTACGGAATTAGAGGAGCGAATGGCAGGGCGAAACTGCGATCGATCTGGAGCCACACTGACCCGGCGAGCGTAGGAAATCCTGGGCGTGTGCCGGCGGGGCGGGAGCACACGCCCGGGCATGTTCCGCGCGCGCTCTGCGCGTGTCGTGCGTGCGCAAAAGGCAAGAGGCGTCCGACGTGCACGGGTTCGCGCCACCTCGGACACGTTCTGTCGAATCGATCCTCACCTACCATTCTCGCGAAACACGTACTTGCTGCACCAGTAGCGCCGCGGCAAGTTGTTGTAGAACCAAGCATGGGCCCAGCTGCATGATTAGCTCTCGCCAAACCAGGGGCGGAGCCAGCAGTATCTTTTGCCAAATCTGGGCTTTTAGCCAAACTAATCTCTCCTCTATCAGGAACAAAAGTGTATGTAAATATAAACCGGGGTTTACACATCAGACCGGCATACTGGACGAAAAACGTTTTGCTGCGACTCCCGTGGCGACTAGGGTTTCCCTCGGCGCCGCCATGGAGAACGCGAGCAGGAAGGATTCTCGGCCGGTTCCACGGCCGGAGAGTTCGCCCCGGAGTCATCCTCGGTCTTCGGGAACGTGTGCTGCTGATACTCGGATGGGCCGGGATCCTCCCGTGGCCAGTTCGGACCCGTCCCATAAAAGGCAGCCGCCAGATCGGGAAGGGAACCAAGATCGGCAACACGCATCAACACCAATGGCGACGCCTAGTGGTGCAACCCCAAACCCTAGGGCGAGAGAGAGAACTGACGAGAGCCGGACTGATCTGGACGGCGAGGGAAACCTCGGCGCCGCCGGCATGGAGGAGGACACCGATGAAATCCTGGAGGAAGTAGACTGGGTGAGGCCGGTCGAACTCGAGGACGACGATGAAGAGGATCTTGACGTGGAGGCGGGTAGGTGGACGGCGTTAGCTCGCTATGTCTCACGGCGGCGCTATAGTGCTCGCACCATGTTCGATGAACTGGGTGCTGTGTGGCATACAGAGAACAAGATGACCTTCAAGGATCTCGGCGATAATCTGTTCCAACTAGATTTCTATGGTGAAGGAGATTACAAGTTTGTCATTAAGGGTGGCACCTGGCACCACCGGCACGATGCGGTGATCGTCGTGCCTTTTGGTCGTGATCAGTGTGCTGCGGATGCTAAACCAGATGCTTTTCCGATCTGGGTGCGGATTTATGATCTACTGCGATCTCTGATGACAAGGAAAAAGAGCACGGCTCTCCTTGAGCAGCTTGGCGAAATCATGGAGGTGAATACTGATGATGGAGAGCAAGCAAGCGGGCTGTTCCTCCGTGTTTGGATGAAGTGGCCGATCAGGCAACCCCTCGTGTACACGCTGCCGGTGACGAGGAAGGAGAAGACGCTGAGATACAACATGCGTTATGAGAAAGTGCCAAATTTCTGCTTCTTCTGTGGTCGCATTGGGCATGCCCGTGAAGTTTGTGAACTCGAAGTTGTGCCGCACCCTAGTCGGCGGTATGGACCGGAGCTGCGGGTATCACCATTCAAAAAGTTTGATGGTCTGCGATTCACAGTCAAAGGAAAGAAACCCCAAACAGCTAGGAAGCTGTTCCTTGACGAGGATGAGAGCAGATGTGAGTCTAGGTCCCGTTCAGGCCGGAACTCGGTCTCACGCTCGCGCGGGGCGTCGCGTACGCCGTCGCGGGTACCATCACCGTCTAGGAAAGGATCGGAGGATGGAGATACGCCGATGTCCTCGCCAAAAAACAAGACTGCAGTTGAATCAGTTGAGGAAGAGGAAGCTGCTAGGGCTCGAGAGAAGTTAGCTCAGGACCTCAATGCCAAGCTGCATGTTCATGCAACTCCAACGAAGAGCACTCCTTCTCTGAATACTGAAACTCAGAGGAAGGATGACCGGGCATCACGGGTGAAAGAGACAGTTGACAACTTACAGAAGTCTTTTGATGGAGTTAGGCAACTGAGGCAGGAATGGGAGGCACGCGCAGCACAGGCTGCCGCGAACGCAAAACCTCAGGCCACTGTTACAGACCGTGTCAACAACACTCCAGCTGCTGGGAAGTCACCTGTCAAGGAAACGGCTACTGATGCTCCACATGATAGTGAACAGACTCTGTCCGATACAGAAACACAACGCTTCTGCAAAGCTACTGGAAATAACTACAGAGTTTACAAGGGCAGGAATGGAACTGTCAAGCAGCTGCGCATCCGTGAGATTGATGGTACAAAGGGTGGTGCTGAATTACGTGTTAACAGCCAGCTGGGCAAACGTGCGGGAGCTTTCTCTGTTGCTCACCCTTATGAGGAGGAAGATCCTAGTTTCGACGTCATCGTCGATTCAAAAAGGCTCAGGTCGACTGAAGCCTCTACTGCCAGTAACATAAACATGTCGGGACCTCATGGCGAGGCCCGACATGAGCAATGAGTCTACTCGGCTGGAACTGTCGGGGGCGGGGCAGGCCCCGACAGTTCAAGAGCTCGTCTGCTTGGTGCAGACACACCACCCCAGCTTGGTTTTCCTCTGTGAGACCAGGCAAAAACCTGACCGAGTTCGGAACCTTAGGTTTCGGTTGGGCATGAAAGGCTGCTTTGCTGTGGAGGGAACTGGTTCAGGAGGCGGGCTAGCTCTCTTCCACCATGAGGACGTGGATGTCAACCTCCTCTCTTTCAGCTATTGATGTACACATTCAAGGTGGCCCTTTTGGAGCTCGATGGAGAGGAACTTTTGTCTATGGGGATCCTAAACCCAGTGAGCGTCATCACATGTGGACTATGCTGCGGCGCATTAAAAACGAGTCTACTGAACCTTGGCTGCTACTCGGGACTTCAACGAGGCGATGTGGCAGTCAGAGCATTTCTCACGTGCTCGTCGATCCGAGAGGCTCATGATGGACTTTCGGGAGGTGTTATCACATTGTGATGTCCATGACTTAGGGTTTGTTGGCATGCCCTGGACTTTTGATAATAAACAGCGTGGAGAAAGGAATGTAAAAGTTCGTCTTGATCGCGGCGTTGCATCTCCGGCGTGGTCGCTTCGGTTCCCATTGGCACAGGTGCGGCACATAGTCTCATCTCGCTCAGATCATTGCCCGCTGCTCGTAACGACTGCCCCAGCCAACGTGGACCAACAGAGGAAGAAGCCTATTCGACGTTATGAAATCATGTGGGAGCGGGAGCCCACGCTAGCTGCGACGGTGGAAGAAGCCTGGTCCCGCCGAGTCGGCATACGTGACCTCGGCGACGTTTGCGCCTCTCTCCGTGGTGTGATGGGTTCGCTCTATGATTGGAAACTGCAATACTTTAAACCCGTTGCGCCTGAGCTGGAGAAGAAACGGCAGAGGCTGGCAATTTTAGTGCAAAACAATGATCCGAATCAGCAGGAGGAAAGGAGACAAATTCTTGCTGACATGGATGAACTCCTCTACAGAGAAGAACTCATGTGGACGCAACGATCTCGAGTTGCATGGCTCCGGGAAGGTGATCGCAATACAAGTTTCTTTCACCGAAAGGCGACTTGGAGATGCAGGAAGAATAAAATCTCTAAGCTAAAGCGTGCTGATGGTTCGTGGACTGAAAACAGTGAGGAGATGGGTCATATTGCCACTGAGTTTTTTCAGAAGCTGTACACCAAGGATGATAGTAAACCCAGACGAGCTACTTGGGCTTTTTTCTGAGAGAGTTGATGCGGAGATGAACGTAAAACTGTGTGCCCCTTTTTCTGAGAAGGAAATAAGCGACGCCCTCTTTGAGATTGGTCCTCTCAAAGCTCCTGGCCCCGACGGATTTCCAGGACGTTTCTTGCAGCGTAATTGGGACCTACTCAAGACTGATATTGTTGCCGCTGTGCAGGTGTTCTTCTCGGAAGGGAAGATGCCGGAGGAGGTGAATGACACGGCGATCGTTCTTATTCCTAAAAAGAATGATCCTGAAGACCTGAAGGACTTCCGCCCCATTAGCTTATGCAACGTCGTGTTCAAGATCATCTCCAAGTGCCTTGTGAACTGCCTTCGACCTCTGCTGCATGATATCATCTCCCCTATGCAGAGCGCTTTCATCCTCGGCCGCCTCATCACAGACAATGCTCTTATGGCTTTTGAGTGTATTCATGCCATCCAAGGAAATTCTGAACGTGGCAACTTTTGTGCTTACAAGTTGGATATGGCCAAGGCCTACGACCGCGTTGATTGGTGCTTTTTAGAAGGTGTAATGACGAACCTGCGATTTCATAGTCAGTGGATACGGTGGATTATGCAGTGTGTTACCACTGTGCGATATTCTGTTCGTCTCAATGGTCATGTGTTGGACACCTTCACACCAACTCGTGGGCTGCGCCAAGGCGATCCGCTTTCTCCCTACTTGTTCTTGTTTGTTGCCGATGGGCTGTCAAGATTGATCCAACGTGAGGTCGAGACTCAAAGATTGAAGGAGCTGAAAATCTGCCGCAATGCACCGGGTATGTCACACCTTTTGTTTGCTGATGATAGTCTTTTATTTTTCGAAGGTTCCGTCCAACAAGCCTCGGTGGTAAAGGAAATTCTGGATAAATACGAGCATGGCACGGGCCAGCTTGTGAGCCTTGGCAAGTGCTCTATCATGTACGGACAAAGGGTTGAAACGCATGTGCAGGCCGAGATAAAGCAGCTCCTCCGCTATGAAACTGAAAGCTTTGAACAGAAGTACCTCGGCCTGCCCGTACCTGAAGGATGCATGAAAAAAGGCAAGTTCCAATCTCTGAAGGAACGGTTCCATAAGCGCTTGTGTGATTGGATGGAGAAATATCTTTCGAGCGGTGGAAAGGAGGTGTTGATCAAGACGGTGCTGCAAGCGTTACCCACTTATGCCATGAGTGTATTTCAATTCCCAGCTGGTCTCATTGAAGAGCTTAACAAGATGATCCGTGATTTCCACTAGGGAGATGAGCATGATCGACGGCGGATGCACTGGCTATCATGGGACAAAGTCACCTTGCCGAAAATGGCTGGAGGGATGGGCTTCCGCGATTTCAAGCTGTTTAATCAGGCGCTCCTTGCTCGGCAAGCGTGGAGACTGCTCCAATTTCCTGATAGCTTGTGTGCACGGCTCCTCAAGGCGAAATATTACCCCAATGGTCACCTCCTGGACACTGCGTTTATCCAAAATGTGTCGGCGACGTGGCAAGGTGTGATTCACGGGCTTGAGCTACTGAAAAAGGGTACAATTTGGCGCATTGGGACTGGTTCTATGGTGAAAATTTGGCGCGATAATTGGCTACCAAGATCTGGTTGTTTGAAGGTGTTGGGTATGAAGATGAGGTGCAGGTTGAAGTGGGTGTCGCAGCTCATTGATCCAACGTCCAAGTCCTGGGACGAAGGCCTTAATAGGAAGTACTGCTACCCACATGACGCAGATGCTATTTTACAGATCAAGCTCCCTCAGAGGGTGTCGGATGACTTTATTGCCTGGCAGCCGGAGAGCTCTGGCGTATTCTCGGTCAGGAGCATATCGTCTTGCTTTGCAGCCAAAGATCACCAGCCTCAGTCGTGGTCAAGGCAACACTGAGCCTAATGGTGATAGAAGCATTTGGAATTTGGTGTGGAAGGCAAAGGTGCCGCAGAAGCTGCGAGTGTTTGCCTGGCGTCTTGCGACAGACTCCCTTGCCGTCACGGACAGCCTTCACCGTCGGATCCCCAAGGTTGATGCACAATGCTCTATTTGCGGCATGGAGGCGGAGACGGCGCACCACGCCATGGTCAGGTGTACACTGGCTCGAGCTCTCCGAGATGGGATGCGTCAGGTTTGGCGTCTCCCTGCTGAAGCGTCCTTTTGGCGTTCTGATCCTAGCTGGTTTTTTGAGCTTCTTGACGGTGCGACTGCGGACATGCGTTCAAAGCTGATTTTCCTCTTCTGGCATGTTTGGCACCATCGCAATAATGTTATCCATGGGGATGGGAAGGCCTCCGTCTCTGCATCGGTCCCGTTTCTTCAGAATTATGTTGATTCCTTCAAGCCAGAGCCAAGCAAGCCAGCCGCCCATGGGAAGACGCCTGTGTCTGGGTACGCTGAACCTGTGTCATCATTGCATGTGAGTACACGCTCTCTATGGCAGGCTCCTGACGCAGGCTGGATTAAAATCAATGTCGACGTGGGCTGGGATGCGTCTTCAGCTTCAGGTAGCACTGGCCTTGTGGCTCGTCGGACGGATGGTGCCATGATATATTCTCAGTGGAAGATCCTAGCTGTGTGTGCAAGTGCTGAAGAGGCGGAGGTTTTGGCCATCCTTGAAGGCATCCGGTTCCTAGCAGCTCATGCTCCTCAACCTGGTATCATCGAGTCAGATTGTGCACGGGCTATTAATAGTCTGACCTCTACAGAGAGGGATCGTTCAGGGCATTGGAGTCTGTTCTTGGAAGCGAGAGCTGAACTTGGCGTTCTTGCTGATGTGAGTTTGAGAAAGGTTGATCGGGTGAGCAACAAAGTGGCACATGATTTAGCACAATTGGGCAAGCGTGAGTGTGGTGTGAAGCATGGGCCAGTTCCTTCCTGCGCGTTGGACTCCTTAATGGTTGATTGTAATACTCTTATTGTCTAAAAAGGCGGCAAGTTTTCAGACGCACTCTTTCCCTAACCAGGGTACCGAGAGGGACTGGCAGGGTTTTAATGAGGCGGGCTTGCTGACCTAATACATGGTGGGAAAATTAAAAAAAAAAACTGTATGTAAATATGACCCCTCCCTCGGCGCCACTATGGATGGCGCCAAAGTTGTGCATGTCGATCAAACGATCCGAAGTTTTGGGCACTCCGATGGCTCGGCGTCGAGATTATTGGCGCCGACCTGGACAATCTCAACGCCGTTCACGCCGACACACCGAGGGTTGGATTTGCAAATAGTTTTGCCAAAGAGTCGAAGGGGCAATTAGTTCGGCCAAAGGGGCCGGGTGGCCGACTGGCCGGCCCAAGTAAGTGACTTCGTTTTTTTTGTTTTCGTTTTTCTTTCCGGTTTTATTTTTCAAGTATTTTTATATTTTGTATTTCTTCTTCTTCTTTTAATATTCATATGAATATTTTATGAAAAAATCAGAATGTTGAGATAAATTTGTTATCGACTTCAAAAAATTGTTTAGAAGGTTTAAAATATGTTCATGAGATTTAATAAATGTTCATCTACCTTAAAAACTTGATCGTGAGTTAAAATTGTTCATGTGAGAGGAGAAAAATGTTCACACCGTCCAAAAATTTGTTCGCGGCTTCAAAAAAGAAGTTCATATAAGAGGAGCAAAATGTTCCCATAATTCAAAGAAAATTGTTTGCGGGTTCAAAAAAATGTTCGTACGATTGCCAAATTATTTGAACAATTCAAAATATTTGTTCACAAGATCCAAAATCAATTAACTTGTAAATAAATAAATCTTTCATACGATTTAAGATACAAAGAAAGAAACAAAAAAAGGAAAATGGAGAAATAGGAAGAATGAAAATAAAATAGAAAAGAAATGGAATGAAAAAAGAAACATGAAAATATTACATTGCATTACATACAAATAAAAATCACATAATTTAATAAGAAAAGAATGAAAAGCAATCACATGAACAAAAGATAAAAATATAAAAAGAAAAGGAAAAAAAGAAAAGAGAAAATAAAGAAAAGAGAAAAAATAAAAAGGAAAAAAGAAAGGATAGTCATACCTTATTGGCTAGTCCAACCCGTTGCTCACATAAACGTCGTTGCTGTATACAATGCTACGAGGGTCGATCTTTACAATGATTGTGAATCTACAGTAGTAGGCGATAGTTTTGAATGGAACTCCGATAACAATGCCCTAGACACGGAAGATGTGGTTGGCAACAAAGGCGAGCACAATTATGTTTCAATCCTTGGAAATCCTTTTAAAGAAATCGTCTTCTTGACTAGTAAGTTGCTTAGCAGAGGATTGGTGTACCACTTAAAACCTCCGAGCTTGAAGACATCGACAACATATATCCAAAGTATTAATTAGAATTAGCATTGGAGATGTTGTGTTTTAACTTGGTTATTTTAATTTATTGTTGCACCTATTAAACTAATAAAATATAGTAAACATGTCACAAGGTCACAGATAAGTTGGGTTACAAATGTCATAAAGTCACAATGGAATTTATCCGTTACTTTTGCTCATAAAGGTTATGGTTAGCATGCAAGTTTGTATTGTATTAGGTTGAATTTTGTTTGTACCCCTGGGAATCCATGCCTCTAAGGAGTATCATATTTTTCTTTAAAAGTAGGAAAAACATCTCTGACCTCTGCATCGAATAATGCACATGAACTCTTGATAATGTTTCGATTGGCCTTGACAATGTTGTCTAAACTCGTATATGAAATGCAACGATTTATTAATTACCTTCGCATGCTTGTACAAATCTCTTTGTTAGTTGAACAACTAACGCAAGAGGGACTGAAAGTTCCAAAGTTCATGAGTTGTGAGCTGTGACATAAAAATTGCATTTTTCATGCACAACTATGGTGAGGGGCTCCAAAAAATTGAGAACACATGTCATGTTGCATATGAACAACCAAGTCCATAAATAGGCACCTAGAGGTAGCATGCAACCAATTAACCATGTATTTTTGTATGCTTATCTGCTTATCTTTCGTTTGTGAGGTGTTAGAGCAAACTGAACTTTGAGACTTAGCCTGCTTGCTATGTAGATCTTGCCAGTACTACGCAATCTTATAGGGACGTATGTCGATTTATGGGTAGACCCTTAATGTCGTACCCGGATCCGAAGGTAGTACGAGGGTGTAGGTTCCTTGCTCTCGAGCGGGAGGGCTTCACGGGACCACCAAATTTCTAGGTCTTTTTAAACATGTTTCCACTGCAAGACCTGGTAGCAAAGAGACCCTCGCTACCTCTCAATATGACATTTACGCACTCAGTTTCAAAAACAGAACGGACAAGTGGCACTCCTTGCAAGGCTGTACTCTAATTACACCTGATGCCACGGTCCTTTTTTTTGGCGGCAAGTTCTCGGGTCTCTCGCTGTTGTTTCCTATTGGCACCAACATGTCATGGAGGACAGGAAATTATCCTTTTGAAGAGGCGTTCCAAGTTCTCTCTAACTACAACCCGCACGCGATACCCGATGCCGTGATACAGTCCGCCTATGCTCAAATGACGGTGATGGTCGCGGAAGGTCAAAGGTTCCTTCCTCTCAGCCTTGAGCCAGTGGCGGAGCTTGGGCCAAATTCCTGGGAGGGCAATGGGCTTGGGGGGGCTAAACATTGAGCTTTGGGATGATTTTTCGTTAACAAATGGACAAAATACCTGTACAAATTAGGCAATTTGTTGGTGGGCCGGGGGGCGACAGCCCATTTCGCCCCCATGAAGCTCCGCCACTGCCTTGAGCGTCAAGCAAATTGGGATGACCCGACCTTTTACATGCCACAGGAGTTCACACCTTACATCGCTAACTAGGGTATGATGTGGAAGATCATGCCTTCGAAGACTAAGATTATGTAAGCTAGATTGTTGTTGGAGCCAGGGGCGGAGCTAGCATGTAAGCATTGGGGTCAAATGACACCAATGGATTTTGCTAATCTCCTTTAAAATTAACAAAATACTCTCTCAAATTTGCAATTATATCACTACACTTCAAAGACTGACCCGATGACATTTTATCCTGGCTTCACCCCTGGTTGGAGCAATACATATGATGCCTTCCGTCATAGAAATATGTGTTTTAACTTTAAATTGTTTTTTGAGTACAAGGAATGTGTATACTTTTTTGTTCGTCTATCTCACGCACGTCCCCTTTCTTCCTAGAAGAACGCACGTCTATTCGGAGTTGTGTGTGTTTCTTATGTACTCCCGAACTAGGCTAGTGACTATTGTGGATGTTTTGAGTTTGCCCATATAATATGTCTGTATGACAAAAACAAAGGGAAAATGGAGAGTAAGGATTTAAACACTTAGGCCCGGCCCAAGTAAGCCAAAGCGTTGGCGAGCGATCTGTTTGCTTAGCTGCACAACTTGTACTTCCCGGAAATACACCAGCTGTCTCTTGTCCTTTTACATTTCACAATTCATATTTGTAAATACTGGTATATCTTGTGTAAAGTTTGAATGGCTAGCTCATTCTTGTAATTGCCATATCTTGTTGAGTTACATGATTATTATTAGTGCACATAGATGAGCTTATTTAGGATTTGTGTTTGAAAAGTATTCACTTAATTTAATTCCGCATTAGGATAAACCTAATTTTGTAATAGTTTTTAAGTTGCACATTCACTTCACCCCTTTAGGCGTCATTGTTGTCCTTTCAGGAACCCTAGATCTATATCTGTTCTTCACTCCACAAAGAATTAACAAGTTTGGACAAAAGAGTGGGATATCTAAGAGATTTGAGCTTTACAACAATGGATAGAGATGCAAAGTTGTCCCTTCTTTGCGGGGAAGGAGTATTTACAGGAGTCCCTTCTTTACAAAATTTTGATGGGCTTCAATCACTTCATAGTATGTCCTTGCTTGAGTTTCATTCAAAAAGCCACGCCTAGAGACAATTTGCAGCTTGAGTTCACGTCCTTTAGAGCATGATATCCAACCTACTCGCGGACACCTCGCGCGACGTGCATCCGTTGGATGAGCACCACAAGCGAGACCTGAAGTCACTGTCGCCAAGAACTAGGAACCAAAGAGATCCGCCATTGTCGCGAATCAGAGATCGAGAATCTCCACCGCAGACCGTCGACGCCATGACAGGTCGTCGTGTTGTCCCCATAAGCCTCACATGATCACATCGGCGGTGAGACCTGAAGTCACTATCGCCAAGAACTAGGAACCAAAGAGATCTGTCATTGTCGCGAATCAAAGATCGAGAGTCTCCACTGCAGACCGTCGACGCCATGACAGGTCGTCGTGTTGCCCCCATAAGCCTCACATGATCGCATCGGCGGTGAGACCTGAAGTCACTGTCGCCAAGAACTAGGAACCAAAGAGATCCGCCATTGTCGCGAATCAAAGATCGAGAGTCTCCACCACAGACCGTCGACGCCATGACAGGTCATCGTGTTGCCCCCATAAGCCTCGCATGATCACATCGGCGGTGTGCCGCCGAGAAGACCCGAGGCTCTGCCCGTCGTTTGACCACTGTCATGTAGACGGCCATCGACAAGCACCACTCTCCAAACCGACTTGTTGTTGCCCTTGTGTCGTCCTACCACAGCCTTATTGTCTGATTTGGGAGGGGATATGGATCTGGCTGAAGCCCCAACCGTAGTTTGGATCGTATTTGCTCGTCCAAGCCAAAGTCTCTCCTGTCGAATACACGATTTCAGAGTTTATATTTAAAAATGCTGCTCGCGTGTGTCATGTTCATATGTACTGCGGACGTCGTTTACTCTACAAACTCTTAAGATTTTCTGAAAACGGTTACGACGACTCTGGAAGAGGAGCTAATTAATTAATTTAATTAATTAAGAAAAAAGAGAGAATATATCTGCCGTCCATCTCCTCCAACCTACAAACAACTTCTTCACCGTCCTCTCCGAGTCCTGACCTACCAACCGCCGCCCTACTACATCCGCCCGCCGTCCGTGCCGTCACCGCCGACGCCTTGCCGCCCCCCCACCCCTCGAAACCTTCGGACCCTCACGCCGCACCGCCACCCGCCCGCGATCTTTGCGCATTGGGTTTCGAGGTACGAGCTTCTCTTCATCCAGTGATTAGTTAAATCCCAACAATTTCTGGGTGTGCCGGTGCAGACCCGGCAGGCGCGCCATCTAGATCCGCCCCTCAACTAGATTATATGAATGCTTTGATTGTGAAAATTTCGACGAGTCATGATAGTAGCTTTCAATTTTGTCTCAATCGCGAGGAGCAATGGGGCATTGTGTACCCCGTAACCTGTTTTAAGTTGCTGAAATTGGGATATTTTACAATTCCGTGTCAAATTCGCTGGAATTACTTATGCTTTTTTATCCTTTTACTAGTGGCATATGCGTACTTTTTCGGTTGGTGCTAACTAAAGTGTAGATCCCCAGTTCTCTGAAGTATATGTTTATGAATTGTTTCATTGCCGTTGTATTCATCAATATTGCACGGCCTGTTGTTTATGTTGGTTTTGTACTGCTATTTTAGTATATTTCAAGGTCAATCAATAGCAGTACATTCCAATAGAAAGCTTACATACTAATAATTGCCTCTTCTTTTGCTTACTTATACTGAAATATACTAATAGTTGCCTCTTCTGTTGCAGTAATTGGCAATTTCAGCTCTACCATAATCATGAGTCTAGCTTGTCTAGTATGTCATGGCATGAGCAGCCCCTCAAACTCTTTCAGAAGCTATTCAGTCTCAAGCTCAGAGGATGAAAACAGGTGTGGGGCTGCTGTTGCCTGCATATCACGGAAAATTCTGGCTGCCGGAGCTGCTAACCGTGTCGGGACGTCAAAGGTGACCCCTGCAATTTCTACTGGCCAAGGCATCGAGGGTGCTCCCCGCCTTCAACGGAGCCGTGCTGTTTCAAGGGATCTTGTTAGAGACTGGAACTTCGATGAGATAGTTGTTGGGAACTAGAGTAAGGTGCCATAGGTTCTTCCCAGGCTGGACATTGGACTATTATCTGGCACTGGCAGGAGCACTTGATTTACATTCTCTAGTATACATCTGGCTGAGAAAATTAAATATTAAGAGTATTGGTTACTTATAGAGACAACACCTGGCATGTTATATCGTTGCGAATGTTTGTAGGTACATATGAATGATGCAATGAGTTTTTTTTTGACAAGGATCCGATCCATATATTCAGAATACTCAGTACAAATTACAAGCCAACCCTAGAAAGAAAGAAAAATACAAAAGGGTCCTGCAAAATGCACGGAGCACCCTGAGCATCCTGGAAGAAACACAATCAGATCCTCCACCACGCTCCCGAAGAACCTAGTCGTCGCCGTCGTCGCCATACCACTTGCCACCGGGGAGGAGGCGCCACCACACATTGTAGACGACCGCAAAATCCATCCGCCGCCAAGCGACGGAATCTGTGCTCGATGAACGGACACGGCCAAAGCACCATCTCCTCAGCTTCATCCATCTTCCCGCCGACGCAGCGCCGCCTAGGCCAACCAGCCGCACTCCCAAGCTCCAAGTAGCCACTCCCCTCGCCTCCACGGCCGGCCGGAGCAAAGTCACTGAAGCAAACCACCTCCACCACCAGCAAACAGAGGACGGCAACATAGAAACGCGGCGCATCATACCTGACGCCAAGGATCTCCACCATGGACCTCCAGGAAGCGCCAAGTCCTTGCACTCCGGCGATGCGCCCACCTCATCACCGGGATAGCCGCAGCACTCCCACAACCGAGCGCCCCTCCTCTTCTCCCCCTCGCCACCGAGGCCGGCCAGGAGCTGAAGAAGGAGCCACAGGTCGAGGAAGCAGAAGCACTTATTGAAAAAGGCTGCCACGAACCCGCCTCCACTCATCCTCCGCCTTGGAGGCTTGACGAAGACCAAATCCATGGCGAGCTCGACGCCGTACCCAAGCGCCAGAGCCACACACCCTAGGGAGAGGAAAGACGGGACAACCGCCACGAAACGCGACTCAGCGCAAGCAAGAAAACCTAAACTACACCCTAGACTACTCTGTACAACCCGCGCTACACTCTCTCCACCACGCCGGACGGCAGAGCCGCCGGTGAGGCGAGCCGAGCGAGCCGGGGAACCAGAAGCGACTCTCAAGGGAGAGAGGGCGGAGAAGACGAGAGGATAAGGGAGGGGAGGGGAAAGTGAACTTGTGTCTCGTTTGATGCAATGAGTTTTTTATAACATCTTTAGCTGTCAACTGGTGTCATATCAATTATCAAGTCAACAAACTCACTTGCTTTAGATTGTGATGTTCCCTGTTGATGCATTGATGGCAAGTGTCCATCCATGATGGCCATGAGGAATCCAGGTGTATGGTTTAAGTTCATACAGGCAGGCGTCCAATTGATTTTAGCAAATTATTAAGAGTATTGGTTGGTTACTGGCACATTGAGTTCCTTAATATCTTTAGACGAAAACTGGTGCCATATCAATTATCAAGTCAACAAACTCTGACAGGCTTTAGATGGTGGTGTAGCCTTTAAATGTATTGATGTCAAGTTTCTTAATATCTTAAGATGAATACAGGTGTATGTGATTTTATTTCGTGTGTGGCTAGTCCTATGAGTTTAGTGTGTTGATGTGGTTACTTGCCCTGCTAAATATACTACGAGGATCCGTTGATGGTGCTGATGTTCTTTTTTTCCATCAAAATGTGACGATGTAGAGC
This sequence comes from Poa pratensis, assembly GCA_947311845.1. Classification (NCBI taxonomy): domain Eukaryota; kingdom Viridiplantae; phylum Streptophyta; class Magnoliopsida; order Poales; family Poaceae; genus Poa; species Poa pratensis. Next base: position 12,422,351 of record CAMZMU010000071.1, read on the forward strand.
AGATTGCTGGAACTGAAGTTTATCTGCAGAGGAGAGAAATTCGCAAATATATAGGCACCGTTTGACTTGTTTATTCACAAAGAAACAAAGATGAACTTGGACTTTACGTTTCCCTGCAGATGCATGATGTAATCAAATCCATAACAGCGCAGATACAAACAAGATAAAGTCTTTCGTCAGAACAACGCCAATCCAATAAACCCAGAATAGCGAAGAATTGAACCCAACTTCTCTTGCCTTCTGTCTCGGATATGATCCTCTCCATCTTGGGTTTTGCACAAAATGGGATATGTATGCAATGTTTTCCATCAAAAGACAACTCTTTTTAGACACCACCTGGAAAGGATTCTAGTTTGTTGTTCTTCCATCCAGCTATGTCAGCGTACTGATTCATTGCATAGTTGCGCCATACACAAGGCAACAACAGAGATAAAGAAAAAAAATCTATATGGACCTCACAACTGGGGCTATTTCAAATCTATACGGAAGTTCTTGATCATTATTGATGACCACAACATAAAAGTACAATTTAAGAAAAGAGGCTTGGACCAAAATGGCTCCCTGAATGGAGGAAGAACTAGGCCAGCCTCATACACATATAACATAACACATAACTATCGACGGCGCAATTGTCGCCGACAGTGATGACCTCCATCAGTTGCACGACCCCGGTCCCGATGGCAGGAAGGAGAAGGGATCCTCGGAATGGCATTTTGTTTAGAAAGGTTCGAAATGGCATTTTGCTAAAATTAAAAATGTTGCTCCTTTAACAATTTGGAGCAAGTGCAAAATATTATTTTGGAGCTCTTGGAACTTCCGTGACAAATATAAGAGGACAAAGTATTTGTGTTTTGCAAGTTTGAGTGCTTCCACGGTTTTGAAATTTGTTGAAGCAAAATTCCCTAGTAACAACAACAATTCCCTAGCACAATTCCCTAGCACAACAACATGATGCATGTATGCCATGATGCAAGGTACACAAAAGCGGAAAAATTACACGGGTTTTTAGGTTTTCCACTTCGGGCTGTTACAGCGCTCCTCGTGAACCACATTGTCGGAGTGTGAGGGATGGGACGGGGGCGATGGTGCTCAGCTTGAGGACGAAGCAGGGAAGATGACGCATCTTCGTCTTGAAAGCGCGACGCGGGGATGTAGAACCTCACGGTGTTCCGTGGGCGCGCAGGCGCAACGGCATTGGAGGCCAAGCGCAGGATGCCAACAGGTGCCATCGCAGGTGAGGTAGGCATGGGAGTGAGCAGTAGCACAGATTCCTCCATGATGGCAGCAGGGAGGACGGAGGCCGGCGCCGACCGAAGGCTGGCGAAGGGGCTGTGGCCGGCCGGCGACGGAGACGAAGACGAGGGCCTGTCTAGGACGACGGGGACGAAGTTGAGCGGCAAGCAGGACGGTGGCAGGGGCAGCCGGAGAGCTCCGACCACGAGGGAGCCCAGGCGTGCCGGCGGCGCGGCCACAGGCGGAGGAGCGGCGCCAGATCTTGATTCGGACGGGAATCGCCCAAACCCGAGAAACGCCGGGCGAAGACCAGCCAGAATGGTGGCAGGTGGTGGGGGAGGCCGGCTGGGGTTGCTGCGGAGGCTGGCAGGGAGGCCGGGGGTCGCCGGCGACCGGGGCGGCAAGCCGCGCGGGCGGTCACCGCACAGCACGGCGGCCGGGGCCGGCAGGGGCGGCGGGCGAGACGGCGCGGGGACGGAGGCGGCGGCCCTCGATGGCGTGTCGAGGTCGAGGACGCCCGAAATCTCGCTCCGGAGTCGCGCCGAGCTCGCCCTCCCACGCGCCGGCGGAGGGGAAGGTGGCCGTTGACTTCTTGCTGAAACAGATCGGGGCACGGGGATGCGTGTCGTGGACGCCCAGCCGAGAAAAGCTGGCGTGAAGCCGTGGGGCAGGGTGGCCGGAGGCGGTGGCGGGCGCAGCGGCGACGGGGAGGCGCCGGAGGCGCGGCCGTCGGAGCGCCCGTCGCCATGGCCGTCGCAGGAGCGTCGCTGCCTAACGGTCATATTTTCGCCAATCGGTGAGGGCAAATCATCATTACATCACATTATCGATCGATGACGATGATGTCTGCCAGGGAGATGGCGTGCAAGCTGCAGTCACCGGCGACGACGAGTCTGCCGCGGCAGGGCAGGTAGCCGCAGGATCGGAATCGCGCGGCTGTGGCGACGAGCGATCGGCGTACATGATGATGCGAGTGAGGCAGGCAGAGAATCACGCCACCAACCGAATAATCGAAACGGCACTGTGCGTAAGAGACATGCGGCCTGATCTGGAGTTGTTGCGACCCAGTTTGGCCGGTTGCGTCCCGCGGAATCGCGTGGGTATCCCGGGCCTCCACGGGATCTCCTGTGGCCTGTGGCGCGACGTCAACCATCAAACATACTCTAGCAGACTATTATACAGTCCATAGAAAACAAAGCATAGTCTCTACTATATAATACGGCTTAAGGTGATGGTTGGTACGTCATTTTTTTGGACCGTTTTGCCCTCCCACCAGATCGCATAATACGCACCGATGCCACCGTACCGATTCGTTTTTCTTTTCCCCCTATTTTCGATGGAAATTACAGGCACTGTCACCGCCGAGTAAAAGAGGCACCGAACGAGGCCTCAGGAGCGATCTCACGAGCGCGCCGCCGACGGGATCTCACCATGCGGAAGAGCAGGAGCTGCGCATGGGGAGGACGGCGACGGGCTAGGTAGCGGGGCTGGCCGGGCCTGACCTGGGCGTGCTGCTGGGACCGGACGACCGCTGCCGGAAGGTGCCTGAGCGCCTCCGGGTTACCTCGCCGCCGGCCGGTGCCCGTGGTCTTGCCCCCGCGCCTGGCAAGGAGCCAGCCGTTGGTTACACGAGGACGCCATGGTTCCTATCTGCTGACTGCTGGTCGGGCGAGATGGCCGTCATGGCCCTGTCTGCAGGTCAGGCGAGACGAGGAACCGTGGAGCACACATATCTGATACGAGTAGCTGGGCGGTGTAGATGCAGGAGGTTGCAGTGGCGAGCAGATAATCTGGGCACCTCTATGCTAGGAAGCTACACCTCCCTCCCGGCAAGGCCGACATGGAGTTCGTCTTGGTCCCGATGTCCTCTGCAGGTAACAACGAGATGTCAACTTGATGCGTGCGGCGGAGGAGCTCCGAAGGCAAGGATGAACAGCGCTGTCTCAGTAGTCAGTACACTCTCTCCTCCGCTGATTCTTGAGACAACCTCCACGTCCTTCCCATGTGCCTCTAGGCCTCTTGTGCTTGGAGATTTTGCCTCCGCGTCTGCCACTGAAGTGCAGAAATTTTTCTCCTGGTCAATGCGCTCCATTCAATGTGCCTCTGCTTCTGCCACGGACAACCGGGAATGCTCATCTGCTCATGTTCCCATTGGCAGTGGATTTTATTTTATGCACAAGATGATCCAATCAATAAATATGACACGCGAGGAAGAGAAAATTTGTCCTGTTTAATGTTAAGTTATTGGAATTGTGTGAGTTTGACGGGAGAGATGGTATTATCTGTTCGTATTTGCGATTTTTCTATTGACCAGAATCTGAAGATGAAAAATAGCTGTTATGACTTGCTGGCTTCCAACCAGATATCACCCCAAACTCTGGTGTATATCTGGAATCACTAAAAGTGGATCATAATCAAAGTACTATCTTATCTTCGCCACACTGATGGTCCAGAATTAAATGATTATGCAGCTATGTATGGAGATCTTTGCACCGAATACTTCCGGTTGAGAAAAGATGGTGATGATGACCGGTGTGTGGTGCTTCAAAAGTCACTTGGGGTTTACATTCCACACATGAAAAAAATCCAAGCGGTTCAAATTATACTCCAGGCAACACTGCAAAAAACTAGACCGTTTGCATATTATACTATCCATTGCAATATTTGAGATATGTAAAAAATCTATTTGAAATGATTCAAAAGGAGAATTGGACCATGGCGGAGATACTTCCGAGGTAAAAAGATGGAAGTCTACAATGGCAATTAAGTAGAGTAGAAGATACATGGTGTGAAAGAAGGAAACAAGAGGGGTGTGAGGTTGTCATATGAGAGTGTTAATTGAGTTAATTATGTGGTTTCTCCATCTCTCCAAGCGGTCATGATCACGGAATCCCACCCTCCGAGCCCTCTCAACGGCGAGCCACCATAGGAATGTCGTTGAGGCGTCGTCGATTGGTTTGGGAGAAACGAGAGGAGCGGTTTTATGAGTGAAAGACGTCAATTTTGTGATCTACTTCTTAACAACGTCGTGCTTGATAGCTGATAGAAAATATTCAAGATAATATGACTAGGTTGTTTTCCTATGTTCTTAAGTATGTGTTGGCAATGTCGGAAAGAGGAGTGAATACACCGGCGGTGTTTCAAGAGCGAAGATATAAACAAACCCGCAGCAACGAGCAAACGGTACATAAAGGAACAAAGCTATTATCGTCATGTGTATCTTTTGCCCTCACTATTCGCAATGTTATTTATGTTGTTCCGTTGCAACGCACGGGCACTTTTGCTAGTAGTAGTATTATACGCAGGGGCGAAACTCCATTTAGGACGGACAAGATAGAGTGCTAACAGACTCCATCGAATAAGTTCTGTTTATTTTACGTAACACGGCGCAAAACCGATACCAAGGATATGTCTAATCTAGTCGGAAACTAGTTCTTTCCCTTACAACAGCTAACCTAACAAAATATGACTCTTTAGTAATGTTCTATGTGTGGTATTTAAGTAGATCTTGAGAGTAATTTGGCCAATTTATGGAGGTGATCGAAACCAAACTCTAGGTATGTGATAGATCATGTTTTAGAATTTTATTTCGGTTTGTATACTTTATTTGCCAAAATGATAATTTTATTATCTCATCCATTATTCCTACGCACAGTCGTAGAGAATTGAAAATCTTACAAGATATTTTCTTAATATGTGAAAGGTATATCACGTTTCCTTCGATTTAGCCGCTCACTGAGCTGGCACTGTTTTTAGCGGTGACGACGACAATAGTTGAAAGGGGCTTCTTAGCGACAAAGAACATCAAGACCAAGTTGCGCAATAAGATTTCCGTGAGGGCTTTTCTTTTTGGGATTCAATACTTCTCATTAATTAATCATCAGGCTTCAACAAGCATTCAGCTAAAAATCTAGGAATATAATTAATCCAAAGACATCTCTTCTACTAGTCGAAGCCTGCTTGACACACAAGTGCGCCGCTTCATTCCCTTCACGCCCAATGTGTTTAATCTGGATGACTTAATGATGTGATATATCGAGCGATGGATATTCAAAATTCTTGATCGGCAAAATTACGGAAGATTTTCAAAAATAATAGAGCTTTGCCATTGTCTGTTTTTAGGTTTTATGTTTATATTTATTTCCAACTTTTTTAGTGTCTGCCTGTCCTAACTAGGATTTTCTTGCGTCCTCCGCCACTGATTATACGTCGTATTCTGTAGCGTGACAATCATGTGGATAGTGCCCGGACTTGCATTATTCTGTACACGGTGTGACTGTGACTGTTACAGGGAGTTGATTCATCACTTGTTAAACGGCACAGTCGGTGCAGGTCGCTGTTCATCGCTCGAGAAACACAGCTTGGGTTGAGAAGAGGATCTACAGCTTGCGACAGTGTACTGTTTCGTTTCCTTTTTGTTCGCTTCATGAATACTCCGTTTCCGAAGTGCCACCACTTTTGTTAGCGCTTATTACCGTACGGATTTAGAGGAGCGAATGGCAGGGCGAAACTGCGATCGATCTGGAGCCACACTGATCCGGCGAGCGTAGGAAATCCTGGGCGTGTGCCGGCGGGGCGGGAGCACACGCCCGGGCGGGCGAGCGCGCGCTCTGCGCGTGTCGTGCGTGCGCTAAAGCAAGAGGCGTCCGACGTGCACGGGTTCGCGCCACCTCGGACACGTTCTGTCGAATCGATCCTCATCACCTGCAAACAGACAAACACGTACTGTACTTGCTGCACCAGTAGCGCCGCGGCAAGTTGTTGTAGAACCAAGCATGGGCCCAGCTGCATGATTAGCTCTCGCCAAACCAGGGGCGGAGCCAGCACTATCTTTTGCCAAATCTGGGCTTTTAGCCGAACTAATCCCTCCAACAAAACTGTATGTAAATATGACCCCTCCCTCGGCGCCACTATGGATGGCGCCAAAGTTGTGATTTTGCCATCCGGAGTTTTGGGCACTCCGATGGCTCGGCGTCGAGATTATTGGGCGCCGACCTATGCTCGGCACATGTTCGGATGACGCGACCTGGACAATCTCAGCGCCGTTCACGCTGACACGGAGGGTTGGATTTGCAAATAGTTTTGCCAAAGAGTCGGAGGGGGAATTAGTTCGGCCAAAGGGGCCGGGTGGCCAACTGGCCGGCCCAAGTAAGTGACTTCGTTTCTTTGTTTTCTGTTTTCTTTTTCATTTTTCTTTCCGGTTTTATTTTTCAAGTATTTTTATGTTTTGTATTTCTTCTTCTTTTAATATTCATATGAATATTTTATGAAAAAACTCAGAATGTTGAGATAAATTTGTTATCGAGTTCAAAAAATTGTTTAGAAGGTTTAAAATATGTTCATGAGATTCAATAAATGTTCATCTACCTTAAAAACTTGATCGTGAGTTAAAATTGTTCATGTGAGAGGAGAAAAATGTTCACACCATCCAAAAATTTGTTCACGGCTTCAAAAAAAGAAGTTCATATAAGAGGAGCAAAATGTTCCCATAATTCAAAGAAAATTGTTTGCGGGTTCAAAAAAATGTTCGTACGATTGCCAAATTATTCGAACAATTCAAAATATTTGTTCACAAGATCCAAAATCAATTAACTTGTAAATAAATAAATCTTTCATACGATTTAAGATACAAAGAAAGAAACAAGAAAAGAAAAATGGAGAAATTGGTAGAATGAAAATAAAATAGAAAAGAAATGGAATGAAAAAAGAAACATGAAAATATTACATTGCATTACATACAAATAAAAATCACATAATTTAATAAGAAAAGAATGAAAAGCAATCACATGAACAAAAGATAAAAATATAAAAAGAAAATAAAGAGAAAATAAAGAGAAAATAAAGAAAAGAGAAAAAATAAAAAGGAAAAAGAAAGGATAGTCATACCTTATTGGCCAGTCCAACCCGTTGCTCACATAAACGTCGTTGTTGTATACAATGCTACGAGTGTCGATCTTTACAATGATTGTGAATCTACAGTAGGAGGCGATAGTTTTGAATGGAACTCCGATAACAATGCCCTAGACACGGAAGATGTGGTTGGCAACAAAGGCGAGCGCAATTATGTTTCAATCCTTGGAATTCCTTTTAAAGAAATCGTCTTCTTGACTAGTAAGTTGCTTAGCAGAGGATTTGTGTACCACTTAAAACCTCCAAGCTTGAAGACCTCGACAACATATATCCAAAGTATTATGGCGATATTGCTGGCCCACATGCACTTATTGAAGCAACTTTATGTACATGCCTTGCTGGATGGAGTAGTTCCCTATTTAAAAAAAAGTAATCGAGGTTATGTTGGTGCAAGTTTGTAGAACATGACAAGATATATATACCTTTTATCATTTTTAAGACTCTGAGTTCCTCTTTTACTTTGTTTCCTATAGAAAATAATCCTGGAAACTTGTTTCATATATTTTGTTCTTTCTGTTATATTTTGCTATTTTTTTTACATTGTGGACCGTTGTTTGCCATATTTTAGATAGGGTTTTAATGAAATTTATAAGATTTCTAAAACTAATAAATGGCATATGTGGGATCTGCATGTCGTCTTAGAGAGAAAACACAGTACAATATGTCCATACAACATATGTATTGGAGCCAAATCTAGCATAATGTAAAGGAAGAAGGAGATGTAACCTAAAATATTCATGAAAGTAGAAAAGCATCCGATCATCGATTAGATTACCGGCCAGATATAGTTATTTTTATTACTCTATCAATGTACAAAATATTTTTGGCCTACTTAGGTTTTTATATCTCTTATGACCTTTAGCAGTAGGCCTCCGCGTGGCCTGCTTATGGTTATATAGATTCGACAAATGGAGAGTTTTGTCTTGGAAATCTTTGATTTATTTAGTGTTCATAATTAATTAATTAGAATTAGCATTGGAGATGTTGTGTTTTAACTTGGTTATTTTAATTTATTGCTGCACCTATTAAACTAATAAAATATAGTAAACATGTCATAAGGTCACGGATATGTTGGGTTACAAATGTCATAAAGTCACAATGGAATTTATCCGTTACTTTTGCTCATAAAGGTTATGGTTAGCATGCAAGTTTGTATTGTATTAGGTTGAATTTTGTTTGTACCCCTGGGAATCCGTGCCTCTAAGGAGTATCATATTTTTCTTTAAAAGTAGGAAAAACATCTCTGACCTCTGCATCGAATAATGCATGTGAACTCTTGATAATGTTTCGATTGGCCTTGACAATGTTGTCTAAACTCGTATATGAAATGCAACGATTTATTCATTACCTTCGCATGCTTGTACAAATCTCTTTGTTAGTTGAACAACTAACGCAAGAGGGACTGAAAGTTCCAAAGTTCATGAGTTGTAAGCTGTGACATAAAAATTGCATTTTTCATGCACAACTCTCGTGAGGGGCTCCAAAAAATTGAGAACACATGTCATGTTTTATATGAACAACCAAGTCCATAAATAGGCACCTAGAGGTAGCATGCAACCAATTAACCATGTATTTTTGTATGCTTATCTGCTTATCTTTCGTTTGTGAGGTGTTAGAGCAAACTGAACTTTGAGACTTAGCCTGCTTGCTATGTAGATCTTGCCAGTACTACGCAATCTTATAGGGACGTATGTCGATTTATGGGTAGACCCTTAATGTCGTACCCGGATCCGAAGGTAGTACGAGGGTGTAGGTTCCTTGCTCTCGAGCGGGAGGGCTTCACGGGACCACCAAATTTCTAGGTCTTTTTAAACATGTTTCCACTGCAAGACCTGGTAGCAAAGAGACCCTCGCTACCTCTCAAGATGACATTTACGCACTCAGTTTCAAAAACAGAACGGACAAGTGGCACTCCTTGCAAGGCTGTACTCTAATTACACCTGATGCCACGGTCCTTTTTTTTGGCGGCAAGTTCTCGGGTCTCTCGCCGTTGTTTCCTATTGGCACCAACATGTCATGGAGGACAGGAAATGATCCTTTTGAAGAGGCGTTCCAAGTTCTCTCTGACTACAACCCGCACACGACACCCGATGCCGTGATACAGTCCGCCTATGCTCAAATGACAGTGATGGTCGCGAAAGGTCAAAGGTTTCTTCCTCTCAGCCTTGAGCGTCAAGCAAATTGGGACGACCCGACCTTTTACATGCCACAGGAGTTCACACCTTACATCGCTAACTAGGGTATGATGTGGAAGATTATGCCTTCGAAGACTAAGATTATGTAAGCTAGATTGTTGTTGGAGCCAGGGGCGGAGCTAGCATGTAAGCATTGGGGTCAAATGACACCAATGGATTTTGCTAATCTCCTTTAAAATTAACAAAAAATACTCTCTCAAATTTGCAATTATATCACTACACTTCAAAGACTGACCCCGATGACATTTTATCCTGGCTTCGCCCCTGGTTGGAGCAATACATATGATGCCTTCCGTCATAGAAATATGTGTTTTAACTTTAAATTGTTTTTTGAGTACAAGGAATGTGTATACATTTTTGTTCGTCTATCTCACGCACGTCCCCTTTCTTCCTAGAAGAACGCACATCTATTCGGAGTTGTGTGTGTTTCTTATGTACTCCCGAACTAGGCTAGTGACTATTGTGGATGTTTTGAGTTTGCCCATATAATATGTCTGTATGACAAAAACAAAGGGAAAATGGAGAGTAAGGATTTAAACACTTAGGCCCGGCCCAAGTAAGCCAAACCGTTCGCGAGCGATCTGTTTGCTTAGCTGCGCAACTTGTACTTCCGGGAAATACACCGGTTGTCTCTTGCCCTTTTACATTTCACAATTCATATTTGTAAATACTGGTATATCTCTACTATATAATATCGTTAAAGGTGATGGTCGGCGGCGGTACATCACGCCGACACCAATCCAAATCGAGTACATCTTAAACGCGTTGAGTATAGGCGCGCATCAATCCTAAATCGAGTCCAACTGAAAGCGTAGAGTATACGTGCGCACCAATCCTAAATCGAGTCCAACTTAAAGTGCTTAGTGTATACGTATATGATTCGAACCAATCTCTCGTTCGTTCGTGTACGTAAACACGATCAGGAAAAAGCCAACCTAAACTCATTGCCAATCCCCGCAAAAAAAAAAAGTAAACTCGCTGCCAATGTAAATTGGTCCGACATGTAAGTTTTCGGAATCAAGAATGCAGGAAGCTCGACCCATACCTAGATTAGATGATCTTAATTAGTACCGCCTGCATGTGCATGTAAATTTTCGGAATCAGAAATTCAGGCAGCTCGACCATACCCAGATTAGATGATCTTAATTAACACACAATAGTATATACGGGAAACCTTAATCTTAATTAGACAAAATAGTATATACGTGTAAAATTTAGAAAATTATCCCTTTTCAAATATTAATCCTTCATATGATCAGATCGGTGACACCAGGCGAGATTGCAAAACTCATTTACGAGGTTGCGGCGTGTAACTAGGTAAGCCGAAGACCCCATACGTTAATAACTTTTGTGTCTTGGTGAAACATAATATCACAATGTTACAAAATTATTTGTTTTCTCGTTGCAACGCACGGGTATTTAGCTAGTCTTGTGTAAAGTTTGAATGGCTAGCTCATTCTTGTAATTGCCATATCTTGTTGAGTTACATGATTATTATTAGTGCACATAGGTGAGCTTATTTAGGATTTGTGTTCGAAAAGTATTCACTTAATTTAATTCCGTGTTAGGATAAACCTAATTTTGTAATAGTTTTTAAGTTGCACATTCACCCCCACCCCTTTAGGCGCCATTGTTGTAAGTTTGAATGGCTAGCTCATTCTTGTAATTGCCATATCTTGTTGAGTTACATGATTATTATTAGTGCACATAGGTGAGCTTATTTAGGATTTGTGTTCGAAAAGTATTCACTTAATTTAATTCCGTGTTAGGATAAACCTAATTTTGTAATAGTTTTTAAGTTGCACATTCACCCCCACCCCTTTAGGCGCCATTGTTGTCATTTCAGTAACCCTAGATCTATATCTCTTCTCCACTCCACAAAGAATTAACAAGTTTGGACAAAAGAGTGGGAGATCTAAGAGATTTGAGCTTTACAACAATGGATAGAGATGCAAAGTTGTCCCTTCTTTGCGGGGAAGGAGTATTTATAGGAGTCCCTCCTTTACAGAATTTTGATGGGCTTCAATCACTTCATAGTATGTCCTTGCTTGAGTTTCATTCAAAAAACCACGCCTAGAGACAATTTGCAGCTTGAGTTCACGTCCTTTAGAGCATGATATCCGACCTATGCGTGGACACCTCGCGCGACGTGCATCCGTTGGATGAGCACCACACGCGAGACCTGAAGTCACTGTCGCCAAGAACTAGGAACCAAAGAGATCCGCCATTGTCGCGAATCAGAGATCGAGAGTCTCCACCGCAGACCGTCGACGCCATGACAGGTCGTCGTGTTGCCCCCATAAGTAGGGATGTAAGTGGCGCAATATACGGCGCCACATAGTCTGTTTAGTTAGCTCCGCCGTTCATTTTCCCAAAAAAATAACTTTTTTGAACTGTTGGACTAATAAATGGGATTAAACGACATTAAATGGTCTGCCATTTACATCCCTACCCATAAGCCTCACATGATCACATCGGCGGTGTGCCGCCGAGAGGACCCGAGGCTCTGCCCGTCCTTTGACCACTGTCATGTAGACGGCCATCGACAAGCACCACTCTCCAAACCGACTTGTTGTTGCCCTTGTGTCGTCCTACCACGGTCTTATTGTGTGATTTGGGAGGGGATATGGATCTGACTGAAGCCCCAACCGTAGTTTGGAACGTATTTGCTCGTCCAAGCCAAAGTCTCTCCTGTCGAATACACGATTTCAGAGTTTATATTTAAAAATGCTGCTCGCGTGTGTCATGTTCATATGTACTGCGGACGTCGTTTACTCTACAAACTCTTAAGATTTTCTGAAAACGGTTACGACGACTCTGGAAGAGGAGCTAATTAATTAATTTAATTAATTAAGAAAAAAGAGAGAATATATCTGCCGTCCATCTCCTCCAACGTACAAACAACTTCTTCGCCGTCCTCTCCGAGTCCTGACCTACCAACCGCCGCCCTACTACATCCGCCCGCCGTCCGTGCCGTCACCGCCGACGCCTTGCCGCCCCCCACCCCTCGAAACCTTCGGACCCTCACGCCGCACCGCCACCCGCCCGCGATCTTTGCGCATTGGGTTTCGAGGTACGAGCTTCTCTTCATCCAGTGATTAGTTAAATCCCAACAATTTCTGGGTGTGCCGGTGCAGACCCGGCAGGCGCACCATCTAGATCCGCCCCTCAACTAGATTATATGAATGCTTTGATTGTGAAAATTTCGACGAGTCATGATAGTAGCTTTCAGTTTTGTCTCAATCGCGAGGAGCAATGGGGCATTGTGTACCCCGTAACCTGTTTTGAGTTGCTGAAATTGGGATATTTTACAATTCCGTGTCAAATTCGCTGGAATTACTTATGCTTTTTGTCAAATAACTCTGATACTTGGACTGTAGATAGTTTGATCCTTTTACTAGTGGCATATGCGTACTTTTTCGGTTGGTGCTAACTAAAGTGTAGATCCCCAGTTCTCTGAAGTATATGTTTATGAATTGTTTCATTGCCGTTGTATTCATCAGTATTTCACGGCCTGTTGTTTATGTTGGTTTTGTGCTATGTAGTCCTATTGGAATGTACTGCTATTGATTGACCTTTTGAACTGAAGCAATGATTATTTAAAAGTTATAATCATCGCCATTATCAATGGTTGAGCTAATGCAATCTGAAATTGAAGCTGACACTAATGATGCAACATTAGAAGTCACGACTGCAATATGCATACAATCATTTTAGGGAGTAGTTCTAATTGTCTGATATGCTGTCTTATTTGGCTACTGAAACAACAGCTTGCTAAGGAAATGCTTGAGCTTGCTGTTTTTTGGTTGGCTCTGTTTGTTTCAGAGTTGATCTCTATGCTGTTTATATTCAGCTGAGAGGGAGAGTCCAAACAGTGAGAACAACTATCTTTTAGTCATGAGAATACAGTGCTAGTTTCAAATTACTCCCTCCGTCCCATAATATAATATGTTATTGCTGGGCTAGTTTCAAATTAGTTACTCGATTCTAGATAAATCGACAAGTTGATGAGTTATGCAACTAAAAGAACAGGCTTCACGGCCTCCCTTGGCCTCATAAGAGCTCCAGCACTGGTTCTTTGTTTTACCTGTTGTTGGATACTACAGTTTAGGGCCTGACCTTGATAGAAAGCTTGCATACTAATAATTGCCTCTTCTTTTGCTTACTTATACTGAAATATACTAATAGTTGCCTCTTCTGTTGCAGTAATTGGCAATTTCAGCTCTACCATAATCATGAGTCTAGCTTATCTAGTATGTCATGGCATGAGCAGCCCCTCAAACTCTTTCAGAAGCTATTCAGTCTCAAGCTCAGAGGATGAGAACCGGTGTGGAGCTGCTGTTGCCTGCATATCACGGAAAATTCTGGCTGCCGGAGCTGCTAACCGTGTGGGGACGTCAAAGGTGACCCCTGCAATTTCTACTGGCCAAGGCATCGAGGGTGCTCCCCGCCTTCAACGGAGCCGTGCTGTTTCAAGGGATCTTGTTAGAGACTGGAACTTCGATGAGATAGTTGTTGGGAACTAGAGTACGGTGCCATAAGTTCTTCCCAGGCTGGACATTGGACTATTATCTGGCACTGGCAGGAGCTCTTGATGTACATTCTCTAGTATACATCTGGATATCTGAGAAAATTAAATATTAAGAGTATTGGTTACTTATAGAGACAACTCCTGGCATGTAGTTACATATGAATGATGCAATGAGTTTTTTATAACATCTTTAGCTGTCAACTTGTGTCATATCAATTATCAAGTCAACAAACTCTCACTTGCTTTAGATTGTGCTGTTGCCTACTGATGCATTGATGGCAAGTGTCCATCCATGAGGGCCATGAGGAATCCAGGTGTATGGTTTAAGTTCATACAGGCAGGCGTCCAATTGATTTTAGCAAATTATTAAGAGTATTGGTTGGTTACTGGCACATTGAGTTCCTTAATATCTTTAGACGAAAACTGGTGCCATATCAATTATCAAGTCAACAAACTCTGACAGGCTTTAGATGGTGGTGTAGCCTTTAAATGTATCGATGTCAAGTTTCTTAATATCTTAAGATGAATACAGGTTTATGTGATTTTATTTCGTGTGTGGCTAGTCCTATGAGTTTAGTGTGTTGATGTTGATGTGGTTACTTGCCCTGCTAAATATACTACAAGGATCCGTTGATGGTGCTGATGTTCTTTTTTTCCATCAAAATGTGACGATGTAGAGCAGATTGCTGCAACTGAAGTTTATCTGCAGAGGAGAGAAATTCGCAAATATATAGGCACCGTTTGACTTGTTTTTTCACAAAGAAACAAAGATGAACTTGGACTTTACGTTTCCCTGCAGATGCATGATGTAATCAAATCCATAACAGCGCAGATACAAACAAGATAAAGTCTTTCGTCAGAACAACGCCAATCCAATAAACCCAGAATAGCGAAGAATTGAACCCAACTTCTCTTGCCTTCCGTCTCGGATATGATCCTCTCCATCTTGGGTTTTGCACAAAATGGGATATGTATGCAATGTTTTCCATCAAAAGACAACTCTTTTTAGACACCACCTGGAAAGGATTCTAGTTTGTTGTTCTTCCATCCAGCTATGTCAGCGTACTGATTCATTGCATAGTTGCGCCATACACAAGGCAACAACAGAGATAAAGAAGAAAAAAATCTATATGTACCTCACAACTGGGGCTATTTCAAATCTATACGGAAGTTCTTGATCATTATTGATGACCACAACATAAAAGTACAATTAAGAAAAGAGGCTTGGACCAAAATGGCTCCCTGAATGGAGGAAGAACTAGGCCAGCCTCATACACATATAACATAACACATAACTATCGAGGCGCAATTGTCGCCGACAGTGACGACCTCCATCAGTTGCACGACCCCAGTCCCGATGGCAGGAAGGAGAAGGGATCCTCGGAGATGTCGAATCCAGGGCGCGTGAAGTCGTCGAGCGCGCCGAAGCACGGGTCGAAGTTCAACGGCGAGAAGTAGCCACGCGTATCATCAACTTTCATGTCGAGGTTTGGAACACCATCGGATGTGCTGCCTGGGAAGTTATACCCTGCGCTCCCTACCATGTCGTCCATCGCCTCGCTCCCCTGAGGCTGCTCCGAAGCTCCCGTTGCTTTGACATCATCCATGTGGAGAGCAGGTGTGTGACCTTGGAAAAGCGCGACATGCCCGAACAGCTTGTCCTTTCGTGAGAAGGTTGTTCCACACGAGCAGAGCCACTTGTCGCGCCCACAGTGCTTCTCGTGAGTCTTCAAGTCCGCAATGACCGAGAACTTCTTGGTATTGCATCGGCTGCAGGTATAGCTCTTGTCGCAGTGGCTTCTCTTGTAGTGGTTCTTCACACACAAGATAGTCTTGAGAGGCTGGAACTTCCTGTGCTCTTTGTTCCTCTTGCAACCGACAAATGGGCAAGAGTACCTTGTAACTGGTGTATGATCTGATCCAGAATCTCTCATGGGTTTGGCAAGAGCTGCAGGAGTCTTGTATTCGTCCCCATGGCCCCTCATGTGCATCCGTAGGTTAGCATCTCTCTTGAAACCCTTGCCACATATCACACAGAAATGAGTGTGTGGTGCTAAAATCTCCTCCTTCTCCAATTGCAAGACCACATAAGAACCCGGGGGGAGATTCTCTCCCTCACCACCATCATCGCTCTCCTTCACGTCATGGTCTTCCATTGGAATAGGTTCAGACCCTTCCGTGCCACAAGGATTTGGGCATTTGATCAGATCATCCTTTTCATCTTGAGTTGTAATGGTATTCATCAGCTCCTCGTAGTCAGAGGTCTTGGCCATGTCAGGGATTATCTCCTCCCTGTTTGTGCTTGGCCGCTGATTCCCAACCGAGCCAAAGCCCATAGGAGAACCATAAGTGTTGAGTTGCCTGACCGCTGGATTGCTGCTAAGGAGAGGGCTTTTCATCGAAGGAAGCATAGAACCAGCTGTTGAGATAAGCTGAATTATGATAGAAGTGAGATCAGCAGTTACGAGCTGTTGCTTTGCTGCAAGTTCGCACGAACCACCAACAACTTGGCTCCCTAGATTACCCATGGACTGCACAATATCTTTAACCTGCTTAATCTTCTGCTCAAGAAAGGTTAGGTTACTCAGCATTGCCTGAGGATCCCAATCTGAGATAGGAGTGTTCAGTGAAGGATTCGATTCAAACGAGTTGCCCACTTTAGCTCCACTGTCATCAGGAAGACAATAACTGGAAGACTGAGGACCAAAGAATGGAGGACAGCCAGGGATTGATTGGCCAGGTCTTGCAAAGTAAGACAGGTCCATGGAATTGTAACGTACACCCTGTTGGCCAGGGTCAGTACTCCTTGATGCGTCACTTGCCATGGATGACGAAGCTTTCATGCAAGTTTCCGAACTTCTTCTAATGCTACTTTCCATTTAGATCCACCAGTGCTCAAATTCTACTTCAGTCAACGCTTTCTACCATGCCCAAACGAGAAATTGGTTTCTAGGAAAAGCCTGAAACCCTGCAGGCAAAAACAATCGTTAGAACATGAAAGTGAACACGACAACAGCTACAAAACTAGACATGGCAAGACCTGGAGAGAAACATGATTGAGTCCCTTCTTTGCTACTCTTTTTGATGGGATGAAACCATGACTAGTCTCCTAAAGAAATGGACCATTCTAGTTCAAACTTCAAAGGGATAAAAATCCGAAAAAAAAAGCAAACAAACAAACAAGAACTATATGTCCATCTCCAATTGCATAAGACACAAGAATCCTGCCTCTTACACATATAACATACAAGAAAAGCCACAACCTTTAACAGGAAATTTACATCCGGAAGCAGCGGAGCAGATAAAGGGAATCCATGTAGCCAAGCAAGGGAGAGAGATGTGCACAGGGGAAGAAAAGAAATACACATGAATACAGAAACCTAAAGCTGACTAGTCAGAACAATAATCATCTCACAAGTCATCATCCTCTCCAGTTATTTCACCTAACTTGATATGCTGCTGCTAACGAATTCTCCTTGATTGCAGCGACATACGTTAGGCGACTTAGCCATATGAACCAGATCTATAAGCAGAGGACTAGGGGCGGATCCAGATGCTGACCAGTGGATGAAAAGGAGCTCATACCTCAAAACCCAATGGCCGAAGGTCGCGGACGGGGTGGAGACGGGGAGGGAAGCGATGTATTGAAGAGGAAGAACGGGAACGACGATGGCGGCGACGCGTGTGAGAGGCTGAGGACGGGGGAGGGGGCGGCGGGATTGCGGCGTCGCCGGTGACGCGGTGGTAGACTATACAGGACAGAAAGAGGCGAAAGAGGAAAGAATGGTACGGGACGGCGGAGAGAAGTCTATAGCGAAGAGTTGAGGAGATGTACTAGTTTTTTTTTTAGCATTGAGGAGATGGAGTTTGACTCTGGATGGAGGCAGATATTTTATTTTAAACAAAATCAGATCATTTTCTCAATGTCTTATTTGCCTTCAGAAAAACTTCAAATCTTTTAACTAGGGTTGAGCCCAAAATCATGATATCCTTGGTCCACAATAGGTCTGTCAATTTAGACATAGCACGTAGGGGCAAAAGATAAAATGCAGATTCTTCGCGTAGCTTGTGGTGCACTGCAAGATTTCACGGTGGAAATCTAGTCGCCTGGGGGTATGCTCAATTTATCCGAAGACGGACACTCACCTTTGAAGGGATAAGTCTCAGTTTACGAAGCGACAACCCTGCGTCCCTAGGGCTGGCAGCAAATGCTAGCAGTGGAGTAGTGCGATGACTTTTGTAAGGCTATTTTCCAACCACGATAGATGAGTAGACGGAAGACTAACATACACCCTTCTGTCGTGGGGTGGAAGGGGGGGATCGAAGGGCTCGAGTCCACAACGAGCCACCATCACTGTGATTTAATTGAAAATATATTTACTGTATTTGGTGATATACGATGTTGAATTGGTGTATTTAAACCACATAAATTAATTCCCCCTCCCCCTAGGCTGTTGTAGTGCAACAAATTTCAAAGTTTGTCGTACTTCAGAATATTTCCAATCAACGTCATCGTCATGTTTGTGCTTCTATCTGATGTATGCATTCCTATCCGTTTCGTGAATATGTAAAAATAAATATGGTAAAAGACTCTTCTCCTTTCATCGCTATGTTTCACTCCACTATGTGCCCACAAACTTTGACACTATAGCTACCGAGCTAGTCCGTTTTCCTTGCTTCAGTGTATTTACATGAGTTTTGGAGGATCATAATTTCTGGTATTATATATGAATTGTTTGCTTTTGATAACTATGCACATAGACCTTTTTTTATTATGAAAACAACATGAGCTTTATCAGTGTATTGCAATAGGAACGAAGGGGGCGGGTGAAGGTTATATACATAGTTACACCAAAAACAATGAAAAAAAGAGACTACCAAGATTTTCGGCAGGTCTTTTCGCACATGGAAATATTTCGAAGGTCTTTTCTTTTCACCACATTTCATGGAAAAAAATCGTTGTAATCAATATCTTAAAAAAAATTACATTTTTTCTATGGTTCAATCAAACTCCTCTGGCTGCAAGTTTCTCTAACATTCAATCCCACATTTGTCGAATCTTGCAAATCATGCCCGAGAAACCAAAGGCCGAGAGCTAGCGGTGCGGATCAACGCTATCCCACCTTCAACGACGGCACAGGCGCACAGCACACACTGCCGCGGTGGGGCGACGCCGCACTCCATTTGACATCATCGCTGAAGTCACTCGCGGCACATGGAATAATAATCAGTCGTCTTTGCCAAACTCGCCCCGTAGCGTAATCATCCACAACTGCCGTATTTTGGCTATGTATTTGTGGCCGTGGTAGGTTTACCACGTGGAGCTACCCCCAATATTTTATTTTATTTTATTTTTTTGATTATTTTACCTCTAGTATTGTATTGTCCGGTAGAGTTGGAACTTCAATCAAGGATCGCAGTTGACGACTGTATTTGTTTAACTGATCTTCTGAGATCAGCAGCGCATGCGGCGAGAGAGGAAATGGTTCACGCCACAAGACATCGAATCACCGTTCGCCATGCAGCAACAACAATAACAGCATTTCTATTACTTTCTCCGATCCGAATTAACAGTCGGAAGTGGTGCGTACAAGCTGTGCTAGCTATTCTGTTTTTCTACGAATCTTTTTATGGACCGGAGGGAGTATAATAAGTGCAAGTCAAAGTGGCTTGCGTGAGCACAAACAAAACAGATTAGTCATTCAGGAAGATGCAAGTATATCTCCCACCAAAAATCAAATCAAGAATCGCGAGTCGTAATATCTTATCGACATGAAAAGGCAGGGAATATGTGTGTGCGGAGGCCAGGGCCTGCGTGCAAGGCCGAGAATGAAAGTAGAAAGATGAAGGGAAAAAAGTTGACAGGGATATTTCGGTAGCCACTGCACCAAAATCGTGCACGTACTGTAACGCACAGCAGACCGAGGGTCTGTTTGTTTGGGCTACAGCTTTTGAGAAGCAGCTGTAGCTTTTGAGCTGTGGAAAAGTAGTTGTGAGAAGCAGCTGTTGGAAGCAGAGATTTGATATTTGGCAGGAGTGTTGTTGGCAGCTGTAGCTGTTGGTTTTCTTTGTGAAATGTCTGGAATGCCCCTGAGTGCTAAAGATGTTATATAAGTTCCGATTTGAAGCGAAACAATTGTTTTTGACTTATTTAATTCATTAATACGATGTTTAGATAGCTAAATCATTTCAGTTTATGTATTTATATGTAATAACTGAAACACATATTTATCCAAATATAGAGCATTACATATATCCGAAAAATCATAACACTTCACATATATCCAAAAGACCATGCGAGGTTGTCCAACAAATATTTTACAAGACTTCTCCATATGAACCCAAAAGAACTACGAGCTTCGCATATCTACAACCATAATACATCACATATATCCAAAAGACCATGCAAGGTTGTCGAACAAATATATTACAAGCCTTCTCCATATGAATCCAAAAGAACTACGAGCTTTGCATATCTACGATACTACAATTCACCGCCTCTTGATGCGAACAAAGCATTCGCTATGTTGTCACGAATGTTGTTCATGCTAACATGGTCCTCTCCCAAATCATTGTCATTGTTGCCTCCTTGTGTGGAAACAACATGCCCTGGAGGCATATAGTTCTCATCACTATCGCATCGATAGAAATCTAGATCGAACAAGTGACTATCACGAATGAAGTTATGGAGTGCTAAACATGCAATGATAATCTCTGTCTGCTTCTCTAACGGGTAACTTGATATACCATGCAAGATGCGCCATTTCTGTTTCAAGACCCCAAATGCTCAACCTAGGCACTTGTACCCCTCCGGGCTAAGGAATGCGGTTGGCCTATTCCCTGCCCTTTTCTGTTCCTTGCAGATTTCACAAAATATTGTAGTCAAGCGTGCATCCCAATGTGCCTTAGGTGCCTTATCTTGATCCATCTAATTGCATGAAGTACATATTTAACACAATGCATGATATCAGATGGCAAATAAATAAAAACATCACAATTCGTTTGTATACTATGGCCCCCTTCTTTTCAGCTTCTAGAACGGATTCTGGCCCAAAATCCCCAAAAGCCCAAAAGAAGGGTCCAGATTGTGCCCAGCTTATTTCCACCGAGAATCTCAGTTTACACGTGAAATCAGAATCGGGCCGGGAGCAGCTTCTGGCCAGATTCCCGGGATTCTCCGGCCTGGCCCGAAACGGTCTACACGCGTGCCCTCCGTGTTGGTACTAATTACAGAGATTGCCACCGATAGACAAAAGAAAAGCGAGCTCGTCTCCTGCCCGCTCGATCCCGAGCTCACCCTGCTCGATCCCGACGGCGCCCTCCTCTCCGGCGCTGGCGAACGGCCTCCCGCTCGATCTGGCTGCTCCCCACCGCCGCGGAGCCCCTCGCCGCCAAGATCTTCCCTGCCTCCCCAAGCTCTCCGCCGGCCTCGTAGGTGTGCCCCTCGACGGCGCCCCGACCAGTGCTACGCCGGCGCGTCCCCGAGCGCCTTCGTCCCGACCGGCGGCCTCTCTCCCGCGTCCAGGAACCCGCGCGCGGCCCCGGCTCGCCGCTCCACCGCCGTCCCCGACTCGCCGCTCAAACGCCGCGTCCGCCGCCTCGCCGTTGACCGACGGCCGCCGCCGACCGCCGCCTCACCGCTGACCCACGGCCGCCGCCCAACGCGAGCTCGGCTCACGTGGGAGACGACCTCCTCCTCTTGCCCTACATCGACATCAGCGCGCATCGAATCTGAGCTCGTCTCTAGCTCGTTGTGGTGGTGGATTTGTGATTTTTTTTTTTTTTTTGGAGATTTTCCCCAAAATCCCCAAAATCCCCAAAAGCTAAAAAGAAGGGTAGAAACTGATTCTAGGAGATTTTCCCCACCGCAGCTTCTTTCCAAGATTTTCCAAAAGCTAGCTTATCCAAAATCACAAGCTGAAAAGAAGGGGGCCTTATATCCATGTTTTCTGATTTCTGATTTCTGAAGCTGAATGTCTCAGATACAGCCGCATGATGAATGAGATTGTCAGAAAGTCGAGAAACTTCAAAAGTATATACACGTTTCATGAATTGGCACAATGCACACACATCGAGCCTATATGCAGACCTGAGCTTAGAGCCACGTTCATCTGGACCACCTGGCTATGTCAATACCCTAACTTGCGGGTGCTCTTTTTTGGAGCTTTATGCTTCCACAAATATTATGGAGTAGAAGAGATCTCGGCATGTTTCCAGCTAATCATAACAAGGGAAATTTATAACATTGCCTCGGCACACAAATAGTACCAAGAGAGAGAGAAATAGGGGTGAATGGCTTCACCTTGCCACACGAAGTAGATGAAGCAGCGCAGCGGCGGCGGTCTGCAGGGCTCCGGTGGCCGGCGACCAGTGGCGACGGGATCGAGGCGGAGGGAACGGAGGACGAGGCGGCGGGGAAGACGACCAGCAGCCGAGATGGAGCAGAGGACGAGGCGGCGGGGAACGGCGGCCGAGCCTGCAGCGGCGGCGGTCTGCAGGGCTCCGGTGGCTGGCGACCAGTGGCGACGGGATCGAGGCGGAGGGAGCGGAGGACGAGGCGGCGGGGAAGACGACCAGCAGCCGAGATGGAGCGGAGGACGAGGCGGCGGGGAACGGCGGCCGAGCCTGCAGCGGCGGCGGAGGGGAACGGCGGCGGTGAACCCTAGCTCACCATGGCTGTGCGGGAGAGGGGAAATGAGATTGGGGACGCTGGATTCGATCCATTTGCACGGTTCGTTTCCAAATATACGGTGGTGGCACGATTTCTGTAAATAACCCGAACTATGGAGGGCATTTCCGTCCGTTGCATCTCGGGAAGCAGAGGAAACGCTCGGGAAGCTCCTCTCGACCAGCTTCCGCTCTCGCTGCCGAGCCTAGTGCATTTTCGTACCGCGATTCTGTAAAGCGATTATCTATTTTCGGTTGTTTGTTTGCGCTGCCACTTCTCGACCGCAAAAGCTGCAAGCGAAGCGGTAACAAACAGCCCCTGATTCATTCAAGCGAATCGGCACCGAAAAATGAGTTTTGACTTTTTGTTGTGGCCTGGGACCAAGAACATAGCCACATGAAGGCAGGGGCACGTCATGTCAGCCAACTGTCCCGGTGTCTCCTCGCTTCAGCTGGTTGACAAAGTTACCACCGATGAAACAACCATTTCCACCTTATATAACTTGGATATAAATCATCAAAACAGCCCACCACTTGTTTCCAGCGCCCAAAGAGGAAATCAACAAGACAAACTTTGCGTTTTCTCTTCCACATGGTAACACAGATGCAGGTAGCATGTATGAAACGCACTAATAACGAGTTAGTGACACGACAATTTAGCATCTTATTATCAGCATGATTGCTTAAACAGATGTAGCCCAAGTAATAACGTGTACATATTCTTTGTCTTTCTTTTCTTCAAGAATTATTTTATCGACCTTTGCACCGAGGCGTACATATGACTCTCAAGAACTATCAATGCTGTACAGAGTACAGACCATGATGCAGATGAGATGAATACGTGCGTGGCTCAGGGCAGTTTACTTGTATACATTACTGTTTGACAGAAAAGGGATTCCTGAACTTTTTCCTAAAGACGATGAAAGCTAGGGAGCCGAGGAGCGGCCAGGATGTTACAAGAGATATGTAGGCGAGCAGCCAGACTGACCTCCCTTGGTACCGGCTGAGTCGGTTTATGGATCTCTTTACAGGAGCGATGACATCGTGGATCATGTTAGCCTCCTCTCCTTGCTGTTTCGCAGATCCCGCAGGGATTTGGGCAGGCACTGCATCTACTTCTATGCCGCTCTTATTATCAGCTTCCTTGGCGTGTTCATTCTCTCGTGTACCATTCACCCCATTGTGCAGTTTCAATTCATTGACAATCTGGTCACAAGAGGGGCCATCATCTGTTGCTGGAGCTACCATTCCATCTCCCAGGACATTGACATATGGGCTCTTATCAATGGATGACTCCAGCGAAGAGTGCAAAACATGATCTTCTGCCTGCGTTCAATTATGACATGATTAGACAATCTAACCACCATACCAAGTTTCCCAGATAGATATTTTCATCCTTGAACATGGTATAGAAGCCACACCTTTTGCCGATGCATGTAAGAGCTGTCATGCAGAGCAGACAGGAACTCAGACACCACTCCGACCCACCTACAAAATTATCAATAAATGATATACATGCAACAAGAACATATGAAGCATAACGCGGATATATTAGATATGAGATCTAGTACAGTTGCCGTACCATAGTCTTCCAGCAGTTAGCCCTTCAAAAAATGCAAGATGGCCACCATTCGGTGTAGTTGCCAAAACAATTTCTTGTTCGCTCTAAATCAAACAGATATCATTATGATGTGAATACATAAAAAGAGGATATTGAGGAGAACGACTTCTACAAGGCAAAAAAATCACCTGCATTCGTCCCAAGGAATTGCCTCTCTTGTGCAAAGGGGGTCATCCAAAGCACTAACACAAAGCAAGGGAACTGACACGTTACCAACGTAACTGGCACTACTGCATCGGCGATAGTAAGTATCCACAGTCTGATAAATAAAAATCAGTATGTGAGTGATGAGGTTATCACATTATTCATTAGCATTAGCTATTTAGCTGTTACAGCAGCAGTTCTGAATCTTATCATTTAGTATAGAGCAGTGGGCATGCCATGAAAGCAACAATAACAGTACTAGATTCTCATCTGATTGATGGTGGAATCAGCAAAGGTAAGCATGGTGCCAGGATGATACCTCATATTTTGCAACAACGCAAGTGGCATGGTGGTCAAATTCCCGGATAGAGCGGGACTGGCAAAACAGAAATTAAAGAACATAAGAAATGCATATCACGAGTCATGAAGAGGCCCTGTATACACTTATGAAGTAGAGCAGACTCGGACACCTGGCAATCTGAATTTAAATATTTTTCTTTACAACGTAAAGTAACAAATTATTACAAATGACCATACATGTCAACAAGTAGGTATTCTAGGTCCATAAAATGGAAGTGATTAATTTTAATGAAGGGCGGTTGAACATACTCCCATAAACTAATTCAGTGTAAGGATTTTGTTTTTGCAGAAGAGTGAGTCGAACCTTTTTAATACCTTCCCAGTTTGCAAGTCGTGCCAAAATAGGTTGATGTCTGCAAAAGGGAAAAATGAAAAGCATATACACAAAGGGTCATCTTGCTGAATAGCCATCATGTTATTCAATTGCATATTTGATTGCTACGGGCTACAACTTGAAGTGGTATCATAGCAAGACCAGATCAGACGTGGAGGATAAACAACAGATACCACTTGCACCCAGTGGCTCGGGCAACCAATAAGTGGAAACACAGAGCATAAACCGAGCTTACGTGCACTGCAGAGGGGATTGAACAATGGAAATATATCATACCGGTCTGCAGAATGCTGTCACAAAATATAGTTATTCCCTTGTGCATCACTATCAACCATTACATTTACTAGATACAGAGGTATGGCCAAGCTGTAAAATAACTAAAACTACAAAAGCAATGGTGTTGCTGGACTAAGGTTGCATACACGTGGTTTAGGTTCTATTCCCAAGTGGGAATTTATTCTATTTGAGAGAAGAACTAAAATTAGGGTCAGAATATACAAATAATAGGAATCTAAAAGGAAAAGCGTATGGCACCAAAATCAACAGAAAAACGATAAGCATAACCGAAAAGCTGTAGATTCCATAGAAAGAACCGTTTACAAATGCTTAGTGCAATATGGATACTTACAACTTTGCATAGCCCTTTAGACCAAATGCAAGGGCTTTGTCATAGAACCGCTGCACGAGCTTACGGGAAATAAACCGGTCACCCACCTAGAAAATCAAAGTTCAATGAAAAACAAAATGATGTTAAAGGGCTAGTTCGGCGCTCTGCTGTGGAAACAATTTTACAGACTTAATTGTAGAGAAGAGAACCCTTTGTTTTTGTTATGGGTCAAAAGAGGAGGTTGAGAGTTAGTTAATATATCTATAGATAGTAAAGCAAAACTAATTCCAGGAAGTTCCCCCAATGCAAAACTAACCCTAAGTTACCACTAAATTAAAACATCAGAGAGATTGCTCTTAGGTTCTGTAAGCAATGACTCTTCAATTCTTCATTCATGACAAAGTCATTTGGGGAAGAGTGGTCCAACTAAGTTGAAAATTATTGAGATACAAGTTGCTACAAATTTCTACCAAAAATAAGCAGCCAATAAATTTGGATATGCAGTTATCTCTACTATATAATATGTCTTCAGGTGATGGTCCGTTTTTCACTTTCCGGTTTTACCCTTGCATTGCTAGGATAATTACATGGTATGCCACCGCCCCTGAAATTTGTGACAATTAACCCGAAGTCCCTACCATCATCCCCGCGCGTGGCCGTTCCCGTTCGATGCTCACAACGACTGCCACGGCGAACCACTGCAGCGCGCCGCCCGCAACGCCCCACCCCCAGCGAGCCGCCCCGGATACCTACCCAGCGCGCGGCCTCCGTCCACGTCTCATCTCCCACCCCAGCCTGTCGCCCCTGCACAGTTGGAGGAGATGGGGAGTCTGACGATCTCAGGTCAACAGGTTTATGTCTGCAAAAGAGGAAAATGAAAGGCATATACAGAAAGGGCCGTCTTGCTGAATAGCCATCATGTTACTCAGTAGCATATTTGATTGCTACAGGCTAAAACTTGAAGTAGTATCATAGTAAGACCCGATCAGACGTTAAGGATAAACAACAGATACCACTTGCACCCAGTGGCTCGGGCAACCAATAAGGGGAAACACAGAGCATTACTCTAGCATAAACCAAGATTGAGTACATTCCAGAGGCGGTCTGCAGAACGCCGTACAAAATATAGTTTTACCCTTGCGCATCACTATCAACCATTACATTTACAAGATACAGCCGTGTATGACCAAGGTGTAAAATAATTAAAACTACAAAGCAATGGCACTGCTAAACTAAGGTTGCAAACACGTGGTCTAGCTTCTATTCCCAAGTGGGAATTTAATTTATTAAAAAAAAACTAAAATTAGGTTCAGAATGAAGAAATAATAGGGATCTAAAAGGACAAGCATATGGCACCAAAACCAACAGAAAAACGATAAGCATAACCTAAAAGCTGTAGATTCCATAGAAAGAGCCGTGTACAAATGCTTAGTGAAGGATGAATACTTACAACTTTGCATAGCCCTTCATCCCAAATGCAAGTGCTTTGTCATAAAGTCGCTGTATGAGCTTGCGGGAAATAAACCGGTCAATTACCTATAAAGTCAAAAATAAATTTAAAACGCAATGATGTTAAAAGGCTAGTCGGCGCTCCCATGTGGAAGTTATTGTACAGACTTAGTTGTAGAGAAGAGAACCCTTTGTTTTTGTTATGGGTCAAGAAGAGGAGGTTGAGAATTGGTTAATGTATTTATAACTAGTAAAGCAAAACTAATTCCAGGAAATTCCCCCAATGCAAAACTAACCCTAAGTTACCACTAAATTAAAACATCAGAGAGATTTCTCTTAGGTTCTGTAAGCAATGACTCTTCAATCTCCATTCATGACAAAGGCATTTCGGAAAGAGTGGTCAAACTAAGTTGAAGGTTATTGAGATACAAGTTGCTACAAATTTCTACCAAAAATAAGCATGCAAGTAAATTTGGATATGCAGTTATAAGTATATGTATTGTAGTGAATTAGGTGCAGCAACTAACCACCAGATCCCATGGAGAACAAATGGATGCAGCACCAGCCACAGGAGTATTCTCACCTTCTTCTCCAAGATACTTGACCTGGGAAAATATGTGGATCAAATATACCTTTAGTACATAAATTATGATTGCTCTAAGATCCAGTGGTGTACAGTAGCATTTATTTTTATTTTATAGTGGGGTGAGTGGGTGGAGGATTTAGGGATTCTGGGAAAGAGTTCAGAAACATTTCTGCGCAACCAGGTTCATTCTGATTTCTGGCGCACTATACAAAGATAACATAATTTTAAAACTAAATCAAACTTGAATCCTATTTTTTAAGTACGAGACAAATTGAGTGAGAAACTGCTACCGCCATTAGATTAGGACATTGTCATGCCAATTTATAGAGCCAGTGCCCAGTGGTGTTGGCAAATGGTAAACTGAGCAACAACTGGATAGACAATTGAAGTGTCAGAAAATAGAAGGCAAGTTTAGATTAAGAGAAGGTACCAGGATATTGGCACCTATGCTCGTGCCAACACAGAACATCGGAGCCTCTGGATACTTGTGGTGGAGATAGTTAATAATTTCTGGGAGATCTTCTGTCCATCCACCATTGTAGAAGCAATCTGACTGCCAGGGGAACAAACAATACGTTGAGTGATGGTTACTTACCACATCAATTCATTCACTGCCCATTAAATTTCTTGTTGCAGTACGAGTTTCCAAATTCAGCAGGTTCTATGAAATTCTTTGGTAATCAGATACATGACTCAAGTAATAGACATAAATCTTGTTGACAAATTACACATGAAGAGCAAGCTCCAGACAGTAATCATGAACCCATAGTTGTGCAGCAAAGTTTTAAGTGCACATGGAGACTGGAGAGTTTAATAATTGAAAATTCTATTCGGTAACTTACTGTAATGGACACACCACCAAGACCCCGATGGTTGCTTACGACAACATTCCACCCTTTTCTCGCCATGGAATGGACCAAGTGTTTTACACACTGCAATAGATAACTACATCTTTAGAATGATTAAGAAAAATAATAATCTATCCAATCGTGAAGCCAATAGCTCTCAAATATTGAACACATATAGACCAACATCCAGAAAAAAAGGTAGAGACTAACTGCAGCATCAGAATCACTAGTTAATCCAGGGACCACAACCACAAGGGGTGTTGAGTCATCTTGAGAAATGACCTCATCTGCATCTGCCACACAGCTAAAATGGTCAGACATCACCATATATGATATACGATATTACAGTTCTGTAGTCTGTGAGTCCCGTACCCTCCAAATCAGAGGCCAACAGCCAGTCCAAAGCAACGGTTCCACCATCCACCATCAGAGGATGTACTCAGTTCATTGTCAACAAAAAAGTAAGAAAAGTACCTTTTGTGCTTCTCCAAAAGAAACAACACATGCAAAATCAACTTCTTACTACATTCGTCTTCTTTCCCCCTTTTTCTTAACACACCAGGTCCAAATTTAACTATCAACAGAAAAGTTTCCTAAGAATACCGGTGTGACTACCGACACATCCATAAATTAATTTCTGAAATTAAATGAGAAAAACAAGTATGGCAGAAGTTCTTTCAGAGGTCCTTCAAGCTGATCAAGACATATTCACACATTCCATAATTCCAACATAAATGATGTTTTTGTTGTTGTTTTCCGTGAACATGATGAAGAGCAACAGGAGCACTCTAGGAGTACCCACAGCCCAATTAAGCAACATAAGTTAATTGTTGTTGGTTCATCGAACCATCAACCTACAGTCCAGCGTATTTTATTTTTTTTATTTATACGGTAGCAAAATAATTCACACTGTAGTCCAGGATGTAGCACAACGATTCCATTGGGGGTTCTGCAAAATTCCTGGCAGGGACAATAGACTGAAAATTCCAAGGAACAATGTCTGCAAAGATCTAGTCTAACCTCTTGTAGGTGAACGAAGGCGGTCTGTCAAAGATTCCAAGGAACAATGTCTGCAAATGAGGGCTCGCAAGCCAGGGCGTCGCCAGGTACCTGCGTCGTCAACATTCCATCCGGCGTAAGCATCTGGATAACATGAATCACAATGTGATCCCAAGTTGGGGACAGGAGTTTGCTTAACAAACTGCAGGTCGTCGAGAGAGAGTACTAGCAGTAGTGGGTAAAAAGTATTACTATACGACGCGAGCAGGTTGACAGTGTCGCGGCCGTGCATACCTGCCGTGGAGGGAGCGGCACTTGGAGGCAACGCAATGGTAAATCTTGGAGGCGGGGTGGAAGACGAGGTCGACGCGGCCGCCTCAGAGGCCGCCAAGGAGGTCGCCGAGGACGTGGAGCTCCAGGAAGAGGTACCCGGGGGGGATAATTGATGATAACCCCCCAGGTACCATTATGTTTGCTCACATGCCCATTTTATGTGTCACTGACATGTGGGGTTTAAGTGACTTGGTGGGTTATCATCAAATGCCCCGATGCGACGCAGGGGCGGCGGCAGGAAGTAGCCCTAGCTAGCCGCCGTCGCGCGTGGCTCGGCCTTCGATCGCGTCGCGCGTGGCAGCACGTCGGCGGGAAGAGGGAGTAGGTAATATATGAATTCGTTTGAGCGGCAGTTTCGAGGGAGGCGGAGCACGCGATTGTCGCGGCGGCGAGGGCAACCGCTGAACTGCCCCAACCACCGCGACGGTGAGCCTGAGAAATCGAGAGGTTCCTGCACCAAATCCAGAATGTAGGCTCTTGCAGCTACTGAGGATTCAATGCTCACTCTTCGAAGCTACCCAGATAGTTGCACTTGCACGTCCATTGGAGATTGGAAATAGACAGGGATCCAAGTTTTTATTTCAGCCTGTCCCGTAACGCTAGTAGAAAAACGAGTATTACATTCGGTTGCTAGCGGCGGTTATAGCAATTAAAAAAAAATAAGAGACTACCATACGCTACACCTCAGCCGGTTATTGTGAATAAACCGCCTAAAAAAAAAGCCGGCTCCGATAACATGGCATCAGCCGCGGTCCAACCTACCGACCGCCTCCCACAAATCTAGAGGCGGTTCATAAAAAAAGATGGCTGAGTCCTACTAACGCATTGGGGTCAGGTCATATCGTGGAGAGTCTCCAATAAAACGTGTGTCGGCGTAAAATACTGCTAGTCTCTAAATTATTATTTTTCACGTAGGTCAATCTTTAAAACTGTCAACGGTTTTGCTTATCTGGAACGCGTCCGGCCACTCCCGTGCTTTTTTTCTTTCCGCAACATGGCCGTGCGGTCCATATATATTCGGACGTTCCATATTAGCTTGATATTTCGATTTTACAACTAGTACAAAATAGTTAAACTAGAACATGCAAATTTGTACTCCATACTTATACACTGCTACTCCTCGTCGCTATCACTGAAGAAACTCCAATCCTCATCGGAGTGCTCTACCTTCACCGCCGTCGAGGGGCCAGCCTCGTCGGTCTTCTTCTGCTTCTTCCTGCTGGCCTCTGCATCCCTTGCCCAGTAGAACTTCATCTCCGCCTGCACAAGGTCCGGATGCTCCCTTTGAATCCTATCCATGGCCGCCTCATCGGACTCATGGGGGTCGACAAGAAGCTGCTCCATTGGATGGGGGTGCTGCTGCCGCCTCATCTCCTCTTCGCGGGTCGACGCAGCCCGTGCTTCCCGTTCAAGCCACTCCGAGTCTTGTAGTGTCTCTGATACGTCTCAAACGTATCTATAATTTTTGTATGTTCCATGCTTATTATATATCATTGCCACATGCTTTTATAATGTTTTTATATTATTTTGACACATTTTATGAGACTAACCTATTAACAAGATGCCCAGTGCAAGTTCCTGTTTTTGTTGTCTTTTTGTTTTAGAAAAGCTAGTCGGAAAATTTTCTCGGAATAAGCTGTCAATTTACTTGATTTATTTTCACGAAGAAACAAAGACTGCGCCAGAAGGAGACCTGCAGGGGGGCCCCATAGGGGCCATACGACCCCCAGGCGCGGCCCAGGGTTGACTGCGCCTGGCCCCACCTGGGTGACTCCGAGACCCCCTCGAGTTGCCCTTTCGCCTATAAATTGCCTTCGTCTCGGAAATTCTCGATACCCGGTCATATTTTTCAGAAAAGTTCCGAGGCCGCCGCCGTCGCCAACCCTAGATCGGGAGGGTTCTGAACCTCTTCCCGGCACCTTGCCGGAGGGGGATATCGTCACCGGAGGCTTCTACACCACCATGACTGCCTCCGGAGTGATGCGTGAGAAGTCCACCACGGGACTACGGGTCCATGGCAGTAGCTAGATGGTTGTCTCTCTTCCTTGTGCTCCATTGTTTAGATCTTATGAGCTGCCAGCATGATTAAGATCATCTTTATGTAATGCTATGTGTTGTGTTTGCGGGGATCCGATGAATTATGGAGTCATGACATTATTGTTCAGATTATTTATGATATGTTTTATTTATGATCTTGCATGTCTCCGATGGTTGTGTATGCTTTGGCCGAAGTGATTACTTGTGTCAGTAGAGAGAGTATTTATGCTAGATAGTGGGTTCATGCCTCTATTGTCTGAGCTCGATCGACAGAAACGTTTAAGACTTGAGATGTGATATTGCTACTTGGGACAAAACAACGGTGTTTATTGCTTTATGTTGTACTCATTGCTTACATTACGTATCATGCTTATTACAATTATTTGTTACTTATAACTTAATACTTTCGGGAGACATTACTAATCATGACATATGCGCCATGCACATAACAAGAACACGACAATGGGTTGCTCTTAGAAAAAAATTGCAACCGACCCTAAATATATTTTCACTAGTGCTAACGGGCTCACTTTCGACACCAGCGGACTAGCTCTTAGTGGGAGTACTAGGGAATATACCTTACAATGCCACTGATGAGAGGACAAAATAAGAAATTAAGACATTTATGTGGTGCCCGGATTTTTTTCTTGATTAAGTGAGAGCAAATAATACTTTTATAGATTACGCCTCTATTAACCAACAACATTGGCCATACGCCAAGAGGATTCAGTTTGAGCCGCTATGGACATTTGGTGTTCAACACGTTGGAATATTAAGCAGTGGCGGACCCAGAGGGTGGGCCGGGTGGGCCAATTCTGTGAAAATTCCTGACTACCCCTAATATGAACTCAAATTCGTGGCCCAGGTTGGCTGTTTGGGCCTTTTTTCTACTGTTTTTTCTACCGCCTCTTCAGTTGGTCTACTGGACAATGTCTAGATCCTATAACTGAAATCATTAGCTTTCTTATACATGATGTTATATGTTTCTCTAGTAATTATAGAATTGATTATGAAGAGAAATAACTATATTGCGCCTATTTATGCTATACTTCATCATGTAAGACTTTGTTCATGTTTTAAATTTGTATCGGAATCACGTTCATTTGAAAAATATGTGTTAAACTACAATGTTGTGTCAATTTGGTAAAAAAAAATCGTGGTGTGACATTTTTTTAGATTGTGCCCACCCTCCAAAATTTTTCTGGGTCCGCCACTGATATTAAGCAATTGTTTGGGATAATTTAACTAATGTAAACAACTCACATATGCACTAGTAAGCATAATCATATATGATAAACTAAACATATCTAGCAGATCTATATATAGTTGCCAAATTCCTTTTGTACATGTTTTGGATATTGCAATATTACACAGAGCTATAGAATAAGTATTCTCTAGTGTTACCAACAACTAAGAGATGGTACTATTACATAGAAAGTAGTATCATCCAGCTTTGCATTGAGGTAAAATAAGTTACATGAGCATGGGAATCAAATTACAATAATCTGACAACTAAAAAGTGAGAATCAAATTACTTATAATTATCTGACAACTAAAAAGTGTGTATCTAGCAACTAAGTGATAACACCTTGACAATTATCGACGGAAAAAGAAAGTTGTCGATGTATGTCAACATGAGATCTAAATTCATAAATCTTGAGAACGGCAAAACTAAAACTATAGTGAAAACAGAATGTCAAACGGATCAAGTTTTTTTTTAAAATAAACATGAAGAGAATCTCACTATTTGACGTGACTTCATTTATCATTCACGTGTAGAGAGAAAGAGGGAGCCGCAACATGGATAATAAATTGCTCCCTCCGTTTTTTAATATAAGATGTTTTACCTCCCTCACATGTTAATTAGGTGCGAAACCAAATGAGTGAGTATGCACATTAAAACATACTCTCTCCGTCCCAAAATATGTATAGATACATCCATTTTTTGGTAAATCTGAGACATTTATTTTGGGACGGAGGAAGTATCTAAATACATGTATACACATGTAAATATGGACAAAAGGTAAAATATTTTATATTTAAAAACGGAGGGAGTAACTGGGAGTAGTATACTGTAGAACACAACGCTCATTTAGACCTGACAGGTACGGTCAACCAAGAGAATTTCAGCCAGTAGTGATTTCAGCCAAGGAGGACCCAATGCAGGTAGAGGCGGAGGTCGCTGTATCTCACGGTTGCATGGTTCAGCGATGAAATTATGGAAACATGATGTGTCTTGGGCACTCACATCCTGTTGCGGTTACATGCTTCATTCACGTCATAACTCATAACTGGAATGCAAGTGACTGACCGTGTTTTTCATTCTTAGCTGGAGTCCACATGGAATGCATGGTCAGCTCCAGCGACAGATAGCTCCGGCAACGACGACGTCCCGTTGCCTAACCAGATTATTAACGAGTTACAACTTCATATGTAATTTTGTCCGTAAAGGCGAAATGGAAGTAGCTATGTGTGCCCGATTGCCCAAAGGATTGTTGTAAGTATGCACAAACGGCAGGGGGAGGAGTATGATGCATGAGGACCGAAAAAGCAAAGTGTAGCCTTTTTTTTTAAATTGAAAACGATATTTTAAAGTTTTAAAAATAAAAAAAAAATCTAAATGTCAATAGTGATGAATTGTACCAACTGGCGAAGCTTTCACCACGGATGGTAGCAACATGCAAATTCTCAACTCGAAGCAACTTGTATTTGAAGCCGGACAAAACTGACAAATTTCCGAGGATTCAAATGTTGTCACTGTTCACTATTTCAGATGTGCACACAGCTTACAATACAATACATTTCGAGTCAAATATTTGCACAATGATAAAACGCATCAGGGCCCACATCTAGAATGTTTATTAGATTTTTCTGAAACTTCAAAATATCGTTTAATTATTATTTTTAAATAAATGACTACATATAGCTTGGGTTGAAAACAACACTCGCGTGAGGACCCCTTCCTAAACATATTACTCTGTGCATTTGTGCATTAAAGCGACACAGAATAGATGTATGTGTAATGAACTAATGAGTAATGACCACTGTAAGACATGTAGGTCTGCGGAACCGCAGCGAGCATCGTAGACCAGCCCATAGCCAGTACCCTTCCTCTTTTAACAACACAAGGAACAAGAATCGTCTCTGAGAGATTCCGAACACCTCTTTCACTTGAATCATAGCTATATTGCAGTGAAAGTCTACCATAGATACTGAGCCAGCAGATATATCTCTGTTGGTAGAAAAACCTTGACCTTCACATTTGGAACCACAGAGTTGCATCCGCCAGGAGAAGTAACTAATGTTGTTGATGTTTAAAATTTCACAGTTGTCAGCACAATCATCAGAAGGTATTACGAATCCTGAGCACACATATCCTCCTTTCCTCCTCCTTTCATCGGAAAAGGAAGACATGCTGACAACAAACCGTGAAGCTAGCACAGCAACTTTCCGAGCTTTGTAACTCCGGGTACTACCATCATCAACGTCGCAGAAAGCACTCTCCATTGTAAGGATGCATATCTCATACTGCCTTTGAGCTTCTTTAGCAAACCACTCCTTTGTATCAGCAGCGACAACAATAGCACGCCTCAGTTTCATGCCTAATTTGTCTGAAAAATTGTCCGAAGCGGTAGGCTTAGGCGTTATCAAAACTACTATTTACTACTCCCTCCGTTCGGAAAAGGATGTCACAAAAATGGTCTATCTATAGTTCATTTTTGTGGCATCCTTTTTCGAACGGAGGAAGTAGCTGAATGCCCGTACGTTGCCACGGAACAACAAAAATAATTGTAACTCTCTCCACAACTGAAAAGTTAACCGTGTATATGTGGTAGTATGTATGCCTGTAGGTGATATTTGACCTATCAATCAAAAATAAAATGTGCACGAGAAATGGTATGTAATTTTCAAGCTAAGAGTATCTTTGGCAGCTTGTCTAAATTTGGTCATATGGATTTTCATACATACAATGGTCTAAAAACATCCTCTCTCTCTCTCTCAGCCTTCCAGTTTTTAGCAGATTGTCTATGTGCACAATTATTTATTTTTTCCCTCCTATATTTTAGTAGTAGAACTATATTATCTATAAGGAATATGCCCAACCTACTATGATATGAAAAACAATAATACTAAGTTAGAGCATGGAAAATTTCTCTTTATCCATGTCACACACACAGAGATTCACGTACACAAGTAGTACCATCCAGTACACAATACAGATGGGGGTGCTCCTAGATCTTTCTGCCTCTCCCCTCATCCAGTTACTTCTAGAAATTGCTGAAGACAACAGATACTACATAAAACCGCAGTAGCAGCACACTCATGTGAAATTTGAGCTCCAAATCGAAGTACCAAACTACCAAACTCCTCTTGATTATTCTCCACCTCCGCTGCCTAGCTCCAATCCCCACCAACCCGCACCCTCCTCTGCTTCTACACCGACGGGTGCAACCCAGTACCATTCACATATACCACCAGGCCCGACGCCTCCCAGCGGAGGAGCACCTCGGGTTGCTGCAGTCTGACGCGTTGCCCCGGCCATCCGCCCCTGAATAGCACTGCTTCCTGATCAGACTCGACGCCTCCATGCCATCGTGAAGAAAACCACGAGATCCGGCGGCAACAGAGAAAACAAAAGATGCAACGGCGGTGGCACACGGTTGGGCGACGGAACATAGGGCCCAAGACGGAGAGGAGTTCTGAGGAAGGTATGTCCTCTCACTGGGACCATGGAAGGATCACTGGCGGAGGACCCTAAGGGCCTTGATTTTTGGCAAAAAATCGATTATATATAGGCATTTCCCTGATATATATGACATTTACTGTATTTTTGGAAGTTCTGTGAAAAGATAAAGGAAAAAACGTAACTAGGGCCGGCCAGGACTGCCTTAGCCGCTAACTGGGCCGCGCTGGGCAGCGAGCACATCTTCCACTCGAGCGAGCAGCCTCCTACCTCGCTCTGTTCGACCGTGCGTGCTGCTCGCCCCGTCCTCTGCTCTGTTCGACCGTTCCGTGCGACCAAGTGCGGCCGCCGCCACCGGCCTCCTCGGCTCCTCCCTCCTCTTCTCCCCCTGCTCGTCTCCTCCCTCCGATTCTCCCCCTGCTCCTGCCTACCCAGCTCGCCGGAAATCCCTTTCCCTTTCCCGTTTCCCGGCCGACAAGTAGGGCAAGCTAGGGTTTCTCCTTTTCCGGCCAGCGGCTGGCCGGCTACCTCGGCGGCGATTTGGAGGCAAGTTCTTGGATATGGACAGGAAGGGCAAGAGACCTGTTGCTTCAAAGGTGGGAGGTATATTTTTAGATTTGTTATTATGATCTACCGAAAATCTGAAATAGGCAAACTACTCACGTTTTGTACTGCTTTTAATTTCAGATTTGAAGAGATTTCTTGTGCCAATTGCTAGTGGCAGTGGCTCTAAACAAGTCAGGTGTTAGGCTTGTAAGAGGAATTGTGAAGGACGTACAGCCTGACAAATTAATCCTGAACAATGGAGAGGAGTTTCCTTATGGTTTGTTGGTATGGTCTACTAGAGTTGGTGCTTCATCATTCTTTAAGTCATTGCCATTTCCTAAGTCGCACGGTGGAAGGTAACTGTTTGGTATGACAGTTTAATTAATTTGTAGTATAGTTTATTTCTGAATCTGTTGCAGCGCAGAAATAAGAACGTTTAACACTAGATACATGAAAGAAATCATATCCGCATACTTAATATCATGAGGCCACTCCTGTCGGCTCATGTCTAAGTCCAGGATTCTTACTAGATTATGCATCCCTTGCAGGATCGGTGTAGATGAGTGGTTACGTGTTCCTTCAGTTCAAGATGTGTTCGCTATTGGTGGTTACAGTGGTTTCCTTGAAAGCACAAGCAAGGAAGTTCTCCCAACTTTGGCTCAGGTAATTTGAGAGCATTTTGTCAAGCTTATATCTTAAACCATTGAGGCATATGCATTGTTTCCTGAAGTGCGATAGAACTAGGTTGAATAGAAACATAGTGGACGATTAAACTGAACAGATGGATGCACATCCTACTAAATTAAAGACACTTGGCCATGACAGTGACATAAAACTATCTCTTTGCGGTACTAAATTAAAGACACTTGGCCATGGAAACATAATGGACGATTAAACTGAACAGATGGATGCTTATATCTATTTTGATTTAAATATGTTATTGTTATCATTGTACCAAATGATTATATTTAATATAATATGAAATATTGATGCGTGTAGACAATTTTAGTTTTCTTGCACCATTTTTTCTTCCCTTTAGAGTTTGCCCGACCTCATTTTTTTCCGTCCTCCGCCAAAGTCAGCAGCGTGGGGGAGGCGTGGGGACGAAGGCGGCGGCGCTCGGCCAGAGGTGAGAATAGGAAGACGATTCGCTGGATTACGTGCGTCCCAGCTAGGTTCCTTCAAGGAGGAGGTTCAAGATGGCGAGGCATAGCTCCTGGGCATGGACTCCACCGCCGCTTCCCCAAGGTCGCTGGCCCACACAGGTTCGGTGCAAGGGCGAGGTCCAACCGACTTGTTCGTCGGCGCACAGGTTCGGAGCAAGGGCGACGCTGCGCTGGGTGAGCTGCCGTGATGCGCTCTTCTTGGCTCAAGGAGGCGAGGGCGGCGCTCGCCGGTTGAGCGGGACGAAGGGGAGGGGATTTCTCGATGGAAAGAATCAATGGCATGTTGCCATTTCCACTTTTCCTGCCTTTCCTGCCTATCTAATACGAATCGTTATTTTCACTTGGCGGTGGCAGCACTGTAATATCTCTCAAAATGCAGGGGCAAAATCGGAAACTAAAAATAACGTACCATCACCTGAAGCCATATATTATATAGTAGAGATCCTTGTTTCATGAGAAACCTCTTCCGCAATGTCTTTTCCTAGATCTTGAGTAGTAGGCACAGTATCGGCTGATGGCGGTGCTTGTCTATTTTGCGATGAACAATATTCATTTTCATTATCTTCATGGGCCTTCTCCACCCTACTTGAGAAGTCACCTGAGTCATTGAATCGCAGCAGGCCCTCATCGTCCCGCGTTAACAGGTGGCTTCTCTTGTGATGGTGCTGCTGGTTGTCGAAAGATCGTGTACATCGCTGCGGCTTACAGGCATGGGGTTACGGCAGCGGGAGGAAGGTGACGAGTCCCGAGATCTCTTGCCTCTAGATGAAGATCTGCTGCGGCTTCCAGGCATGGGGATACGACAGCGGGAGGATGGTGATGCGCCCCGAGATCTCTTGCCTCCTCCCATATTTGGCTTGCCGCGGACGAATAGGAGGAGATCAGGCGGCGAAGAGTTGGACCGAGGAAACTAGAGGGCCACTAGATGGACAAGATGTGTGTGCCGGCGGCGATGAGGAGATCCAACGATGGGCGCGGGAGGAAGCTTGGACCCGAGCTCTGGCGTGGAGGGGCCGAAACCCCGCAAGGAGCAGGCCAATGTCGCAAGAGCCGACAGTGTGAATGGGTCTGGTCCGGATAATGGGCGGGCCTGTTTAAGCGGTCTTTCCTTTGTATTTTTTCTACTATTTTCTTTTTTTACTTTCTGTTTCTTTTAAATTCTATTTTTTTTGCTTTTTTTACTTTTCTGTTTTATAGTTAAAAAAATCCATAGTCATGTTCACGGTTTTGAAAATGGTTGCTCATAGTATAGAAAATGTTCACAATCTTTTAAAAAAATGTTTACGGGGTTCAAAAAATGTTCACGAGTTTAAGTAAAATACTTTTATACAACAACAACAAAACCTTTTATTCCCAAATTTTTTTTGTAGGCTAGAGTTGAAACCCATAAGATCTCGAAACCAAGTCATGGTTTTGGCACATGGATCCTTTCACGCAGCACTAACCATGACTAGTTCTTTGGTGATATTTCAATTCTTCAGATCTCTCTTAACAGGCTCCTCCCA
This sequence comes from Poa pratensis, assembly GCA_947311845.1. Lineage (NCBI taxonomy): Eukaryota > Viridiplantae > Streptophyta > Magnoliopsida > Poales > Poaceae > Poa > Poa pratensis. The sequence goes on from CAMZMU010000071.1 coordinate 12,462,106, forward strand.
TGTTAAGTTTGGTCCACTACGACCCCTCTTAACATTCTCATCCCGCTTTATCCGTCCGGTATGCAATGGTGCTTCTGGAGGCCTACGTTCTATATGACCAAATCGTTTTAGACGATGTTGGACAAGCTTCTCTTCAATCGGTGTTATTCCAACTCTCTCACGTATTTTATTTTAGAACACCACGTATTTCCATTAATACAAACAAACTACAACCTTCGCACCGTACATACGCGGGTACAAACTAGAAGAAAGTGGACGCAAAAACAGCTGTCCCAGAGCACCAGCAGAAAGGACCCAAAAGAAAGCAAAAAATACAAAGAGGTCCCTGGAATCCTGAGTGCTGGAGCACACCGACGCGTGCCACCATCGTTCGCCTCCGCCGCAGCTGCCACCGGAGGACGAAACAGATGACCACCACTGCCCGGACAGAAGGCGCACCATCGTGAACTCGCTTTGTAAGCCGCAAGAGCTGCCCGCCTCGCATGGACGGGTCCGACACCTCTGAGCCACATCGGCCGGGGAACTCCCCAGTCCACCTCCGCCCTCAAATCCAGCAACTCCGGCCTTCCAGGCCGCAGAAAATCGCCGGATCTGCTCGCCGTCGTCCACCTCCCCTGCTCTGGAAGAACAAACGACCACCATCTTCGCCGGCGACAGATCAAGCCATTGCAAGCCACCATCCAGCACCACGAAGGACAAATCCGACCGCACTCGCCCAGATCCGCGATGCCCCGAGCTTATTGATGATGCCGACGCCAGATCGGAGCTCCTCTGCCACCCTCCTCCATGGAGTACCAACAGAGACGCTCGCCGGCCACCTTGCGCCGTCGCTCGTCCATGACCAAAGTCAGCATCTGCAGTCGGCCGCCGAAGAACGACGCTCCTCCAATCTCCTCCTCCATCTCCTTGATGGCTATGAAAGGACCCAAGAGCAGCAGCACACGACGAACCAGCACAGCAACACACCTCCAGATCGAGTTGTGAAGCCCAAACGGCGAGCTTATTCAAGGAGACGTCGGCAGCATCGCTCTTCTCCGCCTCCGGCTCCATCCAGAGGAGCACCACGGTGAAGAGGAGAGCCGCCGAGTGCCGGAAGCGGCCCGCAAACTCCGGCGACACGCTCCAAACTACTGGCATAAAGCCAACCACTGGCATAAAGCCAAACTCAAATCTACAGCTAAAACGACCTAATACTACTCTGTATAGAGAGGGGAGCCACCCCAGCCCGTCTCTACACCATCCTGCGAGAGCGCCGGCGGTGAGAGAGGCCGGATCTGGAGTTCCTCGGTGGACTCTCAAGACGGGAGGAGACGGGGTCACTTGAAGAGTAGCCCTTCACTTTTCCATAACTCTCTCACGTATTTCATCATTCCTGACTCGGTCCTTTCTTTTGTGGTCACATATCCATCTCAACATGCGCATCTCCACTACACGAAATGGGATAAAAATTTCATAAACACGTTTGCTTCCACATGTATATCACCTCTACACGAAATAAGGAGATTCGAGAAGTAGCACACACCTCTACACGAAATAAGGAGATGAAACTGTATCTCAAAGTCAAATATATCTTGTGTAGTTCTCTACAACAATCAAGAGTGATGGTATACTTACAAAAAGCAAAGTGTGCCATGACACACCTTTGCTTACACATGTATATCACCACATTATTCAGCAGCACCCGTAATGCATGCATGTCGTGACCACAAGACGTACGCGTATAAAACCAAACTCCAGCCACCGGGCCGATCAGCGATGGGCACAACAACATATCAGACGTTCTGCGTGACGCCGCTGGGCGCCTTGTTGCGCGCCTGCGTGCCTTCGTTGTCGGAGTACCACCCGTGCTTGCTGGAGTCGTACTTCTCGCCGTCGCCCCAGAGCGCGTAGGCCTCCTCCCCGTGCACGGCGTCGTCCCCGATGGCGAGCTCCTCCTCGGGCATCCGCAGCGGCACGATCAGGCGGATGACGAGGCAGATGATGCTGGTGGCCACCACGTTCCAGCAGATGATGAAGAGCGCGCCCGCCACCTGCTTGAGGAACTGCATGCCGCCGGTGCCGCCGTAGAAGGCGCCACGGGAGTTGGTCACTGGCACGAAAAGGCCGCACAGCACCGGCTCCGCGAAGAGCCCCGTGGTGGCGCCGCCGAGAAAGCCCGCCACGGCGTGGGTGTGGAACACGCCCAGGGTGTCGTCGACGCGCTGCAGCAGCTTGGAGCGCTTGTGCACGACCATCATCGTGAACCACGGGATGCTGCCTGACAGGATGCCCATCACGATCGCCGCCCACCCCTGGACCAGACCCGCGCCGGGAGTGATGCAGACGAGGCCGGTGATCATACCCTGCACGGCGCCGATCACGGAGGGCTTCTTAAAGAAGATGACGTCGAGGCAGGTCCAGACCAAGAGGCTGGTGGCGGCGCATATGTTGGTGTTGAGCACGGCCAGCGATGAGTCGATGTTAGCGGAGTAGGGGTCACCACCGTTGAACCCGGCCCATCCCATCCAGAGCAGACCGGCGCCGGTGAGCATGAGCAGCACGTTGTTGGGTGGGAACCTCTCCCTGTCCTTGGTGGACCTTGGCCCGACCCAGTACGCGGCGGTGAACCCGGCGATCCCGGAGGAGAGGTGGATGACGTATCCACCGGAGTAGTCCATGACGCCCCAATGGAAGAGGAAGCCGCCGCCCCAGAGAGAGAAGGCGCCGACGGTGTAGGAGAAGGTGAGCCAGAGCGGGACAAAGATCATCCAGGCCTTGATGTTCATGCGGCCGAGCAGCGAGCCGGCGAGTAGGATGAGCGTGATTGCGGCGAACACGCACTGGAAGTAGACCATGGAGGCCATGGGGTAAAGCGGGTTGATCCAGCCCGTCTCGAGGCTGCCGTCCTGGTGGAACTGCGTCGTTTGTGGCAGCACGGCCTGCACGATGAGGAAGCTCTGCCCCAGTGCCGGCCGGGCTTTGCCCCAGAAGGGGAACAGCTTGTGGCCGAAGGACATGTTGTACGCCCAGGCGACCCAGCAGAGCCACACGGCGGCGAAGGCGTAGAGCGCCATGAACGCAGAGTTCACGGCTCACTTCTTCTTCACGATGCTCCCGTAGAGGATCACCAGGCCAGGCACGCTCTGCATGCCCACCAGCGTCGCAGAGATCATCTGCCACGCGTTGTCGCCCTTGTTCAGCCAGTCCGGCACCGCCGGGGCCGCCGGCATGTACCCAACCGACATGTTGTACGACATCTCGCTAGCTCGGTCGGCACGCTCGCTGAACTCGCGCTCGCCGACGATCAGGTACGCGAACGTACCAGGCTGTTAGCCGGAGATCGAGGTGACTGATGATGGATGAAGCTAAGGTAGGATGATGCCGGCCTTATATACTACAGGTGGTCCGTCATGTACAAGGGCCAAGCCGACCAACGGCGGGCACGCCTAGCGAGCGAGAGCATTGTAAAGTGGCAAGAGGAGTTAGATCCTATGCCGCTAAGCTGTATCAATGAGCTGGGGCTCGGAGCGGCAGGGAGGAGGAAGATTCCAAGCCCGAGGCTTTGGAATTGAAGGAGGGCTATCTAGCGTACCTTATTACCCGTAGTAGAAAATGTCTATTCGTGCTATACTGATATTAGTTACAGACTAGCATGGTCTATTCTCTAGCGAGTCTGAATTGTTTTCAGATCGATGAGCTTAGAGGAGGAGGTACAAGGGAGATACAATGCCAAACTAAACTTATCCTACTGAAAGATTAAAGATGTGGCAACTTTCTTTGCCTTGATATAGTACCAAGTGCCAGCTTATTATTGTTGCTATAGGTAGCTTGTGTTGGAAAAATGTTTGAACATCTTTAATTTTTCCAAGTCACATATAATTTTTAGTGACTATTTATCATTTAGATGATTTTACATTTGGCTATATCCTTGGAAAGCTCTACGTGGAAGCGCAGTGATCTTCCCACCCAAAGAGGTGAAGCTATGATTAACTTGGGAGTGGTAACGAATAGTATCGGCCCAAGGAGGTCGGGGATCCGAGTACCGTTACGACTTGGCATGGCTTGAGGACCTTGTACTCATCCAGAACATACCAAGAAGTGTGGAAAGAGTAACAAGACTAAGCCTACTTGTGTGAAAAGCGATGCACCTCTGCCGAGTATAAAAATTGTGGCAGGTACATCCTTGTTCAGGTAGGAGCTATATGTTTGCGGCGGGAAAGGAGTCTCAATTGATTCTCATAACCCATGAATGTTGGCGGACATAATTTTTCAGAATAAAATTAATCTTTTGAACAAACGTTTACGAAAACTTGCATCTTTGCTAATGACCTACTATTTATAGCATTCAAACACCTTATCTTTTACTATTTAAATGAGCACATTGTACTCATTCGTTCCCATTTGAATCTCTGCTTAGACTCTATGTGTGTGAGCTACGAGGACATGGAGAACAACACCGGAGGTAACAAAGTCTACTACGAGGAGCTAGATCTGTCAGGCGGAGTGGAAAGCTTCGACTACGTTATCGCCTATGGAGCAGATACCAGATACCAATGAAGCCGAAGAACCAAAGGAGTAGTCCAATTTAGTATAAAGAACCAAGTCGGGCAGTTTTCGACTAGTAGTTGTTGAGTCCGATGGTTCTTAGTTTTTTTTAGTTGAACACGTTTTTTATCTTTCTCGACTGTCTCGTGAAGAGGTTGAAGTCTTTATACACTTTTGGCTTGCAATATTAAGCAGCGAGTAATAGTTGGACCCACAATGCTTCTGTTGTATAACTCTGAGAGATGTAACATTTGTGGAATGAGTCTTCCATGCATGAGTGTTATGTCAACGACTTGTACACTATAACATGAAGTGGTGTACTTGGTCACCGCAAAAACTGGATCACATGGAGAACTTGCCTGTGGCAAGATGGTTAGGAGGGTGATTGTACCCCCAGGCCACCAGAGTTCAAACCCCAGGTTTGACACTGATGTTTCTCATTTAGGCGGAAATATTCTTCAGTGGGACGCGATGTTCTCGTCGACAACGAGACGCTTGTGGTGACTTCGTCAATATCAAGACTCGACCCGCCGGCTCAGTATTTCAGAGGTGCTCATAGGGGTAGGGTGTGCGTGCGTGCGTTCATAGGGGTGAGTATGTGCGTGTACATGTGAGCGTCTACGTTTGTACTGTGTTTCGCAAAAAAACTGGATCACACGGCTGTGCTAAAACCAATTCCTCGCAATCTCCATGGACTCTGCTTGTGGAAGCTCAAGGGGATCACACTGATCCAAATCCGCCCAAAAGTGTTGTACCTCGTTCACATACATTATCACACTTCTCTAACCCTGACGAATAGCATGGATCTTGTCTTCGATTTGAGACATGAGCATCAAGTTTCCCTTACCAGGGTACCTCTTGGACAGTAGGGTCCACACATTAGAAGCACATGGAAATGCCTTCACAAAACTTGCATTAGTTGATATTAGGGAGTTCAACTTTCAGGCCAATATCAGGGACTCAATAACACTCCATTTCTTCCATTTTGAGCTCTCCTTGTCATCTGGTTTTTCCACAGCCACAAGAACATATCCCAGCAGACTCTTAGTTTTCCAGATCAACAGGGCCCGCATCAACCGGCTCAAGTAGCTTATCTTGCCATTTAACTTGACATCATTGGGCATGAGCTCAAGCTTTAGAACCTGGTCCGCTTGGGTCACAACAAGTCTGCCACCAGCATTAGATGACCCCTCGACAACTTTCGTAGTCATGAGCTGCACAAGTTTCTACAACACACAAGTAATGTCACTCCCCATGACAGCCTCCACCTCTTCCTCCCCTCTCCTAGCCCGAGAACACACATGATCTCACAACATATGCAGCACAAAGAACTCCAGCGCATTGTTCTATTTACAGTAGATCAGCTCCACCAACGCCCCGTGCTGCCTACCTTCTTTACGCCTGGACACGCTATGTGCTCGCGCTCACACCTTCCTGCCACCGTCGGTTGTTCTTTGCCATGAGCAGCAACTGCTCCTGCAGTCCCCTCTACCGCACAACCCCGCCATAGTGTCGCTGTTCACAAGGCACCTCCAGCTGCACTGAAGCCCTTTCTCACCCGGAGCTCCTTCTCCCTCTCGTGGGCAGCCTCCAGGACCCAACATCATCGACTCTGATAGCATGTAGTTTTGAGAGGGGCTTACCTTGAGTGTGGCGGCTCACTTCTGCCCTGCTTCCAGCTCCCCTAACTAGGCCAAGTCAGCACTCCCATCAATGGGCCTGGGCCTCCTGGGCCAATAGTATATGGGCCACTAACACTATACAACGTCATCAAGAAGCTTAAGTTGAAGTTTAATCAACGGTTCTCAAAGTTTACTTTTTTTTAGGTAGTTCTCAAAGTTTACTTATTAGTAACTTCATTCTATATTCTCAACTTTTTTTACTACGCAACACTTAAATACTGATATGGCCTGCTTATGGTAACAGCCGAGATTGTTTGGCGATACTTAAAGATCAGCTAGTCCCTCGTGATTCCAAAGTCCGGTTGTTGGAACCATCTCTTCCCCTGATTCCCTCCATATGCCTCCCTAAGTACCAGCTCATTGATGCAGGTTAGGCATAGGATCTAGCTCCTCGTGTCACCCACCAGACAGTTTTCTGACAGTAGACACGCCCGCCGTTCGTTTGCGCCCCATGTCAGCTATGGATCAGCCGTCTTGACTTAGTTTGCATTGGACTGGACTGGAGACATAATCGACCTATATATAACACCGAGAGCGTCACTTCGCTTCACCCGTCAGTCGTCACCACCGTAGCGATCTGATCGTGGGCGATCGCGGGTTCCCACATCTAGCTAGCAAGATGTCTTACAACATGTCGATTGGGTACCTGCCGTCGGGCGCGGCGGTGCCGGACTGGCTGAACAAGGGCGACAACGCGTGGCAGATGATCTCTGCGACGCTGGTGGGCATGCAGAGCATGCCTGGCCTTGTGATCCTCTACGGCAGCATCGTGAAGAAGAAGTGGGCTGTGAACTCCGCGTTCATGGCGCTCTACGCCTTCGCCGCCGTGTGGCTGTGCTGGGTCACCTGGGCCTACAACATGTCCTTCGGCCACAAGCTGCTCCCCTTCTGGGGCAAGGCCCGGCCGGCGCTGGGGCAGAGCTTCCTCATCGCGCAGGCTGTGCTGCCGCAGACGACGCACTTTCTCAAGGACGGTCTCACCGTGGAGACGGGCTGGATCAACCCTGCGTACCCCATGGCGTCCATGGTCTACTTCCAGTGCGTCTTCGCCGCCATCACGCTCATCCTCCTCGCCGGCTCGCTGCTCGGCCGCATGAACATCAAGGCCTGGATGCTCTTCGTCCCGCTCTGGCTCACCTTCTCCTACACCGTGGGCGCCTTCTCCCTATGGGGCGGCGGCTTCCTCTTCCACTGGGGCGTCATGGACTACTCCGGCGGGTACGTCATCCACCTCTCCTCCGGATCGCCGGGTTCACCGCCGCGTACTGGGTCGGGCCCAGGTCCACCAAGGACAGGGAGAGGTTCCCGCCAAATAACGTGCTGCTCATGCTCACCGGCGCCGGGCTACTCTGGATGGGGTGGGCCGGGTTCAACGGCGGCGACCCCTACTCCGCCAACATCGACTCATCCCTCGCCGTGCTCAACACAAACATCTGTGCCGCGACCAGCCTCCTGGTCTGGACCTGCCTTGACGTCATCTTCTTCAAGAAGCCCTCGGTCATCGGCGCCGTCCAGGGCATGATCACGGGCCTCGTCTGCATCACGCCCGGCGCTGGGCTAGTGCAAGGGTGGGCGGCGATCGTGATGGGCATCCTGTCCGGCAGCATCCCGTGGTTCACCATGATGGTCGTGCACAAGCGATCCAAGCTGCTGCAGCACGTGGACGACACGCTGGGCGTGTTCCACACGCACGCCGTGGCGGGGTTCCTCGGCGGCGCCAGCACGGGGCTCTTCGCGGAGCCGGTGCTGTGCAGCCTGTTCGTGCCGGTGACCAGCTCCCGCGGCGCCTTCTACGGCGGGAGCGGCGGCATGCAGCTCCTGAAGCAGGTGGTGGGCGCGCTCTTCATCGTCGGCTGGAACGTGGTGGCCACCAGCGTCATCTGCCTCGTCGTCGGACTCATCGTGCCGCTGCGGATGCCCGAGGAGCAGCTCGCCATCGGAGACGACGCCGTGCACGGCGAGGAGGCATACGCGCTCTGGGGAGACGGCGAGAAGTACGACTCCAGCAAGCACGGGTGGTACTCCGACAACGAAGGCACACGCCATCACACGGCGCCCAGTGGCGTCACGCAGAACGTCTAGTATTGGTGATCGATCGCCGGTCCGACTAGAGTTGGGTCGTCTGCGTCGTCGTTACACCGCGTCAACGCGCATGTCTGCGTCATGCGTTAGTTTGATGTGGAATAAGTTACTCATTTTGGTAGGTTAGCTTGTTACTGTCACTCTACTGAGAATCGTCATTTCTCTGAATGAGAATCTTCCGACTTTGTATTCTCTCCTGTCTCAAGATCCGGTACATAGACACCTACTTTGAAAATAAAAAGGTAACCTAAACGATAGACTACACGACCTAACTAATCCTTAGTCACCGGAATTTTTCTTATGTCTAAGACGATTTTCTAAAAGGTGCTAATAGAGTTTGACAATATTGCCAATTCTCATTCGAGTGAGAATTACGTTAGAGGTCACTCAACTTTAGGATCGTCAGGTTTACATCGTGATTCGTGTGTCATGTGAGTTGTGCATGGATTGCAACTCAAATTTCCCCCAGTTGCAGTTACAGGCGGGTTACCCATGAGTCACGAATAAAAATTTCTCAGTTGCACATGAGTTGTAACCGAAAATTTTCCAGTTACAAGTTGGTTGCAACTGAAAATTCCCAATCATATTAGGTTGCACATGAGTTACAACGGAAACTGAGTGGCATCATTTGAGTGAGAAATAAGTCAATTCTCATTCGAGTGAGAACTTGTCGCTCCAGAGACGAACAACTTACAATTGTTTAAAAAAATGTGGCATAAACGCACGTTTAGATATTAATTTTTTTAGATTCGACTTACATAGTTTTTAGACATAGAAAAATATCTTTGGATATAGATGTAAATGAATCCTAAGCAAAAAAGACAGTCACCTAAGTTTTTTTTTGTGGGGGAAAGAGATTACAATTAAGTAGAAGGAGGATTTCTATCTATAGCTACAGCTAGGCTAATTCCGGGGGGAAACTTCCTGGCCACAGCGCCGTTCTTGCCTGAATCCTGCCAATTCGCGCAAGCTCATGACTGACAACGTTCACGTCACGGCTGATCTTCACGCACTTGATTACTCTTTCCTGAATGAGTTCTCTGATGGACTTGACGAATGGATGTATTAGGATTCATCACCTTGATCAGCTCTAGCACCTCCGCACAATCAGTTTCGACTGTAATGGGTAGCGTCGTCCAGTGCAAGGCTAGCTATAAACCTTCCTCGAAAGCCCTGAGCTCCGCTTCCGTCGCATCGGTGCAATGTTCCAAGCTCCTGCAGGCAGCGAAGATGACCTGCCCCTCATGTCACGGAGCACCATGCCGGCACCCGCTCCTCCATCCGCGATAAAGGCTCCATCCACGTTCAGTTTTGCCACACCTAATTCAGGTGGCTGCCATCTCTTCCGGACCTTTTGGCGCCCATCATCACGCCCAGGTTCCTTCTTAAACCCTCGCTCATGATTGATGACCATCTTCCCCTTACTAACATCTGCAACAGGGAACTGTTTAACCATTAGTAAGGAATTGAAGTAACTTACAAGAAAACGACGCGACCCTTTTCTCTGGCTGCCAAGCAATGAAGTCCGATTCATTCCGCGCCGATGTTTTGATTTTCAGAATTTCAGCAACATCCTCCTGATTGAAGTAAAGCTCCATCTGTCCACATTCCATTCTCCGCTTGGGAGTAGGAAGTCGGCCACCCAACGATAACGACAGCGTCCCTGCAACGAGGTTGGATATCTGCTTCTGTCGCTAGGGATCCAAGGGTCTCGCCATGCCCGGATTTGAGCTCCATTCCCTACACGCCAGACCACTCCTTGTTTCAACAGCTCCAGGCCATATTCGATGGCATGCCAAGTAGAGGAACCGCACCCTGAAAAAACAGTGTCGATCAAGGATCCATTAGGGTAGTACTTCGCCTTTAGGATCTGTGCACAGAGAGTGTCTGGGAATTGAATTAGGCGCCAAGCTTGTCTTGCTAGTAATGCTTGGTTAAAAAGACGCATATCCCTAAAACCTAGGCCACCATGAGTTTTTGGTCTTAGCATAATGTCCCATGCTATCCAGCATGTTTTCCTTTTACCTTTCTCAGCCCCCCACCAATACCTCCTGATCATTCTTGTGAGCTCGTCACACAGCCCCAACGGTAATTTAAAGACACTCATAACATATACAGAGAGAGCTTGGGCAACAGATTTAATGAGTTTCTTTAGCAGCCTGTGATTTGTGAGTATCATCCCATTCAACTAAGCATTTTGCAAGGCGCGCTTGGAGACTCTCAAATTTACCAGCATTCATCCGTCCATCTGGAGTCGGAAGCCCAAGATATTTAGTCTCAAATGTCTCCTGGACAATGTTTAGCTCCTGTTTTACCTCCAGCCGTACAGCAAGGGGACACGCTTCGCCAAAATATATTGAGCACTTGTCAGGGTTAATAAGCTGTCCTGTACTACTGGCATACTGATCCAAGACCAGTTTCACTCTTCTAGCCTGCTCCACCGTCGCTCTAAAGAATAACAAACTGTCATCCGCAAAGAGTAGGTGTGAAATACCCGGAGCACGTCGGCAGATTTTAACAGCCTCAATGTTCTGATTAGCTACCTCATTCTGTAACAAGGCAGAAAGGCCATCAGCAACAAACAAGAAAAGGAAGGGGGACAGCGGATCACCTTGTCGGAGGCCCCGAGAAGGCGAAAATGAATCCAGGAGGTTCCCATTGAATTTTACTTTATATTGCACCACATTATCCAGTCCACCCAACGGTACGAGAAACCTAACCTTTGCATCACTTTCTTTAGAAAATCCCAGTCCACCCTATCATAAGCTTTAGATAAATCTAATTTGTAAGCACAGAAATTCCTATCCTCTTTTTTGTTCTGCTCAATAAAATGTAGACATTCGAAGGCTACCAAGGCATTATCAGTTATAAGTCTACCCGAAATGAAAGCGCTTTGATTGATGGAGATTATCTCACCCAGGATCGGTCTAAGTCTATTGGCCATACATTTCGAAATCACTTTGTAGATCACAGTACATAGACTTATGGGCCGAAAATCTTTTAGTGTTTCAGGTTGATCACATTTAGGAATTAACACTATAGCTGTATCATTAACCCCATCAGGCATGCTACCAGTGACAAAGAAAAGTTTTACCGCATTAATAACTTCCTCTTTGATTGTACCCCAATTTCGCTGGTAAAATCGAGCCGGGAATCCATCAATCCCAGGCGCTTTTAGGGGCCCAATTTGGAAGAGAGCATCCCCTATTTCCTCATCGGTGAACTCCTTGCAAAGATCATCATTCATTGCTGGAGTAACTTTAGCCTGTATAAGAGAGATCAAACCATCAGAGTTAAGGGATGGATCACGAGTAAATAATTCCTTAAAGTAGGAGGTAGCCATGCGCTCCATATCAGTTGGCACATCATTCCACCCCCTGATCATCTTTAAGTTTTTTAATCTTGTTCCTCCTAGCTCGCCACTTAGCAGTTTGGTGGAAATTTTTTGTGTTCCTATCACCTTCTTTTAGCCAAGTAATACGCGAGCGTTGAAGCCAGAGCATCTCTTCCTTGTACAAAAGTTCATTCAGCTTGTCATTTGCCACTCTAATCTCTCTTTGATCAGCATTATTTAGCATAAGAGTCTCAAGATTTTTCCGGGCCTTAGACAACTCTCTCAAGACGTTACCAAACTTCTTCTTACTCCAAGTTTGCAGCGTGTCCATCACCTGATTTAGACCCGACATAATATCAGCGAGATTGTTCTTTTGGCCTGCTCCCTCCCAGGCCTTTGCAACTTTTTCAGGTAACTCAGCTTCACGCTCCCAAAGAATCTCGTACTGGCGCCTAGGCAGAGCACGAGCACCTCGCTCCTCCTGTGTAATCTCCAATAAAATTGGACAATGGTCAGAAACAGAAGTTACAAGGTGTTTAACAAATGAGTCTGCAAAAAGGTCACGCCATTCCGGGCTCGCAACTGCTCTGTCAAGCCGTACACGAACATTAGCATTGCCACTCCTCTTATTATCGTAAGTGTAGGGTACACCTGAAACCAAGATCAGTAAGGTTACAATCAAACAGGACTTCACGAAAGGCATCCATTTGTTGAACAGAGCGAGGTGTGCGGGAAAGGTGTTCTTCCTGCCAAAGAGCTTCGTTGAAATCACCAATTATCACCAAGGTAGGTCGGATTGACTCCTCAACTCGCGCAGCGCATCCCACATGCGATAACGATTTTCCACCCTCGGTTCCCCATAAACACAGGTCAGATGCCATTGAGGTGCAGTAGGGGACAAACGGATATAAGCATCGATGAATCTTTCATTAACACACTGAACTTCTACAGATAAACTCTCATGCCAAAATAAAGCTAAACCACCACTCAAACCATCACTACTAAAACCAGCAAAACCCTTAAGACCTAACCTATTACGCAACCGACGCATTTTATTTTTATGCTGCCTAGTCTCACAAAGAAAAAATAAACGAGGACTCCAAATTTGGGAAAGAGTAGCCAGCTCACGCACTGTCGGGGCGTTCCCGGCACCCCGACAGTTGAGCGATAAGCAATTCATTGCTCCTGACGAGACCGAACATTAGGTCTCGTCAGTTGACCGGAAGCCCCTGGACCGGTTGCTGCCTGTTTCCTCATCTTCCTCTTCCCATTGTTGTCCTCTCCATCATGCTGGTCTTGTGCCGCCATGCTTGGTTCGCCCACCTTGCCCTTCTTCGGCATGCCTCTCTCCACGTTTGTGTAGTTCAATGCCAGGGTAAGGTCAAGCCCTTTGCACTGCACTTCTTCCTCAGCCGAACGTTTCCTGCCCAACACCGAGTCTGCAGCCACCATATGGGTATCAGCAACACTGCTCAAAGATGTCGTGGTATCAGACAAGGTTTGTAGCACCGGTATCATGTCCGCGAAGCCTGGGGCGAGCTGCACCCTTTGATGTGGCTCGCAGTCCTCTAGTGGCGGCATCACATTATCCGAGTCATCTTGCTTGTCAACCTGCATGCCGGGATCTTCTGTTTTCGTGTGCTCAGAGCCACCACGTTTCTCACGCCTTGATCTGTACCGTAAATCCCCATCTATCATCAGCTCCATCTTCTTCACAGTTTCGGCCAGGTCATGCTCCACCTCCGCCGCAGATCCAAGCTCATCTTCCTCAAAGCCATCCCTTGCATCAACCGCGTCGGGAACCTGAACAGAGTATGCATTGGTGTTGGTTGATGAGCTTCCATGCTACCTTTGGCTTACCAAGCGTCGATGAGTGCGTGCTGCCTGTTGGAGAGTTGAACAAGCCCTTCCTCACCGCCGGATTCACAGAAGCCGAGATGATCCTTCGATCGAACTTCCGTTTTGGAGAGCAGCGGAGTGACGAGTCGTAGTGCAGCGACGGTGTGCCTCTTATTTTCTTCTCGCATTCCTCCTTAGCATGCCCAATGAAACCACAATGGAAGCAAAAGTGCGGAACACGCTCATATCTGAGGGGGTATACCATCGTTCCTGCCTGTCCTTTGAGCTTGGTGGTGAACCGTGTCTGCAGGCGCTTGTTCAGAGGCAGGGTGATGCGAACACGGAGGTAATCATTCAGCTCCAACCCTGCCTTGTCTACGTCTACTTCTTCCACATGTCCAAGGTACGATCCAATGTATTCACCATAAGCTACCTTCTGCTTGTCCCATGGGACATCATAGAAACGCACCCAGATCTGTATAGAGTCCAGCACAGTTGCTGATGGCTGCCTATTCCCCACGAAAGGTGCGATCAAACAAGCTACCCCTTCCTTGATCCATGGCCCTCCTCTGGCCACAAATCTATAGTCGCCTTCCGACGTGAAGGTGATGATGAAGAAATTATCTTTAAGAGGCTTGAAAGACATGTCTCACGGATCCCCCAAACCCTCATGAAGTGGTTATGCAGATCAGAGTAGTTTGCTGCTTTGACAGAGTAGAACCTCGCAAACAGCCGCCATACCTTGGGTTCCGACGTTGCCTCTTCTTCCTCCTCCTCTGGTTCTTCAGCACAGATGTCGTCCTCCAGATCCACCTCCCCGGAGAGCCTCGCCTCCGGTCCAACGTTGCTGCCATCCTTCTCCGCCGCATCCCAATTCCCATCGCCGTCCTCTTGAACTTCGGTGATCATGACCGGGCGCATCCTGCAAGCAGGCACGATCGTGCCGTCCGCCGGCGGCTTCGGGTGGGTAGATGCCTCACCGGCTTCCCCTTGATCACCCCCACCGCCAGCAGAAGCCATCGCTCGAACCTGCGGATTGATGAACACGCCTGGATCGTATATCGTAGATCGATTGTCAAAGGCTCGAATCAGGTTTTGGACAACGCCTCCCTTCAACGAGCTTTTATTGGCCTCCTTCGTGCTGCGATCCAACACCGAGGGCCGATCGTGATGCGTAGGACTCCTTCCTGGATACGATTTGACGGAACAGAAACCTGATTGGAATCAAAGACATCAAAGACACATAAACTCGATCCGTTCCCGTCCATGGTTGAGGTGGCGGCGCCCGATCGCCTCGGAGTCGCCAGAGCCAAACCCTAGACGTAACGTAGACTTATCCCGAAGCACTAGCCTTTTTGACAGTCACCTAAGTTATAGGCAGCAAGTCAGGATTAGTACATATACATGCCAACAAAAAAGACTTGTCTCCTCCTATTATTGATTCTCACATTTGCTCTCTTTTTTGTCTCACGTATATAAAAATATTCGTAACCTCGTTTAAGAAAAAAATCGTGAATGAAATTTACAAGTGTGTAGAGCACACCTAGATGTATATGTAGACCTTTTCCCCAAATTTGCTCAAACTTTAAAATAAGAAATTCCATTTCGGAATCCGACCTTGGATCCACAACACCTCACTTCTAACAGAACTAACCTACCAACATATGTTACATATAAAACGCTCGTGCAACCTCTTAGCATCTTAGTCTCTTATCTTAAAGATATATTATGCCAGGAATCCTTGTGAAGGCGTCTAGGTGTACGGTAGCGGGTTGTTGGCATATCACCTACGAGTAAGTAGCACAAATGGCGCGAGGCTGCCGGAGTTGACAAAACGCCGAACGACCTCTCATCCGGTCCTGCTTCCATATGACGATTCTAGTGTCGCCCACATGCGTGTACGGTAGCGGGTTGTTGGCATATCACCTACTGTGTATTGCAACGCCGGCAGAAATAGACCGTTGCCATTGGCAGCAGCAGCGACTTGCATTTCCCTTTCACGCACTGTCTGTCTGTACAGTTCAAGTTAAATACTGCATCATCCTATGCTATGCTCCACTGAGAATAACAACTGATAAAAAGAACTGCAATGTGTGCTACAAGGAAATTACTAGCGACAAATGATCCGCGTTCTCTTACATCGAAATGAGCATGAAACGCTAGCTGGAACATAAGAATCTGCAAGGGAATCCAAAATTAAGTAGAGTCAGCACGACAGCTAGAAGGTTGGATACAGAACTCACCAAAAAAGAACAAAATTTATGTGGGAAACATGCAAAGATCACAGCATTGAGTGAGGTGTTCCTTTTCTAAAAAAAAAGTAATCGAGTGAGGTGTTTCCCCAACAAGGTTTCTCATAGTGCTGGACAATGCCGTGACAAGCTAGCTGTGTGCTAAAATATTAGTACATATAATAATAATTTGGACCTACCCTGAGAACTTGGTAAATGCTTCCATGACAACCAGCCAAATAGTTTGCCATGAACAAATCGACGAGTTAAATTTAGACCATATTTATGTTCAATACAAATCATATTCCCATACCACATAAACTTAACTACCTCCATTTCTGGCACCGAGACAGTCCTAGCCTATATGAATCTGTTACATCATCAGGGTTGATGGAATATGGGCCGTAATGGCTACGAAGGTAATACCAGCTGAATTACCGGCGCCTCTGCGTGTATCACCTTCGCTTCCCCATCCCACCTTCTGATGCTTAGCTAAACAGAAAGTGTACTTCCTAATGACCATAAAAAGATGAAACGTCATGCACTTTGAAACGAACAGGAATTCGCATTATGTATGCATCAGATCAGTAGTTCAGACAATATAAAGAAACCAGACTTACTTTTCCCAGGAGAAATGTAAAATATAATGTCAGGTCTCACTATGTCGTGTCAAATATCAGAAGAAGTAGCAAACTGTTACCTGACAAAAGATAACCAACACATTTGTGATTAAGACATGCAGCATTCTTCCATTAATAGTGCAACGGTGATGTTTTGTGAGTTTATGTTCGGGTTATAGAGTGAAAAATAAACAACCAACAAAGTAGTGTATAATAAAACCATGGCAACTGTGTATTTAGTCCGACGAAAACAAATTAAAACAAGCATGATCACAAAAAATGGCAGTAAAAATGAATAGTAACTAAGTAATACTCCCTCCGATCCATATTAGTGGGCATAGCTTTGTCTAAATTCATACGTATCTAGTTAAGTATTTAGACTAGATACATGTGTAGTGTGTCTAGACAAAGTTGTGCCCACTAATATGGATCGGAGGGAGTACTTTTATCCTCAAGTACAATAAAACATGAAACCACTATCTACTGCTATTTAGAATATATATAACAGGCAACAAACAACACACATGCTACACTTGCATAAATAATCCTGCAAGCCTTTCAGAAGCCTCCAAACTGACATCAGATAAGTATTCTGTCAGAGTAATCGCTTGAGTGTATTTCAGATAATACAAGTATAAAACAAAAATAACAAGGGCATGTTGCATTCCGAACCTACAAGTTGTGTATATGAATTACATGACCAAGTAATATCCCTTTTTTTTCTCTACGAGACAATGACAGCAATAAACACAAGATGCACTTTACTCAGATATCTTACTATATTTAAAATTCTCAAAATACAAAAAAATGCAACATAGATAGAAAAATAAGCATAAGAAGTTTTAGAGACCCACAAAGAGCCAATCTCAGGAATTAGGAAACCATACAGTAGGGTTGACTAAGGTTTTCTATACATTCAGTATCCTTAATGTGTGATACATCCATGCACATAGTTTTAGTGAATTTCACATGGGAAGATGTGAACTTTTTGCTGATTAGTGGACTGGTAAAACTTGAAAATCTTTTATTCTACCAAAGCACGAGTGCATTCAGCACTCACCTTGACCTTAGGGTTCTGTGCCATATAATACCAGGAACAAGATAGAGATACTACCTTAGCATTTCCTGCACAACTTCTTTTTACAGATCACAACAGTTCTATCAGGAAGTTGGACAAGTCCTGATATCTGCCAGCAGAGAAACTGACAGGCTTCACTGCATAAGGCCAACACCATCCTGATCATTGGAAAGGAGCCATCTAGGTTAAAACAAACATGGAACTTGGCCAAATTGGTAAGGGAAATACGACTCAGGAGCTTACATCCTTAATACAGAACTTCTCTTTTGTGTTTAGGGAAAGGTGCGCCCACTCAGAAGTATGTACAGAAAGCACCTCGTTATCCTGCTCGGAAGAGAACATTGCTTCTGGTGCTGTAAAGACAATCCAATAAGTATGCAGTAAAAAATACAATTACAAAAGACAAACAAGACTATACAGGAAGAAACCCCTCGGCTTGTCCTTAAAAAGGTGGTAAGGCTCGGACCCAGCTGGCTAGGGGTCAACCTGGCTACACTAGCCAGTTCACTCAAGGAGACTCTAAAAATTGGAACTACAGAAGTGCATTTACTAACCTAAATCTTGCAACTTTATCCTGTGTGTAACAAGCGTCTGTAACAAAACAAATTCAAAAATATTTTAGAACATTATGCATAATCACCTTGCAATATGTAGATATGTGCACAGCAATGTTGCAGAATATATATAATCAGATTAAATTAACTATTGAGTGAGAAAACGATGGAACAGACCTGCCATGCTGATGGCATGTATTCGCGACATGAACCATTTCTTTCTTCCTCCCGTTTCGAATATCTCGAAGCTGTTGAATCCTCTAGCATGTATTTTGAAGAACCCCTAAACACCATTAAAAGAAAAATATATTTAGGTTTCCATACCTTTTGTCCTGTAATACTAGTTTAAATGATAAGAAAACCATAGCAATGCAGAGGAACTTTTTTTTGCAGCGAGTGACATGGTGATTTTAAACAAACCAAATGCAAAGCCCCTAGCAAAACAAAACATTGAACAAAGAAGAGCGGTACATGAAGTAAAGTGTACTGATTGGAACATTGCTAGCAACATAAAAGGAGATTTTTTTTAATATGTCTTTGTAGAAATGCACGCACCCAAACAGAACTGTGTCAGTGTTTTATGATGGGAATAAGTTATATATTGGGAATGATTACATATCTCAAAATTATATGAAAATGTTAAGCATTAGATCAATTTTCGGTTTCGCAGATCTCAGCTTCCAATTATTTTGTCCCAGTTTATTAGGCCTCCCAAGTAAGAAAAATGCACAACAGCAAAAAAACACAGATTCTGCTACTTGTTCAGTGTAGACATGGAAAGGGTAGTGAGCCAACAGAGAGTCAGAACTAAAACAATGTTGAACGCGTGGACGGTGTAACTCAAATTATAGATTATGAAAAGAGAAAAAAGGCACTAAAGTTGTCCAGGAAGCGATTCTTTTACTTTAAAGTTTTTGACGATAAGAAACTATGGGTTTTAGATAATTATTAGGTTACAGTGTAAGGTGAACAAACTAACTGAATCAACAACTGTTAGTGCAGAATGCCTATATTCATGTTTTTTTAGGGCAATGCCAATATTCATGTCACAGTAATGTTTTAGACAATGAATAAACTGACGTACCTACTGAATTCCAAGGCCCAGAGACTATAGATCAGGTTTTGACCATTCAGTACAAGAAAATGTGAATTTCAATATTTTAGAATCTCAAGTTAGCTAATAGTTCAATCTCCACAAATGATGAAGTTTGCAGTGTGTAATATAGTAAACATGATTCAGTTTGGTTCATTCATAGTCCTAGGCTCCTAGCATCTAATATTTGCATTTGCACGACAGCAGCAGACATACATTTGCACATTCTAAAGTCTCTACAATGTTTAGTGACAATAGATCATGGATTACCTTTGGAAGTCGTTTGATGTTGTGATTCCTTCACCATAAATAGGTCCCTTAGTGACCAGCACCAAAACAGGTTGAAGTTGCAAAAACTTGCGTATCTCTTGGACAACATTTTCGGTGATGCTCTGAAATGATATAGTCTTCCTGCAAATATAACGATATCAGTGTGAAAAGACAGTCAAGAAGCAGAGGGATGCTACTAAGGGAGTGTAGCTATAGCATGGAACTGAGAAAAGGAATTGTTACAATGATTCAATCACAAATGGATTGGTGTTTCTTCCTGCATAGGGACATAAGCAGTGAGGCGCCATTGCACCAACAAACTCCATATCCATAATTAATTGAACCAGCCTTTGTCCTGTGTCTAACACCCATAACACGCTTCTAAGTGTAAATATGCTGGGTAATTTCTATTTCTGGTTTAGAAAAAAAATGGGGATGTTTCCAGCACCGAAATGCTTTTGACTTGGTTCACATATATCCATGGTCTGGCAATCTACATTGTTGGTATCATTCTAGTAGTTTTGTTGTTGAAAGGAAAATGACATGTACATTGTATTCAGTATTTTGTTATGATGCTTTCTTTCTGCATTCATGATGCATTTAATATTAGTTGAAAATGCAGGTTCTCTTATTTATTTTATTATTACAACAAAGTGATAGCTAGCTGCATCTGTTGTCTTTTGTAAATTCCTGTTATATTGTTCAGTTCCTATAGAAAATGACTAACTTTTCGTGTCGTTCAACTCTTCAGTGGCATAGAGATCAAGCCTTTCTGAATAATCGCATGTATATTGTATACAGTGACTTCCACATAATACATGAAACAATAACCAAATAAAAAACATGCAAATCAACTGTTATTGAAGATATATACACATGATAAGATCAGGAGGCTATGATACTAGTATTGTATGTAATGTTTGTTGCAATCACCCTTTACTCTCTGCAGTAGGTTGTGGAGCACGATCTATCCAGTAGAACGCACCAATGCTGTAAAAATAAAAACATTACAAAACGGTTAGCCAGCAACGTGATTGAAAATTACAGAAGAGAAGGAAGGGGAGAAGAAAACTCTGTTTGATATGATGGCTATAGCTTTAACAGAATCAGGTAGAAGAAAACTGGATAAATTTCTACGAAAACCAGAAAAAGAATACCTGTCTAACATAAGGAAATATATACCAGTACCAAGAACTTTGCTCGTTGCTTCAGATTGAGAATTTAGACTCTGTAAAGTCAACAACCAGAGATAAGAAGATACTTCCATCTTCAATGTACATGAAGATATATAGCCTATCTATGCATGGTACACTTCCTAGCCTGTTGCAAGAAACAAGCAGATTTACAGTTTTCTCTAGCTTACAACGGAAACTTTTGCCTCGGCGATTATCATGCAACATGAATAAACAAATAATCTAACTAGTTATTTCCAGTGGTCCTGAGGATCAGACTTATTTATATGTTACAATGTATTTCTAGACCAAGTACAGGAAGGACACGAATATGAGTATGCCACAAGAGTAGCGATGTGCTCAGATATATGCCGCAAACATATGGAACTTGCCTTCAAAGCAGCTATAAGTTCGGAGCTATTGTAACAACGGACATACAGGAAACGCTTCATGCAGTCAGAAAACAGTGTGTTTTCAAAGAATGGAATTTATCTTTTGAGACATCCTTTTCAAATTCTTCACTTGTTGGATGTGCTGAACCTGCAAAATGTAAAAGAAATCAAGAATAAAAAGAACTGACACCATCTGTACTCTAGATTTATGAGCGCAGAGGAACTAAAAAAAGATTGGCACAGATTAACGACCAACCATGCCCATAAACCCATTTCAACTCCCAACTCGATGAGCAAAAGACAGCACAGCCAGTTAATTCACTTACACAATATTATAGGCAATATACAGATTGCTATTTTTTGGCCAGGAAGGATTACTATATTTAGCTTTCTCTAAATTGGATAAGACGCATTAAATTGACAAATGGCTATGCGAAATTAACCATGTAAGTAAAATGTACCACAACCCTGTGTGATGCGCTTCCTCAGGATTTGAGCCAGCCGCAGCACATCAAATCGGCAGTCCAAGTCGACGTACATGACTGCTTTCCCCAGGCCCCCGAAATAGACACCTTCCCACTCCTTTGGTAATATGCATTGCACTGCAGCCTAGCATAACAGCAATCATGCACTGAGCTGAGATGTTTTCTTGCAGATCACTCCCAACATTTGTAAAAATCAGGTGTTGAAAATTGCATTGATTTTACGCACATTTGAATGTGTTAAACACAGAAGGATTGCAAGTGTGTTTGTTCCAACTTCGAAGGGTATGAAGCACGAAGGTACTGTTTCTTCCTTTTCTGCTGTCTACAATATGTTTTGGCAATGTCATGGACTACTATAGTCTATACAAAATTGCCCAGGATTCACAAAATCCTAGAGAATTTTGACGCTACAGCCTACAGGTGTGCATCACACTTACTGTACAATAGGTTAGATTCGAAATTGAGATTTTACATGCAGATTTGTTTATGTGGTAGCTTCCTATAAATAAACTTGCGGTGAACTACTACAGTTCGTCCAGCTTTAGGTGTGAACTCCTGCAAGTGCGCAACGTACTACGCCGATTGGCGCTATATGCAACATTTCGGGGGTGGGGGGTAAGCGCTGGATGGAGATTCGCTTACCATGAGGAGCAGCTGGGACTTGCCGGAGTTGGACGGGCCAGCGATCTCGACAACATTGCCCGGCGGAGAGGCGCGCGGTGGAGCGGCGGCGGGAGGAGGATGGGGGGCCGCGTCGAAGCGAGCGGGAGAGGAAGGCCGCCGCCGTCTCGTCAACGGCGAGCCATTCCCGGGCTCCCCCTTCTGCATCTCCGGCCATGGCTAGGGTTCTGGAGCACTCGTCCCCTCCTCCTCCTTTCGCCGGATCTTTTGATGCTTTTTGGGTGCTCGGCTCGATTGATTTTGGCGCCCGTAGCTCTGTGACTTTCGTGTTTGCGCGCGATGAGTAGATAGAGTGTGGGGTCGAAGAAGCGCTCGTGGTGTGAGAGTATCGAAACACTGGTCATATTAACCGCTTGTGCGGCCCGTAACAAAATGTTTATTCATCTGCAGTTGTGGAGACCAGTGGATAGAAGACAGGACCGTGAAGTTTTGTAGCAGAAGATAGGCAGGATCCGTTCACTCCACGCACTGTGCAAGAGAGCCTGGAGTAGCCTTGAGTGATGCGGTGTCTGTATGATGTAGACTCCACGACAATGTGCCTCCTCCTTCTTGTCGCCCTCGTGGCCGTAGTCGGTGGCGAGGCGGTGGCGTCGTGTGCGAGCCTGCAGTGCAGCCGCATTGGCGGCGGTGTTCCATGTTGCAGCGGCCGGTGACGCTATCGTAGGTATCTTCTCTAATGAGCACGCTTGTTTTTTAGTGGTAAAAAGCCCATGTCAATCGACTCGTGTGGTTTTTGGAAGAAGAGGAACTCCCTCCTAATTTTCTTTCGCCATCTTTCTACGAATTATTCTCTTTTTGTGTGCTTTATTTTGTGTCGCCGTCTTTCTAGGATTTTTCTACTCCCTCCTCTTTGTAGCTTAAAGATTTTTCATACTCCTCTTTCTAGGATAGTTGAGAGCTTTTTGCACTATGGGATCCAGATTCATGCATGTGTCCGCCATCTTTCTACTATTTTTTTCTACTCCTTCTCTTTCTAGGATCCTCTCATCAACTGGCAAGATCTTGATAAAAAAAAACCCGATTCAAGCTGAATCGGTGCGATAATTGTTAGGTCTAAATGTAAAGGCCGACGTTGTAACATACTTTCTGTTTCCTTCATCACACTCTTAGTCACTTTTTTAGTTCTCTTTCATCAAGTTATCTTCTACACCCTTTCATTTTCTAGGAGTATGTTGCTGTGCAAAAAAACTCTGCATATTCGGTGATTAAGGTGGGTATCACAAGAAGCAAGTTCATTTCCACGGACGGGAGCACACCATTCAGCTCCATTCAACAGGATGTGGACTCGGTTCCGCCCGTGAACATGCAGTGGGTCCGAATCCATTTGTGCCCGGACTGTACAAGTGTTGTCAAGTCGAGCTCACAACAAATTAATATGACTTAACATTTAACGTTGTATGTGTACTAATAAGTACGTCTTGCTCATACAGTTTTCAGGGAGAAGGTCACCATATCCATGGACCGAGCTATGTGTACACCAGGGGGGCCACCGCCCCCCCCCCCCCCCCCCCCGGTTGAGAAATTATCGTGTATTACTCTCTGAAATTTGGCAAATTTTGGCATGCTCCATTCCCCCTCCTCCCCCCCCCCCTCCCCCCCCTTCCCGCCGCCCAATCAGACTCAAAAGGCCGGCCTGACGGGCCACCACTACTACAAAAATTGCATAGTCGAGGGTGCCATAGATTTCATATTTGACTACGGGTCAACTGTTTTCGAGGTAAAACACATGTTCAACACATAATTGTACAAGTTGTTAATGTCGTAACATCTTGCTAACTGCATGTGTATTTAGGATTGCGAGCTGTGCACCGTGAAGCTGCCCCCAGGGAGGTCACCCGTCTTCATAACGGCGTAGGGGCGTTACGATAAGGATGATCCCTACACCTTCGTCTTCAAAAACTGTGTTGTGGGTGGCGTCACGCCCGTATACCTGGGCGTGGGTGGCGTTCTTACGCCCATGTTATCTTCTACAGAACGTCCATGTCTGATGTTGCTATCCACCAGGGCTGGGACACCTGGATGGCGACACGTAAGAACAGACTTGTTTGTCAGCACTTTTTTTCCTAGCTTTCATTCAGTAGTAAGGACAAAAAAGGGGATAAACTTGTCGATGAATAGAATCACGTCGTATGTGCACTTTTGGTAATGTTCTAGCACTTTTGGTAGTGCATAATGCATGAAGGTTTTGAGAGGCTCATTTTACTCAGCGCCTTCTTCAAGTGAAACGAAACAATCATTAATTAGTTAGTGTTGAAAAATTAACATGACTTAACATTTAACGTTGTACGTGTACAAATAAGTACATCTTGATCGTACAATTTTAAAGGAGAAGGTCACCATATCTAGGGACGGAGCTATGTGTACGCCAGTGGGGCCACCCCCCCCCCCCCCCCCCACAGACTGAGAAACTATCGTGTATCGCTCCCTGAAATTTGGCAAATTTTAGATAAAAAATCACTATAGCAAGGCACCAAAATATGGAGAATTTGTCCTTTGTTGGTAGATTATTTTTGTGTCTTGATCCATGTAATGCTTAATAAGTTTAATGCTTGCATAACACATATGATGGAGGCAACGACACCGCACCTGCTATCGCAGTGCAGGACGTTGGGGAACACATTGCTTTTTACGACTGTCAATTTGTCTCTGTGCAAGACACAGTCAGCGACCTGACGGGCGACCACTACTACAAAAATTGCATAGTCGAGGGTGACATAGATTTCATATTTGTCTACGGTTCGACCGTTTTTGAGGTAAAACATTTGTTCAACATCTCTTCAACACATAATTGTATAAGCCGTTAATGTCCTAACATCTTACTAACTAGTTGAATTTGGCGTGCCGTCACGGCACGCCCTTGATGTTTTTTTTTGCAGTACATATATATTTTTTTAACCAAAATGTTAGCTAAATTGGTATGTTGGAACATGTTTTTATTTTGTCATGAATAGGTAGCATTTTTTATGAGCATTCTTGTCATATATTGTGAGTTTTTTTGTGAGTTTGTTTGTATGATGTCAGAAATGTTGGCGAAATTGAAATGTTGAAACATATTTGTAATTCGTTATAAGTATGTTGCGGTTATTTTTTGGGAGCATTCTTGGCATATTTTGTGGAATATCAGAAAAAGTTGCTAAAATGTTGGCGAAATTACAATTTGCAAACATGTTTTTTGTTTTGTTATGAGTAGATAGTAATTCGTTCGAACATTTTTTATATATTTTGTAGAATATTCAAATATTTAGATAGTTTAATTTAGCGTGGCGACACGCTGCGCCTTTGCTGAGGATATGTTGTAATAATTTATTTGTTTTTTTATTTGCGGTATATATATTGTAAGGGAAGGTAGTTGTTCTAATTTGTATAATGTAGTTAGGTGGAATTCAATTTGGAAGCAATACATAATTAGAGTAGACGTGTTTGTATTTTTTGGAAATATTCATATAAATAATTTTTTTAATGTAACTACATAATTAGAGGGATTTAAGTTATATTACTTGCAAATATGTTAGGCAAATTTGAATGGTTAAATATGTCACGCCCTTGGTGATTTGCATTGATGTTTACTGAATTAGAATATCTTCAAATGTTGACTAATTCGTAATATTCATCTCAATGTTCGAATGTGAAACTTATGAGAAATTTTGTATATTTTTAGTGAGAAAGCATTATTCAGAGAAATAACCGGAGGAATCATCAATGGAATGAACACTGCGTTGTTTTTTGTGGAAAATCTGAAATTCTATTACAATGGATACTTGATGCAAATTTGTTAAATCTTTTCTGCAAATGTATATATAAATATATATATATCTATTTTTCAGATTCATAGATCAAAAGTTTTTAGTTTTTACGTTTTTTTTTTCTTTGGTGCGAAAGATTTTATTAGTGTAATAGACAGGAAAACCGTCGACAAAATTAACATTTCTTAGTCTTCGTGTAAAATTTGAAAATTGGTTATAATGGATAGTTCGTGTAGTTTTGTTTATTTTTTCTGTAAGATTAATATTAATTTGATGAACATTTCTTAGTTATCGGGTATTTTTGAAAATTATTTTGTTACAATGGATATTTGATGCAAATTTGTTAAATCTTTCTGCAAATGTAGATATATATTTATTTTTCTTTTGATTCACAGATTAAAAGTTTTTAGTTTTACGGTTTTGTTTAGTGCGTAAGATTTTATCAGTGCAATAGATGGGAAAACGGTCGACAAAATTAACATTTCTTAGTCTACATGTAAATTTTGAAATTTTGTTACAATGGATATTTCGTCTAATTTTCTTTAATTTTTCTGTAAGGTTGATATTAATCTGATGAATATTTCTTAGTTTTCATGTGAATTTGAAAATTTGTTGCAATGCATACTTGGTGCAATTTCGTTTTTTTTTCTGCGTATTTAGATATTTGTTGTAATTGTGAATCTTTCCGGCAGGTGGGGCCCACATACCATTTTTTTCCCATTTTGGAAATCATTTATATGGAAAGTTCAAAAATTTGTTAAATCTAGAAGTTTTTGATATATTGTTTGTATTATTTTGAAGCGAAGACATTTATTTCTTGTGATCATGTTGATATATGTTCCATATTATGTCGGTGAATATAGTCGGAATTACCGATTTTGCAGCATTTAGTAAATTTTGAAAACTGTTTAAATACATTAAAACAATATCTAAAAAGTGTCTTTAATGTTTGAAAGCATGCTTCATTTCTACAAATCTATATTTGATATTGTAGCTCTTTTAGTTAAAGAGGAATGACGACTGTTGTGAAAAGAAGGGGCCTCACGGTATGATGAGCATGTTTGAAATTTAAATACGTAATTAGATTAAGTCCACTTAGATTGTATACAAATATTAGATATTTTGAATTGTTTTTTTTAAGCTTGAGTTGTCTATATCTGTTTGTATTTTGGCATTACTAAGTACCATTTATTCTTGCGAGCATGCACATATATTTTGTAGTACTTCTAATATGATAGCAATTTGAAATATTCCAATACACTTATATTTTGAAAGACGTTCG
This sequence comes from Poa pratensis, assembly GCA_947311845.1. Classification (NCBI taxonomy): domain Eukaryota; kingdom Viridiplantae; phylum Streptophyta; class Magnoliopsida; order Poales; family Poaceae; genus Poa; species Poa pratensis. The sequence goes on from CAMZMU010000071.1 coordinate 12,489,168, forward strand.
AAAATTAAATTCTTAAATTATAATACTGGGCATATCTATTTTGACTCCATAATCTGAGTAAATGAATCGTATGAGAATTCGGTAAGTTCGATCTATAATTAGAGGGTGTATTTTAAATTGTCGCAATTTAAAAATCAAGTTAGTTTGAATGTTATTAATTTTACGGAAATTGTTGAAGGAAAAGGGCACCACCTGTTAGAAACCGAATATTTTTGAAAAATGTTTTAGGAAAGGATGAAATTCACGTTAATTTGTCTGGTGCGTATAAATATTTATCGAACGGAAATTAGCGTGATATTTTTTGTTTTTTGTTTTTTCTGGAATTGCTGTAAGTGTGAAAATTAACGGTTTAAAAAAAATGTGTAGATTAAAAAAATTGTTGAAAGTGGGAAACGCGTATGTCACGTTCATAAAATAATTGGGCTTTAAAGATTTTTTTTCTGAACCTTAAATTTCAAATTGGGATTCAAATGCTCCAACATGTTTATTTTTTTCACAAACTTATCCAAATATTTTTCGATTAAAAAATTAAAGCTTTTCTATTGTTATGGTTAACATTTGGATATAAAGTTTGTTTACATTGTATCCAAAAATTAACCAAATTGAAATGTTCCAATTTGCTGGTATTATGTTGTAAGTAGCTAGCATATATTTTTGTGAACACGTTGATATATTTTGGAGTGTCTCCATTTTTTTAAGCAAATAAGAATGTTTGAACATGTTCCTTTTGTTAAGTAATATTCAATTTAAGACTACAATGAGTGGAAATGCACATTTGTAAGTCCATAATTGGAGGAAGTGCATTATGTGAGCACTTATCTAATTTAACTTCACATAATGAGAGGGAATGCATTTGTTTTCTGCTCAAATATCCACAAATTCAAAATATATGATCATGTTTGTTTTCTGCCATATATAGTTAGCATTTATTTTTCCGAGTATTTGATGTATTTCTTATGGCATCTAATATTTTTTTAGATAAAGTGCGTAATTAATATTTAGAAGTTATATTAGTTCTTATATTTTTTTTCTTGGGTAAAGTTGTGTAAGCATGCATGGAGATGTGTTAGTTGTGAAGATCTTTTTTTCTATAAATTTTGGTATTTTTCTTGAATTTTTGTGAATTACGGTCTGAAAGTTATGAATTTTACAATGTTTGTTTTTTTTTCTCTAAGCACGCATGGAGAGGCTGACAGGTGGGGCCGTGCTGGCGTCCCACCTGACGTCAGCAGAGCGCAGCGGCGGGCGAGCCGGCGCGGCCGAGCTCGTGCTCGCGCGCGGCGGCGCACGCGAGCGAGGACGTGACTGCGCGGATCCGGTGGCGCGCGTCGAGGCGAGCCCAACGGGCGGCGCGGCGGACCATTTGGTCGTCGGGCTCGCCGGCGGCGACCAATCTGCGGCGATGGACGGCGCGATGACGCCGACGACGATTCTGGCGGCTGTGAAGCATCCCGGCACGCGATTCGTGGCTAGGATGGAGAGGAGAATGCGGCGGAGCCGGCTGCGTGCTTGGATTTGGTCGTGGAGGAGCGCAGCATCGGCGGGGCGCGTCGGCGGCTCCCGCATCGCGCGGAGAAGGAGGAGGGAGAGAGGCGTTCTGGCCAGTTTTTTAAAAAAATCCTCGTATTTTTCTTTAATTTCATATAGGTCATTTTCTTCGTAAAGGGGTGTCCTGCGGGGTTATTCCTCAATTAGGGAGGGGCCTTTTTGAAAAAACATCACGGACGCGTCCTCTGGATCGTCGGATCGCCGGCGGACGGACGGGATGGATCACTGTTCAACACTGTAGTTTTTCTACAGTGATTACTGTAGTTGCGACAGTACACGGAGCGCGGACAGGCCGCCGTTTTGTTCATCTTTCATATACTTAGTAATTTCATGTGTCTTCAGGACTGCGAGCAGCGCACTGTGAAGCTAACGACGCATGGCCGTTAAGATAAAGATGATACATACGCCTTCGTCTTCAAAATTTGTACTATCAGTGGCGTCACGCCGTTATACCTGGGGCGTGGGTGGCGTGCTTACACCCAGGTTATCTTCTACATAACGTCCATGTATGATGTTATTGTCCCTCGAGGTTGGGACGCCTAGAATGGCGACACGTAAGAACCGACTTGTTTGTCAGCACTTTTTTCCTAGCTTTCATTTAGTAGCAAGGAGAAAACACGGGAGAAACTTGTTGATGAATAGAATCACGTCGTCTGGGCACTTTTGGTAATGTTCTAGCACTTTTGGTAGTGCTTAATTCATGAAGGTTTTGAGAGGCTCATTGTACTCAGCGCCTTCTTCAAGTGAAACGAAACAATCATTAATTAGTTAGTGTTGAAAAACTGTTGCTTATATAGCAGTCTGAAAGAATTAATCAACGATCGATAGCCTCCCCGCCCCCGCATCGTCCTCCTTGGACGACCCGGGGGAAACCCTAGCCGCCGCCGGTGGTACAGGCCACCGCCTCCTTCCCCGCATCGCTGCTGCCGGAGAGGGCGTCAGCAAAGCCACTCGCGCCTCGAGGATGGCGGCGGCGGGGCGATTTTCCTCTGGTTCCTTGCCGTGCGGGGAGCCTGCAGGCAACGAAGGGCGACGGTGAGGCGGCGCGAGGATGGCGGCGCGGGGCGCGGCCGCGCTGCGGGCACCGTGCGACGCCAGGAGGCGAGCAATGGTGGAAGAAGGCTGGTGCGGCGTTGCGCGCCGCAGGGGCGTGTGCGGGGCTGGAACTGGGCCCCGCGGGCCTGCCCTAGGCTCCGGCGCCAGTGGAGGTCGGGCGCGCCGGCGTTGGGGTTCCCTGGCGCCGTGGAGTTGCTGTGGACACGGGCTGCTGGCGGGAGGCCCGTGCGTGGAGGAGAGCAGTGCACGGAGGAGGCCAACGCGAGGAGCTAGCCGGTCGGCCACTGAGGCACCCTGCCATCTGTGCTGCTCCCTGAGCTTTGCGGCGGGTCGAAATTCGAGCAAAAGTCTTGCACCGTCTTCCGGCGGTGCCGACGATGGCGACGCCTTTCGGGCGCCGTTCTCCTTCTTGTTTGCATCGTTGTGGAGTCTCGACACCCGTCCAACGAGAGCGGTCCGATGATCTCCGGGTGGAAGCCTAAACTCCGTGGGAGCGGGCGACGGTACCTTGTTGGAGGCGTCGTCTTGGAGTCATTGGCTCTCTCGGTGCGATGGATTCACGGCGGATGGTTAGGATGGCGATGTGGTCAGGGGAGGTGGATGCCGGGGTGGCGGCCCCGGACGGTGGCGGTACACCGAGGCAGCGGCCTCGGGCTCCCACGCTATGACGGTTCTATGAGGCATAGCCCTTGTTTAGCGTGGGTCTGGGTGGCGACCTGGATGAAGACTGCGCGGGCAGAGGGTTCGTCGACCCGACAGGATCACCTTTGGGCAATGCGAAGTTCGATCTGGTTACTACGCCGGGGCGGCGGCTCCGGGACAGGTTGGTTTTGGTGGCGACCTGGATGAAGACTGCGCGGGCAGAGGGTTCATCGACCATGACTGGATCGCTTTCGGGCAATGCGAAGGTCGATCTGGTTGCTACGCCGGGGCGGCGGCCCCGGAGCGGGTGGTGTGTATTGTGGCGTTTGGTTGACTTGTGTCGTGTGGGTGGCGGGTCACATCGTCTGTGCAGTTTTTTGACCATGTTTTCCTCATAATCAGGGCATTGTACAGTTTGTATGGTTTTTGGGCCCGATTTTCCTTATAAACTGGGTCAATTTTTTTCTATCTATTCGAACGGTGGATATCGACCACCTTAAGCTAAAAAAACTGTTGCTTCTGTTTGAAAACAATATCGGACTAAAGTTCACAAAGAAAAAACAAGGTCGTATCTTTTTATGTTAAGATGGTCCATTATTTGCAAAAATTAGGATCCAAACCAAGTGAGTTTGACTAGTAAGGCAATGCCCAAGTACCATGTGGAGTTGTGGACAGTCGACAAGCCAATTTTGCAACAATTTTTTTTAAACAAGGCAAACAAAACACGTTGCCTATTCCATTAATTAAGAAGAGTTTTAGAACAACTTACAACGAGCACAACGGCTCGGATACAATGATACTCTCGTGGCATTAGCGCACTCAAATGCTTTGCCCCCGCCATGCCCCATAGGGTGGCATTCTTTTGTATGGACATGAGGATTACATTGGGCATAGTGGATATATTTCTAAAACCTCTCGCATTTCTCTCGTTCCATAAGTCCCAAGTGGTGAGAAGCACCAACGGTGATAGACCTCTGCGTCGTTAACCGTTTTGCCCGGTGATTGCACACCACCAATCCCTTGTTGAGTTGTAGTTACTCCAGTTGTACACGTCCATGTTGACCATGCCTAACCACTCCACAAGGCCTCTCCAAATGCGGATGGAGTATCTACATTGGAACATAATGTTAGAGATGTTAGTTAGTATCATGTAATCTTATCTCTAGCCCTCTGTATTTCTTGTACGTCAAGTACACAACCAATCCGTGATATAAGGATTAGGTCATATTGTAACCGACTCTGTAATCTCCTCCCGATGGTTTGGTAATCGGCTATATAACACGCAACGGCGGCCCCCAACAGGGTATCACGCCTTACACCCAAAACCCTAAGGTAGCTTACATGGTATCAGAGCTAACCTCCATAGATCGCATCTAGCAAAACTCCACCCCAATGGCCTCAGCTCCACCGGTCCCATGACCTCGCCGTTCAACCAGAACGGCGTTCCTGAGAAGCTAGGAAAAGGCAACCTTCTCATGTGGAAGGCCCAAGTGCTGCCAGCGATCCGCGGCGCACTGATGGAGGGCTTCATCAACGGCACCTCCAAGGCTCCCAACGCGGAGATCATCGTCGGCACCGGGGACTCAGCAAAGAAGATCCCCAACGCCGAGTACCCAATCTGGGTGGCCCAGGACCAGCAGGTCTATGGGTTCATCTTCAACTCGCTGTCAAGGGAGGTGATGGCGCACGTCCACACCACCAGCACGGCGAAGGAGCTCTGGGACGCGATCGCCGTCATGTACGGCTCCCGCACAAGGGCGCGCACGGTCAACATCCGCATCGCCCTCGCCACCACCAAGAAACTCCCAGGTATGAGCATGGCTGAATATGTAGCCAAGATGAAAGGCTACGCTGATGAGATGGCCACTGCTGGCAAGTGCTTGATGACGAGGACATGGTGTCCTACCTCATCGCCGGCCTTGACGACAACTACAACTCCGTGGTTGCTTGTACTCGCCCGGGAGACTCCCATCACCGTGAGTGATTTCTATGCCCAGCTCCTCACCTTTGAAAACCGCCAGCATCTTCTTGGCGGAGGTGGATCCTCACACTCTTCGGCGAACGCTGCAACTCGTGGCGGCCGTGGAGGCTTTGGTCGCGGCGGAGGCCGCGGCAACTACAACTACAACGGCAACTACAACTACAGCGCAACGCCGGCGGCCGAGGACGCGGCAACCCCAACTACAACAACAACCAGGGGCAAGGCGGCCGCGGCAACTACAACAACAATGGCCGTGGCCGTGGGAACGCCTACGCCGGTGGCCGAGGTGGTGAGGATCGTCCTCGCTGCCAACTCTGCAACGTGCAAGGCCACACCGTCAAGGACTGCTGGTACCGCTACGACTCTGACTTCGTTCCACGGGAGCGATCTGCTGCAGTTGTCTACAACAACACCAACAACAACGGCGAGTGGATCGCCGATACTGGTGCCACCGACCACATCACAGGCGAGCTGGAGCGCCTGACCACCCGTGAGAAGTATCACGGACATGAGCAAGTCCACATCGCCAACGGTGCAGGTATGGACATTAGTCATATTGGTAATTCTATTGTTCATACTCCTTCCAAAAATATTCATCTAAACAAAGTTCTGTTTATTCCTCAAGCTACAAAAAATCTTGCTTCCATACACAAACTCACACATGATAATGATGTTTTTCTCGAGTTTCATCCATCTTTCTTTTGTATCAAGGATCGGGACACGAAGAGAGTTCTTCTTAGAGGACCATGTAGAGAGGGCCTCTATCCATTACCCAGCTCCATCATGCAAGCTCAAGTTGCAGTCAAGCCCTCGTCTACAAGGTGGCATCATCGCCTAGGCCATCCGGCATCCTCCATAGTCCAAAGAGTTGTTAGCCAAAATAAATTACCTTGTGTGAGTGAGTCAAATAAAGAGTCCGTGTGTGATGCATGTCAAAAGGGCAAACATCACCAACTTCCCTATCCAAAGTCTGTTAGCAAATCTCATGTTCCTTTAGAACTTGTTTTCTCTGATGTATGGGGCCCTGCTCCTGATTCCGTTGGAAGGAAAAATTATTATGTTAGTTTCATCGATGATTATAGCAAATTTACATGGATCTATTTGTTGAAAAACCGATCTGAAGTCTTTGATATTTTCATGAATTCCAAGCTCTAGTTGAGCGAAAACTTGGACATAAAATCATCACAATGCAAACAGACTGGGGAGGTGAATATGAGAAACTTAATTCCTTTTTTAAGCAAATTGGCATCACTCATCATGTTTCGTGCCCTCATGCTCATCAACAAAATGGCTCGGCCGAAAGAAAACACCGGCACATTGTTGAAGTAGGATTATCACTTCTTGCCCAAGCATCTATGCCACTTAAGTATTGGGACGAAGCGTTCATCACGGCCACATATCTTATCAATCGTCTACCCACCAAAGTTCTTGATTTTTCCACTCCGTTAGAGACCCTTTTCAAGAGAAACCTGATTACTCAGTGTTTCGTATCTTTGGATGTGCATGTTGGCCAAACCTTCGTCCATACAATACTAGAAAACTAGAATTCCACTCCAAACAATGTGTTTTTCTTGGGTATAGTATTATGCATAAAGGCTTTAGGTGCTTGGACATAGCCACAGGGAGAATTTATATCTCTCGTGATGTTATATTTGATGAAACATCTTTCCCATTCCTCAAATTAAATCCCAATGCCGGTGCGCTTCTTCGGTCTCAAATTCTCCTTCTTCCGGATTCCCTCATTTGGAGCAAGGGGAGGAACAAATAGTTGCACCAAATATGTCTAATGCTCCTGTTATTCCTGCTAATGTTACTAATGTGATTAATGAAGAAAATTACAGCTCGGATGAAAATTCTGAAGGAGGTGAAGAAAATTCTGAAGAAAATGATCAAATTGATCATCTGGTACTACCAGACACGAGCACGGAGACCAATCGTCATCCGACAGGCGAATCAGCCTCGGGATCGGCGTCGTCTGACGCTGACAACGCGCTCTCCAGCGCTGCCCATTCGCGTGGCGCCACGTCGCCAGCGTCGCCAGCTTCTGTGCAGCAGAGGCAATCAGCGGACGCCACGTCGCCCCGACACCATCATGGCGCCCTGTCACCGCATGCACGCGGGACCGCAAGGCCAGGATCTTCTGTGCAGATCAGCAGAAGGCCAGAAGAAGAACGTGGCCACAGAAGATCCGACGTGACTGGCGGAGGGGACTTCTCTGCCGCCTCCGACACGGAATCAGCTCCGGGATCGGAGTCACAATCAGCTCCGGGATCAGTTCCAGGATCCGTGTCAGGTGCAGGATCTGCTGCGCCAACTGCACCTGTAACCTCGGGTGTGCCTGCTGCAACCACCAGGCTAAAATCAAACGGGTAAATTACAAATCCGTGACGAGGTATGGACTCTTAACGACTACTGGTGAACCTGAGAATTTATCTGAAGCTTTGAAAAATAAGAATTGGAAAGATGCTATGGATAGTGAGTATGATGCATTGATGAAAAATAAAACTTGGCATTTGGTTCCACCAAATGAAGGTAGAAATATTATAGATTGTAAGTGGGTATACAAAATAAAAAGGAAATCTGATGGAACACTAGATAGATATAAAGCTAGACTAGTTGCAAAAGGATTCAAGCAACGGTATGGAATTGATTATGAGGACACATTTAGTCCAGTGGTAAAATCTGCAACCATTCGAATTATTCTATCTATTGCAGTCTCTAGAGGATGGAGTTTGAGACAGCTAGATGTACAGAATGCGTTTCTTCATGGCGTTCTGGAGGAAGATGTCTACATGAGACAACCGCCTGGGTTTGAGGTGAAATCAAAACCTCACTATGTGTGTAAATTGGACAAAGCCTTGTACGGGCTAAAACAAGCACCAAGAGCTTGGTATTCACAACTGAGCATGAAGCTACAGAAGCTCGGCTTCACACCATCAAAAGCAGATATCTCTTTGTTCTTTTACAACAAGGAGAATGTAACTATCTTTGTGCTTATTTATGTTGATGATATAATAGTTGCTAGTTCTTCACAGAAAGCAACGACAGCTCTGCTTCATGATCTAAAGATGGACTTTGCACTCAAAGATCTAGGTGACCTGCATTACTTCTTGGGAATAGAGGTAAAGAAGACAAATGAAGGAATTCTGTTAACTCAAGAGAAATACACATCGGATATACTCAAGCGAGCTGGTATGATAAATTGCAAACCATCTAGTACTCCTTTATCAACTTCTGAAAAACTGTCAAAATTTGAAGGAGAGCTATTGAGCTCAGAAGATTCCACCGGCTATAGAAGTGTAGTTGGGGCGTTACAATATTTAACTCTGACTAGACCAGATATTTCTTTCTCTGTCAACAAAGTATGTCAATATTTGCACTCTCCAACTGTGTCACATTGGACAGCAGTTAAAAGGATCTTGAGGTATCTAAAGGACACACTCGGTATAGGTCTTAATATAACCAGAAGTTCATCTATGCGAGTGAGTGCGTTTTCTGACGCAGATTGGGCAGGTTGCCCAGATGACAGAAGGTCTACAGGAGGGTTTGCAGTTTTTCTGGGTTCTAATCTAGTGTCATGGAGTGCACGCAAACAACCTACAATATCCAGGTCAAGCACTGAGGCTGAGTATAAAGCCATGGCGAATGCCACAGCAGAAGTCATGTGGGTACAAAATCTATTGACTGAATTAAGAGTTGCATGTCCTGCTTCAGCAATTTTGTGGTGTGACAATATTGGCGCCACATATCTTTCTGCAAACCCAGTATTTCATGCAAGAACCAAGCATATAGAAATTGATTATCATTTTGTCAGATAAAGAGTAAGTCAGAAGTTGCTAGACATTCGGTTTATACCTACAGGAGATCAGGTGGCAGATGGTTTTACCAAGACTCTTGGCAATCAACAGTTGCTTACATTCAGGCGCAATCTTAACTTAGGAAAGTTAGGATTGAGTGGGAGTGTTAGAGATGTTAGTTAGTATCATGTAATCTTATCTCTATCCCTCTGTATTTCTTGTACGTCAAGTACACAACCAATCCGTGATATAAGGATTAGGTCATATTGTAACCGACTCTGTAATCTCCTCCCGATGGTTTGGTAATCGGCTATATAACACGCAACGGCGGCCCCCAACAGGGTATCACGCCTTACACCCAAAACCCTAAGGTAGCTTACACATAAGACGCGATGCAGACTCCGACACCCTCTTGCAAAGTTGGCAAAGACCGCAATTGGGCCAACTTCTACGCCTAAGATGGTCCACCGTCCATAATTTGTTTTGAAGAATTAGCCACGCAAAGAACTTGCACTCAGACGGTTCCCAATTGTCCCATACGAGGTGCTTCAACAGAGAAATATAAATCCCCCTAAAAAACAAAGAAATATAAATATAAACCCTTTCACCAATAAAGAGATGGAAAGTTCTGCCCTGGGATTAACAATGCACGAGCACATGCTCTCAGCGCTTTTGCGGGTTTGCCTAATAAAACACGAATTTTATAGCTAGTTGAAGCATAGAACCGGTAGTGGTTTTTCTTACACGAACGACGGCGATGAGATTATTCCTTCGCCACCGGCCAAGACGAGCGACGGGCGGCTCCCCGTCGCCCGATTCCCCCACTACCTCCACATGGCCCGCACACCCATCTCCCGCATGGCCTGCTACAGTAGCACGATAACCCTGTCACTGAACATTCGGTCCCACACAAACGGCGGAGATCAGATCACGGGACGGGACGGGATCCGGGATCCCTCGCTGTACTGTTCCGTGCTCGGCTGCCTTTGCGGCTACCACCTGCGCCGCACGTGCGTGCGTGACTCGCCTCCCCGCCGCGATCGCCGCCTCCTTCCTTCCTCTCCTGCCGTTACAGTCACCGCCTCCGACGAGCTACGCCATGCCGGCGGGCCGTCCAGCTGCACTGTCATGGCTAACTGTCAAGGGCGAATGACAGGTGGGCTCGCGTGGAAAACGTCCCACTAGCCATGCTCGTGTGAGAGAGCTATACTCGTTAGTGGCGCGGGATAAACTAATCACGTGGTTAAAGTGGAATTCTGCGGAGTCAGTCATCACTGGTTTATTATTATTACCAGCTCAGCGATCGACCGAGCGAGCGTGGAGAGGGAGCTCGAGCTCGCTGCCGCTAATGGCGGAGAGCGACGGCGCCGACGAGGACCCCGGCGCCGGTCGCCGGGCCACCTCCGGCGACGCCAGCCCCGCCCGGCGCCCGCAGCTCACCAAGTCGCGGACCATGTCCGGCTCCCCACGGCAGCGACCGCGGCGGCGGCCTCCGCCGAGCGGGCCCGGGGCGGGAGGGACAGCGGCCTCCTCGCTCGCCGCTCCACCACGGCTCCGCTCCCGCCGGCGGACGCGCTGGCGCCGCGGCGGCTCACCGTCGCCGTGGACGACCCCTCCCACGCGTCCGCGTCGCCCCCCAACGGCGGCGTGCTCGACCGCGACTGGTGCTACCCGTCCTTCCTCGGCCCGCACGTCTCGCGCCCGCGCGCGCCGCGCCAGCAGCAGCAGCAGACGCCGCTGCCCGCCGGCCGTCGGAACCCTAGTAGTACCCCCGCGCCGCCGCGGAGGGCGCCGCTCTCGCAGCGGGAGGAGGAGAAGCGCCTGGCGTCTGTCGTCAAGCAACCGCCGCTGCTGGGGAGAGGAGGCCGCTCTCGCCTCCTGCTCCGCCGCCGCCGCCGCGCCCTCGGCGGTTCGATCTCTCCCCGCTCTATCTCCTACTCGTAAGTGTCAGTCAATCTAGCTAGCTGCACTTGAAGTAGTACTACCATGTCCGACGATGCCATAAAAGAGCCAGCTTACTTGCAGCAGCTGACTTGCTACTTTCGTCCATTTCCCATGAATTGATTGCGTTGCAGTTGCTGGTCGTAACCGTCACAAGCTCTGCCCTGGCTTTTGGCAGTGGATGAAAGTGTTGGCACTCCAGGTTATATATCGCATCTGTCAACATTGTGATGTTAATTGGTTTAAATCAAAATAGATTTCACCAACAGCTTAGAACAACTTATTGTTTTGACAGGAAAAGATCAGATCATGTGGTGGTGCTAATGCTGTGGACACAGAGGAAACCTGGGCTCTCAGTGACCCTGGTTCCGGTTTTGTTAGCACCGAGAAGAACTGGAATTTTGTTCCGATGCTTGCTTTGGCAATACCAGTATTCCTTTGTAAATACGTTGACCAGGTTCGACGGAAGAATGCTAATTCTATCAGGACGAGAGGTACTGGGGAAGAAGTGCCGCTCGAGAAGAGGATTGCTTATAAGGTTGACGTGTTCTTCTCGGGGCATCCATATGCTAAGCTTCTGGCCCTCCTGTTAGCTACTGTAATTCTCATCGCCTCGGGCGGGATTGCGCTCTACGCTGTTAGTGGCAGTGGATTTCTGGAGGCTATTTGGCTTTCTTGGACTTTTGTGGCAGATTCAGGAAACCATGCTGACCAGGTTGGTCTAGGTCCAAGGATTGTGTCTGTGTCAATTAGCGCCGGCGGCATGCTGGTGTTTGCCACGATGCTCGGGCTTGTGTCAGATGCGATATCAGAGAAGGTAGATTCTGGCGGAAGGGAAGAAGCGAGGTGATAGAGACCAACCATATACTAATCCTTGGATGGAGTGATAAGCTGGTAATGTTCTGATGGAATATTCTTTTAGTATGAACAGTAGTTCCATGATGAGATCATTTGGTTTCGCATCAGGTTCTTGTCCCAAATTGAATCATTACAAATTTCATAACATTCAAATTGATCAAATCTTTAATAGATAACAAATCAGTCAGGCAGCACATACTAAGTAAAGCTTTGCTGTGATAGAACCTGATGAACCACCAGTAGTTCATTTCTGAAGTAGACTTGTAAGAAATGTTACAGTATGCTGATATGTGGATTTCACTTTAAGGATTCAAAGTTCATTAAACCTTGAAGACTTAACTATGTATTTTAAATTGCATTTTAGACAAACTAACTTCAGAAGTTCATTTTTGGTCATTTCCATCATTTTAGTGACTCTAGGCACTTCATTTTGTACTTTACCCTCCAAGCTCACTGAGAGAAGTAGTGCACTGAGCACTGAAGTTTGTTTGCTTGGAAATAATAGATACCAAATTTATTGGCTTACTAGTTTTTCATTATGTGGAGTAGGGATCTCTTCTGAAGCAGCTAGCTATAGCGAATAAAAGTATTGGTGGTGGCGTAGTTGTTGTTCTGGCAGAAAGAGACAAGGAAGAGATGGAGATGGACATAGGAAAACTAGGATTTGACTTCATGGGAACATCTGTAATATGTAGAAGCGGCAGTCCTCTAATTCTAGCAGATCTGAAGAAGGTACCAACTCAAGCAATTATTCTGATCTTCTTGTCCTTTCACTTTGATGCACTCCTTGCTTCTCGTACTATGTGTTATGTGAATACATCTTATCTTTTAGACCTCGTTTTTCCTTTCATCCAACAGGTTTCTGTTTCCAAAGCGCGCGCAATTATTGTTTTAGCATCTGATGAAAATGCAGATCAAGTCAGTATTCTCTTGTACCCACCTTTACTGTTTTGGGTTTAACATCTCATACAATTATTTGCTCACATTCATTTTCTCCACTCCCCAGAGTGACGCACGAGCTTTGCGTGTCGTACTAAGCCTGACTGGAGTAAAGGAGGGCTTAAGGGGGCATATTGTTGTAGAGATGAGTGATCTTGACAATGAACCTTTAGTGAAATTGGTTGGAGGTGAACTAATTGAAACAGTTGTTGCCCATGATGTTATTGGACGTTTGATGATACAGTGTGCACTCCAACCTGGCTTGGCACAGGTACATTCAATGTAACACCTGTTCTCCAAGATGTATCTGCATGATTGCTGACCCATCATATCCTTCTGCAGATATGGGAGGATATTTTGGGATTTGAAAATGCAGAGTTCTATATTAAAAGATGGCCCGAATTGGATGGCATGCGGTTTGGGGATGTGTTGATCTCATTCCCTGATGCTGTGCCCTGTGGTGTGAAGCTTGCCTCAAAGGTGGAAAGATATTAATGAATCCTGATGATGATTATGTTTTAAGAGAAGGTGATGAAGTCCTTGTTATAGCAGAAGATGACGATACTTATGCTCCTGCCCCTCTACCAGAGGTGAATTTTCTGAGTTCAACTTGATGCTGTATAATCTTTACTCTCTTCGTACCAACTACCATCAAGCAAATCATAATGCCCAGGTCAATTTTTTCTTTGATCAATATCATTTCTTGCTAGGTGCATAAGGGTTTTCTACCTAGTGTAGCAATCCCTCCTAAGTTTCCGGAGAAAATTTTGTTCTGTGGTTGGCGACGGGACATCCACGATATGATAATGGTAATTTAACTTGGACATTTTGCCAGGATGGATGTACGTTTAAGCATATTTTGGATATGAATGTTAGTGCTGTTGTGTAGGTTCTAGAAGCATTTCTTGCTCCAGGTTCTGAATTGTGGATGTTCAATGAGGTGCCAGAGAAAGAGAGGGAGAAAAAACTGACTGACGGTGGTATGGATATTTTTGGACTAACAAACATAAAGCTTGTACACAAAGAAGGGAATGCTGTCATCAGGCGGCACTTAGAAAGCTTGCCTCTTGAGACCTTTGATTCTGTGAGTGCTCTGAGTGTTTCTATTCAATCAATGATTCTTTTGATGAAACGGCGAATGTGGGCCATATTAGTTATAGACATCTTTGTCATGTACATTTCCTACTCTAGATGTCAGTTTGCCTGTGCTGAAGTACACGAATTGCTAACTTTGAAACCGCAGATTTTAATTCTTGCAGATGAGTCGGTGGAGGACTCTATTGTACAGTCGGATTCACGATCCTTAGCTACACTTCTTCTAATTCGTGACATTCAGGTGAGTAACAAGCAGCCTGACTGTAACTTATATAATTAACAGTGCGCAGGTAGATGACTTCTGCACTACTGATGTATACCTTGAAATTGTAGTCCAAGCGTCTTCCGTCAAAGGAGGTAAAATCACCTCTGCGTCAGAATGGCTTCTCTCACAGCTCTTGGATTCGGGAGATGCAGCAGGCATCAGACAAATCAATAATAATCAGTGAAATACTGGACTCGAGAACTAGAAACCTTGTCTCTGTATCCAAAATCAGCGATTACGTTCTATCAAATGAACTTGTCAGTATGGCGTTAGCAATGGTAGCAGAAGACAAGCAAATCAACAGAGTTCTTGAGGAGCTTTTTGCTGAGGAGGTACTATTTAAACTGCAACGTGATCTGAATTTTCCTTTAATATTGCAATAAGATAGTGTCTAACAGTAAACTACCCATTGACTTGCCTTGGATCTGACCGTTGCAATCCTATGTTACAGGGCAACGAGATGTGCATAAGATCTGCCGAATTTTACCTGTACGAACAAGAGGAGTTGAGTTTCCTGGACATAATGGTCAGGGCTCGTGAGAGAGACGAGATTGTGATTGGCTATCGCCTTGCCCAGACCGACGAGGCGATCATCAATCCAGAAGAGAAGTCCGAGATTAGGAAGTGGTCGCTAGACGATGTTTTTGTTGTGATCGCAAATGGTGACTGATTTTACAACGGCATCTCACCTTTTTTTGAAGTGCAGTCTATAGTCTAACCGATGCTAATAGAAGTGATACGTGAAAGTACAGTTCTGATCTTCTCCGGGCCATGAGCTCTGTGCACACTGTCATCTCCGTAGCGTTCAGTTGATCTCAACATGAGATATTCCAGTGCCCACAACTAAATTTTTTCTTAACCAGTAAATAACCTGTACAGTGGATCAATGCAGTAGTAATTGCTTGTATTCGTGATGTAATCCAAGTTCACGCTAATTATAAAATGCTTGCTAATTATATGGTGTTCTGAATTTTTTGAGAGAGATGGCACGCAATATATTCTGTGAAGGCTTATGTAATGCTATCTAAGAGCATCTCTAGCAGATACCCTAGAAGCTCGTACTAGATAAATCGTATCCGGTGAGCTGGATACTGATTATCCGGTACGAGATTAGCTCGGCCAGAACAGATACTGCATGACATACTGCATATTCAAACGCAAATTGAAACTAGAGGTTCGCGCGAAATCGAAACTAGAGGTTCGTCCGAAAGATTACATCGGATGCAAGAGCAGAAACTAGCTCCACCATTCGCGAAAAAAAAAGAAACTAGCGCCACCGAGCTACGTGTCGATGTCGAGATCTTCCTTCTCGACGAGGAGGCGCACCGGCCAAGCGAGCTCATGCTCGCTCGTCCACCGACGCTTGCAGGCGATCCGCGGCACCCGGGAACGCCTGCCTCCCACGCCTCCGTTGTGGCCTTGAGCTCGGTGTCGTCAGTGCGCTTCCAGGCCGGCAACACGTCGTCGACGAGAATGTCCAAGCTGCACGCACCGGAGCCGCGCCGGCCAACGGTGACAACGCACCCGTCCTTCGGAATTGGCAGCACCGGCGACAGGAGGTACCCGTCCTCCCGTGCCGACCCGGCTAGCGACAACCGTCTAGGCGTCTACGCGCCCTTCTTTCGCGGAATCCCCACCTCGACCCAGGCATGGGTGGCACGGCGGTGGCAAACCACACGGTCGGGTTTCACTGCCTGCACGACGGCCCACGGGGCATTGCGTATCACCGGCTCGGCTCGCCTCGCCATTCCCCACCCAACCCAGAATCAAGACCCTATACCAGTGGGACGCTCGCTCTCTACGGTCGCGCGCTGTTAGCAGTTTTTTTTTTTGGGATCATACCATAAATACCAGGATGATTTCCATCAACGAAAGACCACTCCATTCACTCGATCTCATCTCTGTAGCTACTATCAGGCAGCCATGGTGAGTTCGCGGCTGGAGATGCTACTGGTGATGGCCGTGGCGCTTTTGGCGGCCGCAGGGCGGCGGGCGGACGCTCTGCCGGTGACGGTCGCCGACACCGACGCCGAGTGCGTCCACGAGTTGGCGCCCTGCGAGGGTGACTTGGTGTCGGCGAATTTCGTCCTCGTTGGTCAGGACGTCTTCTGGAGGTCCGACCACCCCGACATCGACTTCACGGTACTCGCCCGATACATCTTCCCCGCCCTCGCCTCCTTCCTTCCTTCCTTCCTTCCTTCCTTCCTTCCTTCCTGCGGGGTTGATCTGGATTTGGCGCTTCCAACTCAATATCAATTTGATCTTCCTATTTGTTCGCTATGTAGGAGTATTTATTTTGCTAGAAAAGGTCCAATTTATCTCCCTCTGCTTCATGAAACTCCATGCCCTGAATCAATGCGCTCAACCCTGAAAACGATTGCAACTTTCGCCCTAAAACTAAAAGTGGCATTGATGCTGGGTCTTGAATCTTGATTTGTTATCAGCCATGCCATGCCAGCATGCCATTCACATCGATTCGACAAACTCTCTGAACTTTGCAAACCATTGCGTGACAGTGTCACAGATGCTGGGGCTTAACTTGTTCAGACATTAAGCCAATCAGGCAGATGCCACATATCACACTGAGTCAACAAGTTCAGTAAAAAATTGGAGAGTCCAGTTTGGACTATTCACTATTGTGAACTTATAAGTTGTGAATTGGACATTTTTTTTTTCATATTTAGTAGTTTAATGTTACTGTTATTATCCTCGATTCTCAGACTGCAAGCTGGAACGTTGTTTCTACAGTGCTAATATGCACTTTTGACTGAAATTTTTCAAAAAGACGAAAGAAATCCCAGTGGAAGAAGAACCCAGAATATTCCTTGTTCGTGGAATACTTGTATGTTGTCGCATCCTATTTCTAATGGAGCCCTAGGATTATTAGGCAATGTGCCAAGTGAATTTGTGTGGTGCTGTAGATAATTAAAGCAGACCACCTTGTGGATGATTTCTATGAGGCAAATCAAGTATCCATGTTTTCTTTTTACCTCAAAATGTCTTCAGCATATGACAACAAATTCCTGTGAGGTTCAAGTTTAGATATTGTTAGTCTATATATGCAGGTTGACTTTATACCAATTTCATTAGATGAGTTAGTTTGTCTATATCCGTACTAGTTTTGCAACTACGTAATCAACTATCTGTTGCCCATTATGCTCAGAAGCATTTCATGGTTATTGGGAAATTCCTAAGTTGATCCTACTATAGCTGTTACTACTTTCTGGATGTGCTATTTCAGTTCTCCCGCCTGATCATTTATTATTTCTTTCTTAATAATTATTAATTAGATTTTGTTCAGAACTTACCTGTTCCCCTCCTTTCATATAGTTTGTTAATATCCATACTGGAAGCTAATCTGATTTTTTTTGACATGTTATGTTTGCTTATGTACAATTGCATTGTATAGGGTGTGGTTTAGTACCGAATTACTTATTTAGCAATTTATCCATTAACCACCTTTGCTAAGTTCGATAATGTTGTTTGTGAATATAGGTAACTTCACCAGGCGGTATCACTGTATATACTTTGAATGGACAATCTAGTGAGAAGTTTGAGCTTAAAGCTCCAATGGTTGGAATGCACAAGTTTTGTTTCCATAATTCAGATGGAGCACCAGAAACTGTTTCTTTCTACATTCATGATGGTTAGCTTACTGGCTCTGTACCTGAAGCTCAGTATTCTTTCAAAGTAGTTGGTTTGCAAGTATTGAGTACCGATCGGTTTGGTTGGATTCTTACATGAAACATTGAGACAGAAACTAAAAAACCGAATCCGGTGTAGTACTAAAGATATGTATGCAGGCACGACCAGCAAGCCATATAAAGATATACAGAAATCTTGCTGCAACTTGCAAGAGAACAAATAGGCGGTGGCAAAAAAGCAACTCGGTAGGCAATAAGGAAAACACATAGTACCACAAATGTTGTTATAGTTGTAGAAGCTATGGTGTTGATTCTGGCCATTTACTGTTCTGTGCTAGAATATTAGCTTCACATGTGCCTTTGTTTTTATAGCCATGCAGATTGAAATTTTTAATATAAGATCAAACGTAAGCATATATGTAACAGGTATCTAGGTTGAAATAGATTGAAATTTAGACGTGCTCGCATTTGATTTACTATTTTGTTTCACAAGGGCAATATAAAACTACTATCACTGAAATTTCAAAGCAAATACTGGAATAGTATAGTCTCTCAACGCTAACGTTTATAAGATGGCGAGTCTGGCCATATAAAAGCGTTTAAGATTATCGCCATATAAAAAAGCTAATTTGCTACTCGATTTTTAGTAGTAATATGTACCTGTTTGGCTTCAGAGAATAGAGTTCAGTTCATTTAATGGAATTTAAGTCGACAGAATTATAATTTCATTTACGTCAATTGTTTGTGTATAGAGAGGATCTCACTCACGGTGGCCTCAAGGTCGCTGGTTGCTTGGCTGCTGGCGGCTGGTCCTCATGGTCGTGACCTCTCTTAGGTCAGGGAAGCATACGCTTCACCCCTTGTAGCTATCTCTCACATGGGCCAGGCCCATTACCGGTTCAACACTCCCCCTCAAGATGGATGGTAGATGTCAATCAACCCCATCTTGTCACACGCCAAGTTACATTCCTTTGTTCCTAAACCCTTTGTCAAGCTGTCTGCAAACTGCTGCTGAGAGCTAACATGACTAAGGCTGATGATCCCAGCATCGAGTTTCTCCTTAATGAAGAAGCGGTCAATTTCCACATGCTTTGTCCTATCATGTTGAACAGGATTATTTGCAATACTTATAGCTGACTGATTGTCACACCACACTCTCAAGGGTCCTTCCCTTAGAAGTCTCAACTCGCTCAAAAGATGCTTTACCCAGAGCATCTCACTCAATCCGTGAGATAAAACTCTATACTCAGCTTCTGCTGTTGATCTAGACACAACTGTCTGTTTCTTGCTTCTCCATGACACCAAATTTCCTCCTACAAACACACAATAACCTGATGTTGATCTTCTATCATCTGGACAACCAGCCCAGTCAGAATCACTATAACCATCCACCTCGAGATGTCCATTCTTTGCAAACCACAACCCCTTTCCTGGAGTCCCCTTCAAATATCTCAGTATTCTCTCCACTATATCGAGATGCCCACTTCTTGGCTCATGCATATATCTGCTCACCACACCCACTGCATACGTATTGTCAGGTCTTGTATGACATAAGTATAATAATCTCCCAACTAGTCTTCCTTGTTCACTAGATCACCTGATTATGCTGTCACTTGATGGTTTTGTTCAATCGGGGTGGGAGCTGCTCAACACCCCATCATACCCATGTCACTCAAGAGATCCAAGGTATATTTTCGTTGGCACAAAGATATTCCTTTTTCGTTTCGTGCCACTTCTATGCCAAGGAAATATTTTAGGTTGCCGAAATCCTTTACCTCAAACTCCTTGCTCAAACACCCCTTCAGTTTCTTTATTTCTTCTTGATCATCTCTCGTGATGATAATGTCATCCACATAAATTGCAAGAATGGTGATTTTCTGATTAGAGTGTCTATAGAACACTGTGTGATCACCATTGCATTGACCATACCCCATACCACAAACAGCACGTTTGAACCTATCAAACCATGCCCTTGGTGATTGCTTCAGTCCATACAAGGATTTCTTCAGCCTGCATACCTTTCCCATGGTCTCTGAGGTACCAAAACCTGGTGGTATCTCCATGTACACTTCTTCCTGCAAGTCACCATGCAAGAAGGCATTCTTGACATCTAATTGATGCAGCTTCCACCCAAAGTTAGCAGCACATGAAACCAATATCCTTACTGTGTTCATCTTTGCCACTGGAGCAAACGTCTCATCATAGTCAATTCCATAAGTTTGACTAAACCCTCTGGCGACCAATCTGGCCTTATACCGTTCTACCTTCCCCTCAGGATTTTGCTTCACGTATAAATCCACTTACAACTCACAACTTTCTTTTCTGTCGGCAATGTGGTCAGCTCCCACGTCTTGTTTTTTTAGTGCTTCCAACTCCTCTATCATTGCATCCCGCCACTTCGGATCTTGCTTTGCACTCTTCCAATCCTTTGGGCCTGACACAGACTGGAGAGAGGCAACAAACGCTCTGTAGGAAGGAGACAAAGCCTCATAAGGCACAAAATTTCCAATATCATGGTCATCCCGAATATTTGTAGTGCCTTCTTTGCCACTATAGTATCCTGTTCATCCCTATATTTTTCAGGAGGCCTTCCTGCCTTAGATCGTGGTTCTTTCCTCAAGGCAATAGGAAGATCCACAGTGTCACATGAGCTAGCATCACTGCTTTGCTGCTCCCCCTACAGTGTCAGATGAGCTCGTATCACTAGCTTGCTGCTCCCCCTCACATGTGGCTGCCGTCTAGAGTACACGCGGAGATTCTGTGGCCAACGTCTCGAACGGAACATGAACCTACAGGAACCAATTTGAATTGTACCCACTGTTGGCTGAACCTGAACTGCACATCATGATCAGTGTTAGTACCCACAGAATCACCCTGAGTACGAGATACATCCTTCTCCCCCTCATGACCATCTTGCACACAGTGTAGGTGGTCAAGTTCTGCAAATAACAGACTCAGATCAGTCGGTTCACCATAGAATGGCTCAGATTCCTGAAGGTGACATCCATACTTACAAACATGCGTTTCGCAGATGGGCTCCAACACTTATACCCTTGCTGGCTCGATGAATAACCCATAAAGACACATTTCAGTGCCCGTGGGTCTAGCTTCCCAATAGATGGCCTATGATCCCGAACAAAACAGTACTTCCAAATAACTTTGGAGGCACAACAAACTTATTTTCTCCAAACAACAGCTCACATGGGGATTTCATACCTAGTATCCTGGAAGGTGTTCGGTTGATCAAGTATGTGGCTGTCATGACTGCTTCACTCCATAAGAACTTGGGGACATTCATCGTGTACATCAACGAGCGAGCTACTTCCAAAACATGGCGATTCTTGCGCTCCGCCACACCGTTTTGGGGAGGAGTATCTGGGCAGGATGTTTGATGAAGAATACCCTGAGCAGACAAGAAGGCCCCAAAGTTGGAGTTCACATACTCTGTGCCATTGTCAGTCCTGATCACCTGCACCTGCACCTGAAACTGATTCTTCACATACGCATGAAAGTTCTGAAAACAGTTAAACACCTCATCCTTATGGCGCATCAAGTAAACCCACGTCATACGAGAATAGCAGTCATGAAGGTAACAAAATACTTCATTCCATTAACTGACACCATGGACATGTCCATACATCCGAATGAATAAGCATAAAAGGAGATATACTCCGTAGCCCCTTACTCACATACGAGGTTCTTGTGTGTTTAGCATATTCGCAAGCATCACATGACAACTTGCCCCTGTCTATTCCACACATAACATCAGGAAATATTCTACTCATCTTATCGAAAGATACATGCCCCATCCTACAGTGATGGATCATCGCATGCTTCTCCTTGTCCTCCATGGTTGCAGCATACACCGAATCTGGTTGCACGCCCTTGTCCATGTACCAAAGCCCCTACGCCTGGTGCCAGTCCCAACCATCTGCCTCGTCCGTCGCTCCTGAATCAAGCAACCGAACTTGTCAAAAGTCACACTACAATCAATTTGATCAATCAGTGCACTTAACGAGGCCAAGTTGACAGGAAACGCTGGTACATGCAAAACTGAGGATAGAGAGATGTTGGGAGTACACTTTACTGTGCCAATCCCGGCAACAGGCTGTTTTGTACCATCAATTGTTTGAATGGTACCCTTGTGAGTGAAGGATGTTTATTGTAAGACTCAAACACGGAGAATTTTCCAGCAACATGCTTAGAAGCACCGGAGTCTAGAACCCATTCTGTATCAATTTCATTAGCAACAAGAGATGCCTTTTCAGAATTACCTTCATTCGCAGAGGCCCAGTGAGCAAAGTCTCCATAGGTAGCATCGTCTAATTTTGTGCCCTTTGACGTCCCAATTTCCTCTTCAACTACCATGTGTGCCTTCTGACCCCCTGAGTGTCCTGAATATCCACCTCTGCCTCTAGCATTCTGACCCCCTGAGTATCCACCACTGCCTCCAGTAGTCCTGCTACCTCCCCTCTATAATATCCCCTGCCCATGCCACGAGTAGGACAATTCCACTTCAGGTGATCTGGCTCCCCACAGGTGAAACAGTCCCTGGCCTCTTTGCACTCCCTACGCTCAGTAACTGCAAACGTCGGAGTTGGCAAACCTTCTCATCTGCTTTCTCAAGAGATAGGCACACTTCCTCTTGAGTCATTGATGCAATAACCTCATCAATAGTAGGCAGGTAAGTTTGGTGCATTAGGGAAGCCTTCCTGCCATCAAAGCAACGATCAAGCCCATCTAAAAGTTTTAGCACACGCCTTCGCGCTATCCACTTGTGCCCTAACTCGATGTTGGCTGCGTCATAGAGTTCGAGAGGGTCGCAATTGTCCTGATCTGCCCATAAAGCCTGCAGCTCTGCCACATATGCCATCACCGACATTTCACCTTGGCGAAGACGGTGAATCTTCTCATCAATCTGAGCAATGAGCATGACATTGCCCTTTCTGAAGTACTGGGTAGACAGAGTCTTCCATATCTCCGAAGTTGTGGTTAGCCCCTCCACAGAACGATCAATGGAGGGCACCACCAAGTTCAACAACCATCCAACAAGCAATGAGTTGATGGCCTTCCACTTCTTTCCATCCACACTAGTCTTCTCTCCTGGTTCTTCAACAGTACCAATCAAGCACCCATCAAGATCTTTCGGCTCCACAGCCAACATTGCCTTCCGAGACCAACTCAGATAGTTGATAACACCCTCTAACTTAATTTCAG
Organism: Poa pratensis; assembly: GCA_947311845.1. Taxonomy (NCBI): domain Eukaryota; kingdom Viridiplantae; phylum Streptophyta; class Magnoliopsida; order Poales; family Poaceae; genus Poa; species Poa pratensis. The sequence continues at coordinate 12,512,151 of CAMZMU010000071.1, forward strand.
TGGGTGACAATTCGATCTTCTGGACCACTTCCTGCCGAGGAACAATGGCCCCCGAACTTGAGCCATTTGTCTTGGACGTGAGAAACATTGTGAGTTTCTCCAGAGGCTCAGCTAGAATCTTCTGATCACCCATCTTCACCCCTTCTTCTCAGTTCAACACGCAGCAGCAGCAACTTCCTTGTAACGTAGCAGCAGCCCATGCTACTTCTCCCCAGCCCCGACCTTCTTCTTCTTGGTGAGCAGCTGCACGCAGCAGCAGCTTCTTCCTCCTTCTCCTCAGCTGCTCCCCCACACCAGCAGCTGTAGCACCTCCTTCGCCGCCCAACACCACGCAAGCCTCCTCCTCTCCGCCGCGCAAGACCGCCGCCGATCTTCGCTGGGACCGCCGCCCCGTCAAGCCCCGCCGTCGCCGAGCTCTGATACCATGTTGTGTATAGAGAGGATCTCACTCACGGTGGCCTCAAGGTCGCTGGTTGCTTGGCTGCTGGCGGCTGGTCCTCATGGTCGTGACCTCTCTTAGGTCAGGGAAGCATATGCTTCACCACTTGTAGCTATCTCTCACATGGGCTAGGCCCATTACCGGTTCAATATCAATTCCATTTTAAATTATTTTCTTTGTGTGTCACTTGGAATGGAAATTCTATCTAATTTTGAAACAACAACACATTTGAAAGTTTTTTCTTGCAAAATGCCACATCTGTTAGAAATATGGTATCATCTAAAAATGTATTTCATAATGCTCCATTCTTTCAGTACTGTTAATACACTTCTTGTTTTGTTAGTTTTTCCTCACCGTGAACCTTGTCTCACCTGTAATCTCAGGTCGCAATCTTGTTGTTGAGGAGGCCTGGGAGGAGGAATACATGACTAGGATGGTCTATGAGTGGATGGCTCGGTATCATCGCACATACAAGTAGGAAGACATGAAGAAGAGGTTCCAGGAGTGGATGGCCGAGTATGACCGCACATACGAGGACGAAGAGGAGCAGGCGCGGCGATAGGAACTATTCAAGGACTGTGCCAAGATCGTTGATAAGCTTAACGCGTTTCCGAATGGAGCGACCTCCAAAACAAACCACTTCTGCGACCGCTCCAAGGAAGAGTTGGGGTTCTACCACTAGGCCACTGCGATCAACACCAACGGTGATGGCAAGGAACGGGCTCTTGTGCTCAAGAATAAAAGGAGAGTCATTGCTGGAGCTTAGCTTAACTGGTTGGGGGAGTGGATATACAAACCCAACACCCAGGTTCAAGTCCCAGGGACGTGAATTTAGGTTCCTATTTATACTTGAGGACCAGGCATTCCTGGTACTCATGCAATTTATCCTGAGGATCAGGCTTGGTTATTAACCAAGATAAAAAAAAATCCTGATACTCATGCCTAAAAGGCTGTGTGCATCCCTAGTTGGTGCAGAGGCTGGGGAAGTGAAATTCTCCCCCAAAATTTTAGCAAACCTCTCGCTCCGTCCCGTGCGGCCACACCGGGCCGCACCGGACGGCCACCTCCAGCCTCCTGTAGCCCTCCCCGCGTCTCTCCCTCCTCCCGCCGCCGCCAAGGATGTCGCCAGGCAAAGCTCATGCGGTGTGGCGGCGGTGGATCCCCTCGGTCGATCTGGTGGGTTGCGGCGGCGGCGTTCGTTCCGACCTCTCCAGCGACGGTGCTCGCGGGACGGCGACGGCCAGGGCTTGGATCGGCGGGCACAACCGCATGCGATGGTCGCTAGCAGGCAGCGGTGGCGTTCAGGGGGCCCCGATCTAGGTTCAGATGGGCCGGGTGGTCTTCTCAAGTTGATGCCCTTGCTGCGTCTCCCTCCGGGGGTGGCTCAGGAACGTGCTTCTGGGATGGACTAGCAGCACGAGGATGCCTGGCAATGACGGCCTCCTCCTTCGTCTGAGATGGCAGGCTGGTTTGCGGCTGGGTGTGGCGGATCTCGAGATCCCACATCCAGCCCCGGCCGGCGAGTGTAGTCTGCGGTGGTGCTGTTGGTCGGATGCGGTGCTGGAGCTCCTGGCGGCGGTGCTCGGTGCCCCTGCCGGAGTCCATCTTCGTCAGCTTCGGCTGGACGCCCGCTGGCGGCTACCGCATTGACTCGGGCTGCGGCTAGGGTTGCCTTTGATCTCCCGGACTTTTCTGATGGGTCGGGCGGCCATGATGGCCGGTTGCGTGGGGGCCCGGCCTGAATAAAGGCGGCGGTCCTACGGTTTCTCTTGTGTCAAGATGAAGATTTGCCTGAGGTCTGTCCTCCTTGATCTGGCCGGAGTGTCGGGTTCCAGAAGGCTCCGCCGGCGATCTCCCATAGGCGTTCATGCCTGAGATTGCTAGATCGGGTGGGATTCGGTCGTGTCGGAGGGAGAGGCGTGAAGCTCTACTTCTATTGCAATCATGGGTAAATCCAAGGTGAAGTCAGAGGTGGAGAATGACATGGAAGCTGAGATCGGAGGATTAGCAATGGTGATTGGAGCCTTTCCGACGATGAGAAATTTGCTTGGAGTTTCAGGATTCGTACCAACAGTATGTAAGTGGGGCAACAACACAGGTGAAGTTCAAAGTCTTACCTTTCAGGATGAAAATCCAAGGTCTGCCCTTAATTGGGTTGTGCCTGGCAATGGTCTTGCTAAAGACATTGTTTTGAGAGCGGGGACTATCTCCAGGTTGAAAACCCAAGATCCACGATCGGGCGACGACGACGTGTGTGCACCGTTGAAAGGACAAGGAAGTCGCCTAGAGGGGGTGAATAGGCGATTTAAAACTTTTCCGGTTTAGGCTTGATAAATGCGGAATAAAACTAGGTGTTTTAATTTAACAAGCACACAAGCTAAATAAACTAGGTTTACCTATGTGCACCAACAACTTATGCTAAGCAAGACAAGTAACAAGGTGATAGCAAGATATAATACTTCAAGCACGAAGGCTATCACAATTTAAAGTGCATAAGTAAAGAGCTCGGGTATAGAAATAACCGAGGCACGTGGAGACGGTGATGTATTCCCGAGTTCCTCCTTTTTAGGGGAGTACGTCTCGTTGGAGGGGTGTGAGTTTCAAACTCAAGACGCCACAAAAGGCCTCACCCTATTCTCCGATGAACCTCGCCCAAAAGCTCGGTTCACCTTCCACTAATGATTTCCTTTTGGGTGGAAATCGAGTCCCTTACAACAATCTTGAGGCACAAGCCACAAAAGGATTGGGAGCTTCCAAGTGACCACAAAAGGTCCCAACTAGCCATAAAAGGCCTTGACCACAAAAGGTCTCAAGAACACCGTCTAGGGTCCAACGACCCAAGAGTAACAAGCTCATGAACTTTCACTTCCACGAATCCTCGTGGAGAGAGCAAACCGATGCAACAAAATGCAATGGCAAGAACACAAGAAGTGTTCAAGTCATTTACTCTCAAATTCCAACAAAACAACAAATGCTTATGGGGGGATAAGAGAGGAAGAACAAAAGAGGAGAAACACCAAGAACTCCAAGAACAAGATCTACTAGGTTCCCCTCACTTAGAGGAGAGATGGATCGGTGGAAATGTAGATTGGGGCTTTCTCCTTCAATCCTCCAAAGATCAACAAGTTTGGTTGGAGGGATTGGGAGATCTAGGTTGGTGAAGCTTTCAACAATGGAGGAGAGAGAAACTGGAAAGTTTAAGCAGCTGGAGGAAGGTGGAGGGGTATAAATACCCCTCCCAGAAATCTGCCCGTTGGAGAGACAGGGGACCGGATAATCCGGTTCAAAATAGGACCGGATAATCCGGCACACCGGATAATCCGGTGTTCTTCAGGAATTTCCGGCTGTAAAAATCCGGGTACCTCCAGGAGGCTTCGCGTTATGGTCCTTAGCCGTTTTCAGCAAGAGGGAACTTGGGGCCGGCTATTCCGGTCCAAACCCGGAATATCTGGTTTTCTGAAAACTAACAGAACCAACAAAACGAAAACTGCAAACCCAATAACTTTCATGTACGAAATCCAAATGAGGTGAAACCAATTTTGTTGGAAAGATAGCAACAAGGGCTTTCCTACAAAAGGTGGAAATATTAAGAACCATAAATAGAGTTAAGTTGACACACATGGAGGTGTGGAACTTTTCTCAAGGATAAACCGATAATATTTCCAACCCGAAAACACAACAAATTTTCCATACGAAATCCGTTTTCGGAGAACTTGGGTTTGTCATGAAGATCACAACAAGCACCAAAACCCAACAAGGAGAAGAACCAAATAAGAACCAAGAAAGGTGATATGCTAAGTATGCAAAGGTTTGAGCTCTCCACAAAGATGCGATCAAGTTACTCACTTGAGAGCCCCTCTTGATAGTACGGCGTCTATCCTATAACCCGGTCTCCCACTAACACGATGAGACCGGTAAAAATAGAACAAAAATACGCTGTGACCGCCCGTTGGCTATACCACCCCATTCGTTGTCGTTGATTGATGAATAAGATTCGGACACGCACCCCAGCTATCAGTTCTTAGTTAGTCTGATGTCTGCAAATCACCTGCTGCACCGGTCCCCATATATGGGTGATAACTGACGAGCCTCCTTCATATCCGGGTTTAGCAGTTCATGATGTGCTTGCGAACAAACCATGCATGGTTTGTGTGTTGCCAGCGTTAAGTATTGATTGGAAGTTGCAGGTAGGTGGTCCACCGTCCACGCTATGCACACCTTGCGGGTCAAAGGGGTCCTGCGTCGTCGCTGCCCGCGCGGCAGGTGCCAGCATCGATGCATGCCTTGTAGGCTTGTACTACTCCGGCGCGAGAGTAACAAATAGTGAAAAAAAACTAGGGGATACGAGAGAGTTGCTTTATGCCGTTGATTTATCATCTTCTATTTTTCTTTTGGTTCATTTCAACTTCTTGTCTAAGGATTTGAGGTCGAGCAGCATACACCGCTTGGATGCCTTTTTTGGCATGGGATCAAGAAGATACTTGTCTAAGTAAGGAATTAGAAAAAAAAAACTCAGTACACAGATGCAAGTCATTAGCCTGCATTCCGTCAGTACTGGCATTTAATCCATGTAGGTGATGCCATAATTATGGATGGACCATTTCGTCCCAAGCTTTTGTCCTCCTTGCCTTGGTAAACATAGTCCAGCTCGTTGGCACCGTGTTGTTCTGATGGCATGCAGACCGTTGGTCAACGCTCCGTCCGACTGCCCGCACTGACAAAACTACCTGCTTTAACGACGGATAATTAGCAACTAAGTAGTGGTCTTAGGTGTTTTCCGGAGTTGCTTTCACGGAAGCCTGCCGCTGCAGACCGAATCTCCATGTTTGATCAGACGGCAGCCAAGAGGGGTGGTATAGCCAACGGGCGACCAAAAATTCGCTCTAAAACTAGAAACCCTATCAAAATCATACCTTTGCCTTGCGCATTCCACTTGAGTTAGACGATGACGATCTTGATCTGTTCAAGTGGACCACCTTTCTTGATTGCGCTTTGCTTGGTGAAGACTCACATATTGCTCCCCCATACACCAAGATGGGAGTGCATCTCTTAGGAAGATCTTCACTTGACCATTATCTCCAAATGGGTTGCAAGCTTCAAGCATATGATATCTTGTAGATGCCCATCTTGAACTTGCACAACTCAACCTTGATGACGATCATCACTTGACGTCATCCTCCATGAGCTATAAGAAATCTTCCTTTTGATGCAACCCCATAGAGAGATACCTAACCCCAACAAAGGAATGCCACGCACACATAATGGGTTAGTTCACAAAGCTATATGGACAATTTCTTACCATACCATTGGATCACATGATCCCACATAGTATATCAATTAGCTTTGTGTGTTGATCAACTTGAATCCACTCTTTGCACTTAGTCTTGATCAATCTTGTATCTTTTCTTCTTCTTGATCATATCAAATATGTCCATTATAATCAATGATCTTGATGGTATATAACCTTGAATCCAACACATGGAGTTCAAGCGATGCCAATGGACAAACCTATAAGAATAACTCAACACAAACATTAGTCTACAAGGATTGTCATTAATTACCAAAACCATACATGGGACACCATGCACTTTCAACCGTTTCCTTCTAGAAGGCGTTGTTTTTAGAGAACTTGGACATCAGGTGTTGTCTTGGTGATGGTTTGTGCTGCTGCTGCAAGGATTGGAACTCGTAGCGGGACTTTTCTTTTTTAGTTTCTTTTTCTCTTTTTTGGTTGTGTGCATCCGTAATGCCATTAGGGTATTTAGCTGTTGCAGAGGCTGGGTGTAATTGGTATCTCCGTGATATTAATATATATTCTTTATCTAAAAAAAGGAGAGTCGTTGCCGTTTAATTAATCTAGATATTTGCCCTGATTAGGGTTAGCTTAGCTATTTGGCTAACCTTATTTATGTGTGCTATGTTAATCTGTCTGAACTCAGGGTGTATGAGTTACAGTCTTCTGAGACCTCGAATTCTTGTCATTAATCATCTGTACTAAAATAAAGTAAATGGAAGAAGATATATCAGATTAATTGGTTTCTCTCTATGTTACTAGCCAATTCGTGATTTGCAACGTTGAACTCCTCTCTAGCCAGGTATGTCAGCAGTAGTCACAGTATAAAATATTTCAAGTTTTCAACATGAGCAGCATAGCTATTTCTCAGGTGGGGGACATAAACATACGCTTTATATGTACAAAAGTTCCTGTCAATAACCAAATATCAGACCACTGCACTGAAATCCCCGCGTCCAAGTAGATTATGTTACAGCAAGGTATCCAGTGCTCACACCTGAAATTTTTGTTAACCAGTAAATAATCTGTACAGTGGATCGATGCAGTAGGAATTGCTTGTAACTCATGTTGTAACTTTTAAGCAAAAGCGTATTATTGAATCCATGCTACTGTAAGAACACGTTGTATATTCTGTGAAGGCTCCTGTGATGCTACCTAAAGCTGTACTTCTGCACATTCCACCAGTGCATCTGTGTTCTTTCTTTTCTCTTTTGACTGAAATGGAGCATCTCCGTGCTGGAAGCATAGCATCGAAGAAGATATGTGCTGTGCTGGTGCTAACTCGTTGATTGTTCAGACATAATAACAATAGTAATATCCTCATATGCCCCTGCAAAGTTGGAAAAGGAGAACACGGTACTAGATATGTGGACCACCCAAAAACATTCTGTAGCAATTTAGGATCTGTAGGTTGTGCTGATGGTTATCACACAACAACTAGCGATGATGATAGCGTGAAAATGGATCAGCATGGCACATCACCAACTGATATTTGGTGCTGGTTTAGGATAGATTGGTGTTGCTAACTATTATGGCAAATAGCTAACGATGACATTGTGAAGAGTGAGTACCGTGCACCCACCTTAGCACCCACACTGCTCCTAATGCCAAGCAATTTCATAAAACAAGACTCAATGTACTAGGACGGTATGTCAGCAGTAGTCACAGTATGATATATTTCATGTTTTCAAAATGAACAGCATAGCTATTTCTCAGGGTGAGCATAAGCATACGCTTTATATGTACAAAAGTTCCTGCCAATAACCAAATACCAGACCACTCGTCTCAGCGTCAAGTAACTTATGTTACAGCAAGAAAAACAAACAAAAGAAAATTTCCAGCAAAAATTGCATATACCACACCGAGTGCTGCAGTTCCATAATAAGCCGATTATCTACAAGTAACTTACTACAAATACTTTTTTCATATGCGCAGCGAGCTCATGCGGAGCTCCCCGCTTGCATGGACCTCCTTGACCCTCTTATCGTATTCATCCTCCTCCTCCTCTTCCTCCTCCTTCTCTTCTGGTCTGTCTTCCTCTTGCTTGTCTTCCTCCTCGTCTGAACACTCGTCACCCCAGCCATAGCTAGGTTTGGATGATTTTGGCATAGTCCTTGCCTCTTGGACAATCTTCATGATTTCTTCTGAAGACTGCTCCGAAAAAGAAGGAACGGTGTTATCCCTCCTGTAGTACATAGCTTGCGCCGTCTCCGTGAGCTCCCTTGGCAGGTTCTTCAAGAACCATGGATGGCTCTTTATCTCCCTCATCGTGATTCTCTGGACAACATTCAAATTACCACGTCAACGCTATGTCACCTGATACACAAAACGTGATGACTCCCAAAAAGAAATACAGGTGAATGACACGGACTGAGGTCATTACCCTCGAAGGACTATGATGAAAGATACGGGCCATAAGCTGTTTGCATTCCATGGATATGTGGACGTGATCTGGTATAGTATATTGCACGGACATTATTTTCTGCAGATGAAGAGTGACGTGATGAGAGCTATGTGAGGTGCAAAAGGAAGACCTGCAGGCATAAATAGGAGACACCTATGAAAAGTCTAACTTGACACCTGAATGGTCTTGCGTATATTCTTGGGGTCATTAGGGTCTTCAAATGGGTAGGCTCCCACAAGCATGACGTAAAGAGTCACCCCACAGGACCATACATCTGCAAGCTGCATTAACAAGATCCATATCTGCTAATGAGTATGGCTGAATGATAATCTCATATCACAAGATATTAACTGATAACCATTAGGACCAAGCACAAAAGTTCAGGGCTAAGATCTGATAATATGTTATCTGACAATATGGTTGACATGGTTTACTGTCATTTATGCTAGTACCATGTGGTTTTGATATACAGATTCTAAAAATTAAGGAATCATACAGAAAATTGTGTTGACTCTAGAGTGCCAAGACAAAGCATCATATAATGGGGCTTATACTTGATCGACAGAGTCACTTCCATCTAGTGCAGTCCTGTTCTTCTGTTGCATTAGACAGTTAGCCTAAATGCAGGTTCCTTGCATTGACTGCATCCTGATGGAGGAATTTACAACAGAAACCTCAACACAAAAATGCTTAATTTGTGACGTTTGCTCAGGAATATACAAGCATGGAACGCTTGCTCCTATGAAAGCTAAAGGACTCGGATGTCCTCCCATCACACAAAAAAATGTTAAATCAATCAGTCATCAGAAACAATGGGTAAACAATGCATTAGTTTGGAATGAAATATTGAAAAAACAAATGTTTGCCTCATGGCAAGTCCCAAAGTTTCACTGCAACAACGCTGCTACCAAGGGCGATGGAATATGAGGCTGCCTTCTGACGGAGAAATTCCTATGGGGAAGCCTCAACAAAAAAGGGCTCAATTTATGACGTTCGCTTAGAAATATACAAGCATGGACTGCTTGCTCCAATGAAAAGCTAAAGGACTCGGATGCCCTCCTGTCAAACAAAAAAATTGCATGGAACAAAAGCATGTGAAAAACAAATGAAAATTGCAGAAAGTTAATGATTGTCTCATGGCATGTCCTAAAGTTTAAATGCAGCAACGCCGCTATCAAGGGCAATGGAATATCCCCATTTGGATGGGGAAAACCAACATTCCCAAATAATTTCAACTTACAAGGTGGCTTCGCATACTTAATTCATGTCAGATTGTCAGTATAACAACATAGACGCAAATTTGAGGCCCAATCAGCATAGCGCATCTTGGCTGTATTCCATAGCTTTCACGAGAATGGAGAGCAATTGCAACAAACATGGCAATACTATTGCTCTCCATTCTCGTGAAAGCTATGGAATACAGCCCTCCATTTGTATCATATTCGCCAATATGATGGATCTTTCTACAACATTGATTCCCACAATGTGGACAGGAACTAGACGTTCTTGCTTTGTTGTTGGACTGTGAGCTAGATATGTAACTGGTAGTGGTTGTACTAATCTAAGTGTATTGTGCTCTAAAATGTAGATTTCGTAGAACACAGTGGCAAACTGCAACCATGAATGTAGGCTGCAGGAAAAATCACCACAAATAGGGGTTGTAAAGGACTTAGGATTTACCAGAAATCCTATGATCCCTATCTATGAATGACAAAGTGATTAAAAAAAAGTAAAAAATCACCACAAATAGGGGTTGTAAAGGACTTAGGTTTTACCAGAAATCCTGTGATTCCTATCTATGAATGACAAAATGATTAAAAAAAGAAAAGGTGAGCCATCTCGTAGGAACATGGAGAATCTGTAGGATAAGAACCTATTTTGTGGATGGATGGTCTGCATTCACCAAATAGTCCACTCCACTTTTCCAATTTCAACATCCTGTGTTGTACATCTTACCTCGACAAACCAAACAGAAGATGTTCCAGCGCCTCATGCTGCCAATGACTACTCATCAACAGATGCATTCATCGAGAGAATTTCAGATCATCTGTTGCTCCAATGTTTGTGGTATTTTTAAAATAAAATTAATGATTTATCCATACAATTTAATGCGTAAAACTAAGGTGAAGTATTTCCTAAGGTCCTCCCTGATTATGTAAACTTTTGGAACGGACTCCTGTAGCCTTGGAGTGCCAGGTCAATCACGCTAACTTTTGATTAAATTGAGATGCCAAGCATATGTAACGTCACAATCATGGACACAAGTGCATCCACTAAGTGGTTGAGAAGTTTAACTAGTGTCAAGGCAGCGACTACTTTATCCACCTGGAAAGTCTTCAAATACTCCCAGATTTCAGCGATATCGTGAGTTAAATTTGCATGCTATATTTCGCATATGGAAACAAGAACATAAAAGAGAATATGTACATATAAAGACTAGAAAAGAGGTTTGTCTAGTGACCAAGTGCTAATACACACAAGATGCAATCAATGTCATAACATTTTTTTTGTGGCAAACTCACCTTTCCATCATACTCTCGGCGAGATAGCACCTCCGGTGCAATATATGCTGGCGTCCCGACTGCTGATTTGGGCCTTGAATGCAATACTGACGACTGATACAAAATGGTAAAAACAGTTTTTGTGAGAATTTACAGATGCTGATAACTGGAAGGCTTAATACGTGGGTTCAGCGACAACCTTGGAGTAGCCAAAATCGCATATTTTGAGCCGTGGAGCTGCACTGCCATCCAAGAGAACATTCTCCAGCTTCAAATCTCTATGGCATATTTGCTGGTATATGAAATTATTGTCCCGAGAATTAAGTTATTAGAAATACAGCACACCAGAGCTTCGCACATTCATAAAAGAGCAGAAGGTTTACAGTAAAGCCAGTAATTCCATTAATTGTTTTTGAAACACTGGGCACAATAGTCATTTGTGCTTCAGGAAAGCGGATTGCTATTTTGTATGTAAATTAACATAAGAATAATCCTGCTAGTGTGTTTCGTACCATGTGATGGCAGTAGCTCACACCACAGATCAACTGCTGAAAGAAATACCTTGCCTGCATGAAGCAATAAAAAAAAATCAAGTATTGCTCTTCCACCCAAAGTGATAAGATTAAAAAACAGAAGAAGAATAAATCACGAGACCTCGTCCTCACTGAACCGCCCACGATCACATATGCGCTCAAACAGCTCCCCGCCAGCTGCAAACTCCATGACAATCATAAGATTTGTCGGCGTCAGTACCACCTGCAGAATTCCCACACTAGAACAATTAAAATCATGTGCATGTGTGCGCGCGCTTTAACAGGGAACTAGTAAAGCTAACAGCACAATCATATTCCAGGGAGTAAAAATATGATATTCCAGTGCAAACAGAAAGATATGTTTATATGTTTCAGGTACTAGTTGCCACGGAGAACCAATCAGAATCCACGCCCAAATCACACAAATAGGAAGGGGAATGATCTAAACGAATTAAGGAAAGTGGGCAAAGGGAAGGGGAGTATCAAAATTAGGTGGCAATCAAAAGATTCCTCAGTTACATGCAGTTAAGGGATTTTTTTTTTTTTACAAAAAACAGTTCATCCGCACGATTTAATTTGCGATGAAGACGCGGCCATAATAATGTAAAAATTAAGAAAACAGAACAATATGGTCCCATGTGGAGGACGAACCAACCTCCTTGAAGCGGATGATGTTGGGGTGGCGCAGCGAGCGGTGGTTGATGATCTCCCTGTACACATTCTCGTCAATCTGCAGGGCACAGATCCAAAACAAACGGCACCCGATTTAATCCACCACCGAACAAACAAGCCGTCCGTCCGAAGTTTTATCTATCTATACATAAATAAATAGTAATAAAAACGGAGAAGGCAGGCAACAAAAAAACAGACGAACCCGGTGGCCGCGGTCGATGCACTTGACGGCGACGAGCTCGCGGGTGTCGCGGTTGCGCATGAGGCGCGCCACCCCGAAGTTGCCCGACCCGATGTCCCGCACCGTCTCGTACTTGTCCATCCCTCCTGCTCCGCCGCCGGTCGGGCCCAGGGCGTCGCCGGCCTCCCGCACGCGTGCGGCCTCCATGGGGCCCAAGGATGGACGGACGGAGCCCGCGGGGGAGACGGGAGGTCCCCGGCTAGTCTCCGGCGGCGGCGGCGGCGGCGGCGGCGGCGGCGGGAGGGCGGGAGGAGGAGGCGCGGTGCGGTGGGGGGCTCGTCGGTCGGTGCTTGGTAGGTTTGGTTGGGTGCCGTGCGTCGCGTCGCGTCGCGTCGATGGTGGTGGCGGGCGCGTGTGTGGGGGCGGTGCGGGCGTGTGGCGCGGGCGGGCGGGATTATATACTTGGGCAGGGGAGAATCGCGGCCAGCGAGAGGGGATGTCTGGTGGGCCACGCCGCCGGCTGTCCATGTCGGGCCCAGCTGGCTGGCCTCGAATCCCCTCGATTCGCCGCTGGATTCTTCGATGTGTTCTAACTAGATTCAAACGGGGCGGCTCGCCGCGCGGCACTTGTTGTTTCTTTTAATTTCTTGTCCGTGGTTATCATATTTTATACAGATTATTAAAAAAATAATTCATATCCACATGTATAAGCAAAAATGTGGTACTTGGAGTTATACCATATTTGGTTTGTGCTAGATCAGAAAGTTGAACACGGGTCTATAGATTTGAAAGCAGACTTTATAATCGTATGAAATCAACAATCACCACATCATGCAATCAAAATCTTAAGAAACAGAAAGATCAGAGCAACGATGAATCTCACAGGGAAAGTAATAGAAATTCACACCACACGGACATAATATATATGCTCGCATGGAAGTAGTAATAGATACATAAGTATTGACCAGACGGGAAACACAATCTCAAACATTTAATGAGTTTCATGTAACCGATAACAATTGAAAAGTCAGTGCAGCTAGTCTCAACAACATTAACAATGAGACATCAGAAACAAAGACCACAGCTTGCAGGGGGCATTCACGGACAGAGACTTACATCAAAATAAGTCTGTGCTGCAGGAACAAAGTTCAGAATTAATCGAGACCGTAGTTTTGTGGATAGAAACAACAATAAGTTTGGTTTGGCCAGACCTTCAGCCGCATCATCTCTGAAGAGCGTCGTAATATCAGGAATGCGCTTGACTAAGAAAACCTAGTCATGGCTTATCGTAAGTTCTATTTCCTCAGCTTATTTCTAAGGACTATAGCTTGTTTTAATATGGATATTAAATAATTAATAGTTACCTACCTTCTCAGACCCATGGTTTATATCAAGACACTGTGGTGCATTGTGTGAATCAATTCTAAAAATCTTAGCACCTAAAGAGAATAAATATAGAGATACTTCCAAATATAGCAACATCACGCTATTGAAGAAGCATCACAAATTGTATTATTTCACTGTTTTTTTGTCAGATTTCTTAACATATCAACCACTCTTAGCAATACAGATGGTAATGTTATAACACCTTGTTATTACAAACATAGTAACTGGTTGCCAAGGGATGATATAATCTTGTCTGTAATGTGAATGGTAAGGTATTGAGCTTAATCTTCAGGCCTAGGAGATGCAATGGATACATGAAGAAATAAAAGAATAAGAACAGGTTGGTCTAAAGAAACGACCATATCTACTACAATTATGTATTCAGGGATCTTGAGGTACCCTAACTACACAAAGTGGAAACAGATCAGTAAACCGAGACAATTCTTCCATTTTTCTAGTCGACCATTAGAGTGGCAAATTATACCCTTGGGCGCCACAAAGGATTCGAGGTAGAGGAAACAGTCCCCAGCAAACCAGAACACGCAAGGGAGAGAAGCCAGGGGCAAACCTTGGACCACCGCTGTGCCTCCTTTTGCTGCCTTGCATGAGGAAGTGGGTCAGGGTGGAGGAAGCGGCGCTCGGCTAGACAATACTGAGATGGGGGAGAAGCGCACAGGACGACAACCTGCATTCCTCCTGTTTGAAAGATTCACCCTCTAGCCTGCAGAGCAAAAGCAACTATTTAACATGCAAAAAACACATCATAGATCTGGATCTTAGGAAAAGTACAGCAGAGACTCATTTACAATTGATGGGTAACACAAGAATAACTAACAAATTGTAAACTTTCTGCACTAAACTAAATATATAATAATGAGTTCACCATGCCACATATTTTTCGGCAGCAAGTAACAGAGCACGTAAGTAACCTTAAATACCTTTCTCTGAAGCGGGAAAGGTATACTACACCTCAGGTCTCACGAGCTAGTGTTAAAAGTTTATACAATCATCAGTAGCATTTTATTATCTGCATCTTGGGAAAAGCTCCAGCAAATAAAAAGGAAAAGACAATACATCCATGTGCAGATTTTGGTAAAGGAAAACTTGTGCAGATGCAGCACCACTTATTTGGTTGATAAGAAATTTCAACTCAAGCTCTAGAAAGGCCAAATGACGGGTGAGGCAACTTGCGTATAGATTATTATCATCTACTCCTGCAATCAACAGAGCAGCCTGGGAAGGCTGACATGACATGCATACAGTTGTAACTCTAATACTCAGTAGGAGAAATAACCATCCACACTGGGCTCAGCTAAATTTTAAAGGCAATCGCCTGGACTGGGATCATCTAAGCTTTTTAAAGGCAACGACCTGGACTGAAAAAATTAAGTATATTGACCTGAAACAAATTATTCACCATCATGCACACAACACACATGTACACACATGCATTACCCGAATAGTTTTTTCCAATATCAAGACAAATGTAGGCAGAACAAAGAAGAACCGAGGGGGCATTTACACAAAGAAAACATATATAAGAAATAGGCCTAGTTTTGTACTAATATATTTGTGGTCACGGACATCAACCTATATTGAAAAAATATCATAAAGGTCTTGGCGCCCAGAGACGCGAGCAACATCAGGATCTTAATAATTTCTGTTGATAATAAGTACACGTGCATAACGTACTTTACCTGAAACGTTACAATCAGAATCTGAATTTTTTATGTATTCATTGGACAACTTAAAATAATAATCCAGAATCTAGCATAGAAACAAAAGCGGCATCAGTTCTCAATGGCACCTGAGCAAATCAATAACAAACTAAGAAATCAAAAAATATTGTGGGAGTGTAAGTGAAGACCAACAGAACATACACATGGAAGGCATATATTAAGATAAACAATGGAAAGCCAGCATGAGTTAATTAGAGAGAAATGTCAAGGAAAGAAAATAGTCCTAAAAATTCCACCATAGTTGAACCTAGAGCTCGCGGAAGCACCACTTTCAAATAAATGTAAATGGAAGATATCATGCTCTAAAAAGTTTCTTACCTGCGTCAAGTCACTGAACCTAGAGCATGGTCATCTAGCTAGAGCTGTTAAACCTGTCAACAGAGAAAACAAAAAATAAAATAAATCTGCTATTGTAATAAATATTAGTACTGTGTAATGAGGTAAAAGAGCACTCAAACTTGTAGTACCTATTTGACATAGATGTGTGGAAACTATATATAACCAATCAGGTCTGAGAGGTTAGTCATGTAGTTTTTTCGACAGAAACGACAGTCCATGTTAAATGGTAATGTATCCAGCAGAAATACAACGACATTAGGAAGCATTGGCCTTTGTTTATCCTTCTTGCAATATCCAGTGAAACATGACTCTCTTGTTAATTCATGTATTATGCAATTGGTCTTTGACTGCAGCCACAAAAACATTGTGTCAAGAATAAATTTATCTCAAGCAATGCACTTACAAAGCCATCAAATAAATGGTACAAAACAGCCAGTACATAAACTGTACTACACGCTAGACAGAAAATGTGAAAGTGTCAACATATGAATCAATATTCTTATCATCTTCTCTGATTCTATGATGTACTATTAATCAGGGTGACTATATTCTGATCTTATCCATTGCAGACCCTTTTCACCACTTATCATACCAACAAATATGACACCACAACTCTTCCATTCTATAATTAGCAGTCTGTATATTTATTTAAAAGATCCAATGAAGATCCTGAGAAATAATTCTAATACCACAGTAAACAACACATACTAATTTATTTTTTCGAAAAGAAAACGACACAAACTTTGAAAATTGATCCTTTCCAGAAAAGAGCTTTAAAAAAAGAAAGCACACGAATATTTAACCTTGGAAGAGGATTAAGTCGTGTTTCTGAACCCAGCAGCGATCATGCCAGCTTTTTGCAATGTATAGTTTGCTAGCAATTTGGCAAGTCTGCAATGCCCTAGAAAGAATATACCGTGTTAAAACCATAAGAGCATCATTGAGTGATCTACCTAGCTACTCCATGGTAAAGAAATTATATGCCACATGTAGTGCTTGGAACAAAAAAGAAATAAATCAGGAAAACGATAGCACCAGTTTACCAAATTTCACCATAAGCTAGGTGCATTGCCCCATTGTGTAACCAAATGCAGAATCCTAAATCTAGAATACGAATCTCAATAGCTATAAAAGGGACGCACCGAATATCCCAAAGAAAGCAAATAACATTGGTATTTACTGAAGCAACATTTTTATCTCCATTTTAGAAAATAATCATCACCGAGAGCATTATTATGGGATATCACACAGTTCACGTAGCAGGTGTAAATAGTTGTTCTTACTAATAATATAAACTAATGCAACACGAGTGTATGTATACATATTATTTGTAATCTCACAAACCGGTTTTCGGATGCAAACGATCTAGAAATGAGTTGAAAACTTATCGCAAATCATACTGTAAGAGAATACATAGAGAAACACAAACGGCGACAGTGAAGAGAAGAAAAGAGCAGGGCTAATATTTCTACGACATCAAGTATGACATGTTTTCCTTCCTATTACCTGCAAGAAACCCCTTCATAGGCAAGAAATGCCTTCATAGGCAGATGGCTAAATCTCATGACATTGATTTATCTCAAAGCTCCTCCAACAGAACAGGACCAACCATAGCACTGGGAGAAGGAAAAAGATAGCTGAATAAGAAAGGTGAACAAAAAGAAAAGTAGCATCTTCATGGACAGTCCATACCTGCAGCAGCCGTGCTCCCTCAAACTCTCACCCGAATACAAATCGACTGGATCACACTACAGAATAAACACAATAAGGAAAGACCATGAGCACCAACAGATCCGAGCGAGAAATCAAGCAACCATATAATGAAGGGTTGTGCGGAAGCAAACCTGAACCAGTTTCGCGAGCCATGGTCGATCTCCAATCCATCCTCTAAAACTAACGTGCAGAAGAAGATGAGTCAGTCACCCTTAAGTCCTGAAGCTCGGGTGGATTTCTTCTGTAAGAAAGAACGACGACGACGGTAATAAATAAACTGTACAGTAAACTCTTGGACAGCGAGTTGGAAATGATAAATGGAAATTCTAATTCAAGTATTAACCATAACAGAACAATTCTCATAGCCCAAGCTGAATAAACATCCAACATAATTACACGTCATAGATTGCATGTCCTACTCCTCTCCTGAAATGAGAGGCTTCAATGATATATACTCTGCTAATGTGATTGCTCGCTAAGTTGCTCTTTCCTTATGGTTGACGTTGAAAATCCATAATTATTATCAACCTTGCCAACATAATGACCACAAGATCTAACAAATTAAAATGGAAAGAAACATATATTGTTGAAGCAGAGGACCTAAAAAGGAACCCAATGTAGAAGAATGAGAAAAGATTATACGGTGGCAGCTATGTGTCCGGGCGGTGCCAGCTGCTTCCCTATCTGCTTCCGGCGTCTCTGCTGTGCTTCAAGACGGTGGCAGCTGTGTGTATGTTGTACTCGGCAGCCTGGACATCTTTCTCATCTGTTTTCAGCTGCAAACAGGCAAATGTTTTGTAAAAAGTAGAGCAAAACGGAGCTGCAAATCAGGTGCGTTGTGCTAAAATAATTTATATTTTAACAGGAATAATCTATGCAGTAGGAGGTGAAAAAAGAAGGCGCAGTACATGGACAACAGAATAAAAGTGGCAAGACAATAAGCAAGCTACAGAATTGGCACAAAAGTATCCAATGTCATCAATACATTTTATATCCTACTACAGAACACATCAATTTCTTAACTCGGGCACACTGTTTACTCAATCCACTACTCTGACCTGAAAGTAAATCTGATTGAAGAACAGGACAACAAAACACCCAATGTACATTCAGCAACTTGTGCAACGGCAACACTTTCTTTTTCCTCTCGCTTGCCAATGGATCCCACATAGCACAAGCACACAAGCTCAGGTCCTACGCCCTAGTTTACCACCGAAAAACACTGGACCTACACCAAGAAAAAAATGGAACGGTGTTACCCTATGCATTGGTGACAAGTCGTTGTGGATATTGAGGGGGAAATCAAATGAACTGGGAGAAAGTTGACAAAAACCAGTTCTGCATCTCAACTTAACCAAAATACCAAAAGAGTATGAAACAAAATATGAGAACCACCTGCTTGGAATTTCGTCAAGCACCTTGTAGGCATAGATAAACAGAATCTGCAGAAACAAATATGATTTTTTGGGATTAAATCGAGAGAGAGAAAGAGAGAGAGAGAGAGAGAGAGAGAGAGAGAGAGGTGTGTAACTGGTTCAGGAAAGGTTTCAGAGGGGGAGGGAGAGGGATTTCGGCTGGGCTGGGCACCTTGACAGGAGGATCGAGCCTCCCATGGCTGCAGCTCCTCCTCCAGGGCCAGCGCTGCCCCAAGCCCCTCCTCCACCCAGCGCCGCCCCCAGTCCCTCCTCCACCCAGCACCGTCCCCCTCTCCTCCTCCTCCTGTTGAGGCTGTGCCAGAATCCTCCTCCTCCTCCCGTCATCCTTCCTCCCACGCATCTAGCCACCAGCCAAGAAAAACGACCAAGAACACGGGAGATGGAGGATGGTGTTGGGGAGGCGATGACAGACGAGCTTCGGCAGCGAGCAGGGAAGACGGCAGGGGCCAGGGGCGGAGGGTGGCGGCCGGCGGCTGGCGGCGGCAGGGAGGAGGAGGAGAAGGGGCGGGAGCGGGAGGGCGCGAGGGGCAGGGTCGCATGCGGCGTGGCGGCTAGGGTTTTCTAAGGCGTGGTGAGCAACTTATATACCTCACTCGCAAAATGACCAAAATGCCCAGAGCGGCTCCGTCGGAATAACGGCCACTGCCACCGCGCCCGCGCACGCACATGGCTGTGATACCCGGGTCACACTTCCACGTGGGACCGCAAAAAAATGGGGCCACCCGCAGCGACTCGGTGCGATGTCCAGGCGTGTAAAAAAGCGCCGGCCAATGGGGATCTCTAGGGAATGGACGGGCAGGATGGATCGAAGCACCAGATCGACGGCCAGAATGCCTAATCGCTGTGAAGCCTCCTACTCCCCCCATGATTATACTCTTTAGATTTGGTTTTGCGCCGGAGTTAATATCACTACCTATATAAAAGCTGAGCAAAATAGCGAGCTCTCAGCGCTCCTGCTACTGTAGTTGCAACAGTAACGTACAGTGTTGAACAGTTCTTTCATCCGTGCCGTCGCTCGACGATCGGACAATCCAAACAGCACGCCTGTGACGCTTTTCCAAAAAAGCCCTTCCCAAAAACAAAAAAAAAACCGCGGTCCACATTTTCACGAAGAAAAGGACCTACCTAAAATTAAAGCAAAATAGGAGTACTTTTCTAAAAAATCATCCAGAACTCCCCCCCTTTCTCCTTCTTCTCCGCGCGACGCCGGATTCGCCGCGCCGCCGCCGACGCGCTCCCCCGCCGCTCCTCGCCTCTCCTCACGAATCCACACATACGGGGGGCTTCGCCGTCGGCGCATCTGCCTTCTCGCCGCGGATCGCGGCCCAACACGCCGCCGGCGCGCCGGAATAGCAGTCGCCGCGACCGCTGCCCAACGCCGCCTCCGCGCGTCGCCGGCGCTACTCCGGCGACCCAAAATGGGCGGCGCCGCCGCCTGCGGGTAGAGCGCGATGAGGCGCGTCCAACGTGCCCACGCGCGGGTCGTGGCTCACCGGCGGCGAGCTCAGCGCCGCCGCGGCCAGATTTGGCCACTGTGACGTCAGCGCGACGTCACAGTGGGCCCCACACGTCAGATTTTTTTTCTTTTTTCTTCTTTTTTTGAAAAAATTGCCCAACTTATTTAAATAATTCTGAAAAAATTCTAAATGATGTAAAACCAACAATTTTAAATATGTCCACCAGAAAAACATAAAAAATATATGAAAGCGGCCACATAAAAAAATGATGACTAATTAAGACATGCGATTGAAATTCAAATTTGAATATTTGAAAATTTTAAGTGCCTTCCAAATTGTTCATTTCCTAAATAAATTTCTAAATGATGTAAAATCAACAATTTTAAATATGTTCGCCAGAAAAACATAATAAATATATCAAAGCGGCCACATAAAAAAATGATGACTAATTAAGACATGCGATTGAAATTCAAATTTGAATATTTAAGAAATTTAAGTGCCTTCCAAATTGTTCATTTCCTAAATGCTAAAAGAATTCAATATGGATAAATTCCAAGTTTGAACAGTTTTCCGAAATCTGAACAATTTCAAGCATAAGTCCACCCTATTTAACCAATGAGACGTGCGATCAAAATTCAAATTTGAATATTAAAAATCTTAGGTGCCTTCCAAATTTGTTCATTTTTGTAAACACTAAAAGAATTCAAATATGGATAAATTCTCAATTTGAACAATTTTCCGAAATCTGAACAATCTTCAGGCATAAGCCCACTCTATTTAACCAATTTCATTAACACATAAAAAACGTCGCCAATTCATGACATTTGATCAAATTCGTAATTCGAAGATTTCAAATTTTTACATGCCTTCCAAACCTTAGCATTTAAAAAACGTAAAAAAGAAATCACATACGAATGGCTTCTCACTATTAACAATTTAAAAAAATCTACTTAATGTAAATTTAAAAAAAAAATTCGATACATTTAAATTTAAACAACTTTTGACTGCAGACATTTTCAAAATTAATTTTTTGACGCCACGGTATTTACAAACGTGACATCATCTACTTAATGTAAACTTTTTTAAAAATTTCAATACATTTAAATCTAAACAACTTTGACTGCAGACATTTTCAAAATTAATTTTTTGACACCACGGTATTTACAAACGTGACAAATATATCAACATGCACATAAAAAAATGTTCACTGCTTATGCCATAAATTTGCTAAATGTTTGCAACTGCGAAAGAATATATCAAAGTCCTTAGAAAAAATACATGCAACACATTTGAAAAAATTCAGTTTGCCAAAAAAAAATAAGATACTCTAAAATATATACATCCCACGTATTATCTCACATATTGCATATTCCCTAATTATGGAGTTCAAGTAAATATTTATGGCATTTCACTACTCTAATTTGAAGAATGTTAGTATGAAATCCAAATGAATTTCCTCTAATTAAGGATTGACTTTAACAAATGCTCATGTACCGAATCCAAATGAATACATGTGCATTTCCACCCATTGTAGAGTAAAATTTAAAACTAATAATTTTAAACATTTCAATTGCTTAAAAATTGTAGATATTCTAAAATATATCAACATGCTCACACAGAAAAAGGCCAACTATTTAGAGGGAAAAAATGTTGGAACATTTTTAGTTGGTGAATATTTGAAGAAAAAGCAAATGCACTCCCCATAATTGTGTATGGTCCAATTTAACAAATGCTCACACTACGTATTTCCTCTTATTATGGACTCTAATTGATCATCTCAATTAAGCAAAATATTGGCATAAAACTAAATTAACTTTCTCTAAATATGAAATTGAGATGCAATTCCTCAAATTATATATTCACTTTACTATATGCTCATACAATGCACATCTTTTGATTACAAAGCTAAATTAATAATTTAAACCAACGTACAAACATAATAAAACATTCAAATTTGCCAAGTATTCGAAGCTACCGTAGCATTTAAAAAAAAAATTGGTCAGCATTTGGACATAACTCAAATACATTTTCTCTAATTACAGTTAAGAATTCATGGCAACATAGACACATATTTAAATACTTCAATTTGCTAAATATTTGGATATTCTCTAAACTATATAACAAATGCTCCGAAAAAACAACACTAATTATGTATGACAAAACACATAACATATTTACACAATTCAAAATAGTCAATATTTGGATGAAATATAGACAAACTTTCCCCATTTGTTAGCACGAATCCAAAAAATATACAGTACCACTACCTACATACTTAACTTAAATATTATTTGAAAAAAAGAAGCACATTCCAACATTTCAAATTGCTAAAATATTTGATGTACCCCAAAATATATCAACATGTTCGACAAAAAAAATTGATACTTCTAATGCCAAAATACAAACAAACTTAAACATTCAAATTGCCTAATATTTGTATACATTCTAGGTGCACTTCATCTAATTATGAATTAAAATTTAATAAATGCTCGCAAAATACATTTCCTCTGATTATACTATGCAATCAAAAAGAAAAGAAAAAGGTACCAACCATTATTTGCACTACTTATAGCATAATGCAAACGTATTTCAAGATTTCAATTCAGCAAATATTTGAGGAAAATCCAAATTAATTCCCTCCAAATTATGGACAGACTTTAATATATGTCCACATAATGTATTCCATTTGATTATGCAATTCAATTAAATTTTCAAGTCAAAATGAAAACTTATTATACCTTCCCAAATTGTTTAATAATCTACAATTAGTAATTTAGCTGAAATCTCTCTAACTATGCACGTAAAATTAAAACATGCTTCGTCCACTAAATGTTTGCATAAAATAAAAATCCATTTCCTCAAATTATGGATTGAATTTAACAAAATTCCTTACAATGCATTTCCTCAAACTATGGAGTTAAATTAAATATTTCGATATTTACGACAAATTACAAAGATACTTCACCATTTCAATTTATGGAATTAAATTAATTCAACGAATGCTGTTTATTTACAATAATGCACATTTTAGTATGAATATGCAGAGAAAATAAGAATGTTTCCCATCTAAGCGATTTTTGTTACTTAATCTTCTCAATTTTAAATCATTCCTTTAATACGCTTTGGACATCTGCAATACTTTAATAAAGCATTGTTTACGTAATATTACAACCACAACTCGCCAATAAAAATTTAAAAACTAACAAAGGCGCGTCGTGACGACGCGTAAAATTCCACTAGTTGTTTGTTTGATATAAGAAGGAAATATCATGATCTGGACTCTGGAGAGGGGAGAAAGAGGAAAAAAATATCCATTTGGTATCCATGTAGGAGTACCTGTGTCAATCAAACGAACGATCCCACTAGGTATCAGTTAAATGTTTTCCTCATCGGATCACAACGTTGTCACATCGTCTTTACATCTTTCTTTATTTTTGGGCTGCCCGATTCTTAAATAAACACTGTACTTCATAATCCCTCCGTCAAAAAATAAGTGTCTCAGATTTGTCGAAAAGTGGATATATCTAGACATGGAACACTAGACAAAATTGTTCGTTGGACACGAACACAAACTTCGCGAGCCCCATATTCGGTGGCTCATACTTTGTCTTGTAAGGCGGAGGGACCTCAATCAGTAGTCTGGTTGGAGGATCCGCCAAATTTCATCTCTGAGCCGCTGGTGAACGATGTAACTTTATTTGATCAGTAATAGAAGGCGGTGGTAAATTCAAAAAAAAAAAACTTCGCGAGCGAGGAGGATCCCTAAAAAAAATACAAAGAGGAAAAAGAAACCGGAGGACGGAGAGGGAGCGATAAGATTATCTCCCCTACATGATCATTGAACAACATGACATGAGCACCCATTAGTTGACGAATGATGACATCAAACCGTTAGCTATTAATATGTTATGAGCTCTGAAAATATGAATCCTTTCATTCAAGTAAGATGTAATCTTCCCCCAAATTGCTCCGTCAAGAGCGGTGCGACACGAGGCTCAATCTCTTCACGAGCCCCATATTGTTTCAGAGCCATATTGACCCTTTTACCCTTCCTTTCTTCAGTTTCCCGTGGTCAAGCTCTCTCCAATCTCCTCCTCTCCCTTTGATTGTTGCTCGAATGAGCTTCAACCTTTCACAAAATTGTTGCACTATGGAAGCAAAAGTTTCTCGATCAGATTTCGCGAATTATGATTACACACAAACAATAAGATGACACAACCAACCTAGCATGTGCACACAAGGGTCCTTTTTTTCGAACAAGGGAAGGACGCCGACAGGTCCAAAGCTGCATTAACTCGGTGTAGAAATTACATAGAGGCCCTCCCTCAAACCAAAATAAGAAACGCTATCGGGTCCATCATACCCTTCCTTCCTTCAGTTTCTCATGGTCAAGTAGGGAAGCTCTCTCAAATCTCCTCCTTTACTTTTGATTATTGCTCGAAGAGCTTCAACATCTTACAATATTGTTAACTATAGAAGCAAAAGTTCTTGATTAGATTTTTTGAATTGTTATCATACCCAAACAATAAGATGACACGACTGACTTGGTCGTGTGCACACAGGGGTCCTTTTTTCGAACAAGGGAAGGACATTGACGGGTCCAAAGCTGCACTAAACGGTGGTAGAAATTACATAGAGGCCCAACCTCAAACCAAAATAAGAAACGCAATCGGGTCTCTCGCCACCATGGCCATTGTTGGGCTCGACCTCGCGGCCATCAGGCTCCACTCTGAGGATGAAACAACTTGGAGAAGAGTCGACGTTGTTCACTGCGACGGAGCCCTTGAAGATACTCCACGTGAGGAAGAGAAGGATAGAGCAACACCAGTGTCCTAGCGTAGAGTGGCCCCTGCAACCACATGGATAACAGTGACACAAGATCATCGCCATTGATGACCTACGTTGAGCGCAACTCAAAGATCTTCCCGCGAGGCATTCGATCCGGCCGCTCTGCACCACTCGTCACCACCAAGGAAACCAGATCGAACGAGGGGAGGGGGCAGAACTGAGCATCACCGCGGTTACTGAAGAGAGCCTCGCCGGATTCCGTCGCCAATCGCCATCCCTGCCCCGCAGAGTCGCCAACATCTTGATCCGAACACAAACCACCCCTGCGTCAGCGAGGTAGCGGCTCCAAATGGCATCTCACCAGTCCACCACATGGTCGTAAATACAAGCCATCCAACTACTATGAGCAGGAGGGTCGGGCACCCTCTCCCTACCGTCCTCTAATCTGATCGGCATAGCCGCCAGAGAGAGAGGAGAGGGGCAGGTGGAAAAGCGACGACTCTCAAAAGGGAGGGAGGAGATAGGGAGAGGTGAGAGAGAAATGAGGGCCCCACAAGGGTCCTTAGAAAGAGCTAAAGCCGTTATAGAGAATAGGAGTGTACATGTGTTTGTGGTCAACCCGTCCATCCATCCAAACCCATCATATACGCCCCATTGTCATACCTAGTGTGATTAAATCTTTGACACTGTCCTTACAATGTTGGACAACCCTGCTTCATGCCGTTCGCGGTCTCAAAGCGTAGGGTCCTCTGTCTAGGAGGAGGAGACATCAGAGCACATTCAACCAGTTTGAACCCATGTAAAACAATGACCTAACATGTCTTACTTGGTGTTTACGAGCTGATTTTAGTTTATGTGTTCAGGAACAACCCGACACTAACCCGACACAAGAATTTCGATCCTAAAAGACAATTTGCTTGAAGACCTAAGAAGGTTCGAGGAGATGACATAAAGCACTGCGAGGATGGTACAGTTAAACTTCACTCGTTTCCACAATTGACACAATATATATAATTTTTCTGAAGTAAAAAAATCTAAGTTTGTCCAACTTTATAGATAAAAAATATAAACATTCATAAAGTAAAATAAATAAACTATGAAAGCACATTTCGTGATGAATCTATCCATATTGATCTTGTATTTCTAAAAATGCTGTCAGTTTCCTTTGTAAAGTTGCTCAAAATATTTAGGACAAAACTTATATCCATATATTTTAGAATTGAACCAGCACTGCTAAATTAAATTTATTTAATTGAGAATCAGCTAAGAACCTAGACAACAAATACACTATTAATCTCCATGTTCGCTCCCACATGTGCTTTACAGGACATGTCGTTTTATCATTAATTTGTACGTACCCTGTTACTCGATAGTTCATATGCTGTTCAAAGGAGGAACAAAGTAAAAGAAAAAGGATTACTCGTACGTGTACGCACTTACAGCCTTCACTTTCATTATCGTTTGATTTCCTTCCCCGGGAGACATGGCGCCGTACAAATCATGGCACAGGGGGCTCCTCATTGCGCTCCATGTGATGAACGGTACGTCCGGCATGCAGAGGGCACCGATTAACAGCAATTAGCAATAGTCTTTTCACGCCCTGTTTTGTGATTTTGTCCAGATACATTGCTTGAGTATCATGCTCGTCTCGTTTAACCAGGTATTCTCTCCGTTCCAAATTAGATGACTTTTATTGTCCATATATGGATATATCTAGACATGTTACAAGTATAGATACATCTACATTTAGATTCTTTTTGAAGATTAAGAAAGATCCGAAATAACTTGAAATAAACAATAATTGTTCCGAAGGAACCTTCTACTGAGAGTTGACCATTGATACATCATATAAACATAACCTTAATGAATTAACTGAACTTCTTTTACTAAATGGAAGTCATCTAATTTAGAACAGAGTGCGTAGAAATGTCGCATGATGTCGCTCTTTTTTTCATGGTAATACATGTCGTATTTATAAATAAAGATCAAGTTACAAGGCACGTACACACCAATCTTTACATGACTGAAAAGATAGTATAAACCTATGCAAAAAATCAGCGCCTATCCCCCTCCTTCGCCAGCACTGAAGCGACAACCAAAGGGACGGAAGACACAGATCACCTCTTCACCAGAGCTTGACGCGGCTCCATCGCTGATTACCAGCTTTACGGACCTTCAAAGTAGTTTGCCAGAAGCAAAAACATTGTCGTTGAAAAAATCAGACTGGGGCAACATGTTCTCGGACACGCCATCGAACTACAGGACTGACACCCCGTACGACTACGACGTTGAAGGAGAAAGGCAGACTGTCAGCCTCCAACCACAAACTCGGCACAGGATACACCATCTTTCAGCTGTCACCCACGCAGACAACCGTCTGCACGTATTTCTGGACGACACATCCTCTTTGCTGCACCATGACGACGGAAGCAACGCCGCAACAACGGGGATAGAGCAGAAGGAGAGACACACCTGATGGGGTCGTCGGCGCCGCCTCGCCGACACCCCCTAAATCCGCCATCTGAGGAATCGGCGAAGACACGATGCCATCAAATCTGAGACGCCGCCATGAAGTAACTGCCGGTGTGGGAGTGAAGCTCCGGCAGATTTATTCGTCCGGGCCCGCTCCCACCACTCCAACGGCGCACCACGATCAACAAAATCAAACCTTAACTACAAAATCAAGCAGCAGGCAGAGGGAGAGGAGACCAGCACGCACGCCGGCGAAGATCGGGCGGAAAGTGGATCGCCTCTCTGGTCGCCCGGCGGCTAGGTCATGGAGCGAAAACGTTTCGCGTAGCCATGATGTCGGAGCAGAGGTCTTCTATGGTCCAGATAAATCTTCGTACGTTTTTGGTAGAATTTCTTTTAACAGTTGAACGCGGTTATACCGGGGCATTTGGTATTTTTTTCTAATTATTCTTAGGTTAAACTTTATAAAAATTGACTTCAATAAAATTGATACAGGAAGTGGCCATGGTTATTTTTTACTAACTTCCTCGTGCAAGATGTAACATCGAAGTCACGTGTCGGACACATTGTGGCAATACGAGTATAAATCAACAGTGAGGTGATTTTCACCGTAAAGCAATACACACAACCTGTGCGTTCAACGGGCTGACACTTCACAGTAGCGATGCGATGGGTCGTCGGTAGTAGAGTAGTACGTGAACAAACGTCGCGCGCTTGGCCGGTGAGGAACTGATCGCGACTCGTGGCCGTGGACGATTGACACTTGCTAGCATACAGTTCAGAAAAATGGACGAGCAGTTATGGGCGGTTAGAGTTAGACTGCACTGCACAACTCGATTACCATGGCGACTGTTCAATCGGCAGAGAAAGAGGACAGAGTGACCCAAAAGTTGCTGGATGAACGGTAGCTAGCCAGGGACGGAGCCAGGAATTACTAACTATATCAAAGACACCGGAAATGAGCTCCCACTTCGGTGGCCACGTCACCCCAATTAGCTGCTCCGTCCGATCGCAGCGGATCGACGGCCCTCAGCCGCGAGCGCACTGTATTACTGTAGCTAATACTGTAGTAATCTACAGTGCGCGGCGGGAGGACCGAATTGTAATTTGCGAAAAGGACGGGGGGTTCCGTGCGAAACCGTCGCTGCTGCAAAAAGGACCTCCCAAAAACATAAATTAACCCGCCGTCTACTAAATCACGAAGCGAGGGAAAATTCGAAATTACACGAAACTCTGAGGACTTTACTGCAGAAAACGTATCAAACCCCCCTACTCTTTCTCTCTCTCCCGCGCGGTCCGTGGCTCGCCGGCGATGCCGCCGCGGCGCGCCGCCGCCAGACGCCTCCTCGCTCGCATCGGAGACCACCACCGGAACCGCCGTCGCCGGATCTGCCTCATCGCCGCCATGCCACTGCCCCGCCGCCGCGTCCGCGGGCCACCGCCGCCGCTCCGGTGACCCAACGGGGGCGGCGCCGCCACCTTCGCGCTCCCCGCGTCGAGGCGCGTCGGATGCGACCGTCCGCACATCCCGGAACGCCGTCGTTCGGCACCGGCGACCGCCGCGCCGCCGCGGGAGCGCCGCCCACGGGTGACGTCGCCGCTGACGTCACCGCGGGGTGGGCTGGGACGTGGGCCGGCTGCTGGGCTGCAGCCTGCGTCAGCCCTCTTTTTTTTCATTTTTTCTTTTTATCTTTTACAATTACTTTCCTTTTGTTTTATCCTTTGGAATAAACATACACATAAATTTTTAAATTTGTAACAAACACACATATCAGTACAAATATTCAAATACATTTTTCCAAAAATATTTTAATAATACAAATTAAAAATATTGAAAAATTGCTTATTTGTCACTTCATTTCAATTTTTTTAAAATAACATTTTACATCTTATATATTCCATTTTTCTTTTTATCTTTTGAAATAAACATCCACAACAAATTCTGTAAAAAATTATGACAAAATGGAGGGTCTTTTCTGCAAAAACGTCATCACTTTCCCCTTCCCCTTCTCCCTTCTGCGACGCCACCGTGGTCGCCGCCGCCGCCGACGCGTCCAGCCGCCTCGCCGCTCCTCCTCCGACGAATCGAAGCCCCCGCCCGGTCCGCCATCCTCTCCTCTCCATCCTCGCTGAAGGCCGTGTGCCGGGGCGTCGCCTGCTCACTGTAATCGCTACCACCGCGCGCCGTCGCCTCCGAAATCTGCCGCCGTCGTTTTGGACGCCGCCGGCGAACCCGGCGACCATTTGGTCGGCCGCGCCGCCCATCCGCCTTCCCGCGACGCGCTCGTGCGGATCCACGTGGTCCGCGCGTGCCTACGGCGCTATCGCGAGCACGGCGCCGCCGGCGCGTCCGCCACTGCCGCCCGGCGCTGACGTTGCCCCCGACGTCAGTGGACCCCACCTGTCAGCTGAAAAACCAGATTTAAAAAAAGTAAAATCCATATCTTCCAAACCATTATTCAACAAAATGCAAAGAAAATACTAAAATTTGCAGAAAAAAAAGGTCTACATAGCTAACACATATCCATGCGTGCTTACACAATTTTACCAAAAGGAAAAAAAAATTAAGAACTAAAATGACTCTTAAATATTAATAATGCACCTTAGGGAAAACAAAAAATACTAAATGCCATGAAAAAGTACATTAAAATGGTCAAACAATGATTGCTGACTACATATGGCAAAAACCTAACATGTTCATCAAAAAAGAGTGCTAACTATTTTTAACGAATTTTTTTTAAACATACTAATTTGATAAATACTTGGAGGAAAAAAAACGAATGCACTCCCCCACTTATACGAAATTACATTTACTAAATATTCAAATTATACATTCCCTCTAATTACAGACTTAAATTGAATATTCCAAATTGATAATTATTTGAATAAAATCAAAAATAATTTTATCCAATTATAAAATTCAATTCAACAATTATGTATTTCCACCGCTGTAGACTTCAGTTAGCTATTAATGTAATAACAAAATTTAAACATTTTAATTCATTAGTTAGTTATCTACATATACTCCATGCGACAAATTTCATCGAACTCCAACTTTTTCCATACCTAACAGGTGCGGCGTGACGCCGCACTAAATATTACTAGTTTGTCATCAGGGGGGCCAAATGAAGGCTATAAAACTTGAAGGGGGCCATAGGCTTAAAGTTTAGCAAATTTGCTGTCAAATCCACATAATACAGGGAGGTATTCAGAAAAAAAATCAGCATGGGGGTGGCCATGGCCCCTGCTAGCCCCCTGCTGGCTCCGTCCCTGTAGCTAGCCATGGTGATTTCTCGCTGTCGCCCAAAAGATATCGGGGTCGACCGACGGAGCTCCCATTCCTGACGCATCCACCTCATCAGCTATCCGGCAATGCTGTTTGCTTTACTGAGTAGCTTGATTTTGCCTTGATGAGACTGCACACCAGCACAAATGAATCAAGTGGAAATCAATCAGATTATTCCCTCAGCTAGATAAAGCACTAGCTGAAGTGAAGGCGTGTGAACTCGTGGCATGAAAGGGAGCCAACGGGACAAAGATTTGGTTTTGCTGGTGCGAGGATACGATGCGGAGTGGTAGTACCACCTGGGAAATCGGGTCCAGCTCCTAATTTCTTATCCTACAACCTGAACCTTGCAGAAAACAGAGCAAGCAAACGAGGAAGAGATACCAGATCAAACCAAGATAGCCTTTCTTCTTCTTATGAAGCATGAACACAATGGCATGTGACGCCCTCGTATGCTGTTTCTTTCCGTCCCAGCTAGCACCCTGTTTTGCATGCACGCATGAACAGATCATCATATAGTACTGATAGTGCTTAGTGCAGCAAAGAGATATCTGCCAGCATGACATTGACATGTCTGGCCTTGCGATGCATGTAGGACGAGCTACCTATTTTTTAGATGCTCGGACTACTTGTGGCACGAACCGTCCGCTCAGCCTGAACCCACATTTTGTCGGAGTTTTATTCACCGGTATTTAAGTTAGGAAAATGTTAACTATATACTGTATTTTACCGTACAATTGAAGGATCATTGGTGGTTTATCTGTTCATCCCACCTCCCTGACCTCCGCACGTCTTTCAACAATTGTCACTATCATGCTAATCCACGGTGCAACAAAATCAGGAATCTTACACTCCAAATATAAAAATCTTGTGTTCCAAAACTGAACTATTCAGATTCAACAATATGATATATATATCTCAAAAGACAAAGTTGTCTTATAATATACTAGTTAATTGCCCGTGCGTTGCTACGGGTGATAATTATTTGTCACCGGTGTTACATAACCAATTACTGAAGTGCAAATGAAATTATACGATTTTGGAACTGCGTCAACTAAACAAGAAATCAATCATATGAACGCCGCAGATATAACACATTCCTCAGCAAAATGTCAGTTCATGCAAAATTACAGAACAACGCAAGTTCTCTCTACTTCACATCCATAGAAAAAATAATAAATTGAACGGTGACATACCCGTTAAGAACTTATAGATCAAGATTTCTAATATGGCTTGTACAAGCCACAACTGATATTACTTACCATGAGCATCATGATACTTTTGGCACTTACTACTTACCATGAGCATCATGATACTTT
Organism: Poa pratensis; assembly: GCA_947311845.1. Lineage (NCBI taxonomy): Eukaryota > Viridiplantae > Streptophyta > Magnoliopsida > Poales > Poaceae > Poa > Poa pratensis. The sequence continues at coordinate 12,544,109 of CAMZMU010000071.1, forward strand.
TGGCACTTACTATATTACAAGCCACAACTGATATTACTTACCACATCTCATAGAAGTTTCTAAACAGAAAAGACATCTTAAGGGACAACAAGAAAGATCACGACTTATTGAATGATCCTACTGTGATACTATATGTTAGGGAGAGATCAGATAGTATACATTATCTCAAGTAGAATATCCACAAATCTATATTCTTTTGTGGCGACTTACAAATCTTTCTCCTTAAATTTAGGTATACACACATCCACATGAGCATGCTAACATAAGTTACAACAAAATTAGAAAGCTAAAGATAGAAGAAATGCAACCCACCCGGGATTCACATTCCTCTCGTACAGATCTCTCTAGCTTGTTATACTGCTCTGAATCAGCTGTATGATCTCCATCAAAATTCACCAGGATAAATAGATCGTCATACCTATAGAGGTCAACAGAAAAGCAAATTTGGGATCAATTGAATCCACCCACCAGCCTGTATGGCTCAAAGGCAACACAAAAATCATGGTGATACTTTGAATGGCAAGGCAGAAGAAAATACATCATATAGTATAAGAGAAGATCATCTTTCCAACAATAATAAATTATGGAGCAAATTGATGATATTATAGCTGGCGGTAAGTAACAACTTCTTTTCTTAACATAGATAGTAAAGTAAAGTAAAGTGGCACAAAAACATACTACAGTGAACTGACTGGTCAAGACACATGAGATGTCAAGGTTGAAAAATGTAGTTCATCTACAAAAGAATGTCGAGTGCATGAAATAAAGTAACATATGAACAGTCATACCTATCAAAATCAGGTACCATAGTGAGGACAAAATGGGGTTCCATCCCACGTTTAGTCGTGATTCAGCTGCTCTTAAGGATTCTCCCATGGCTTTGATCCATTTCAGCCTAATATACACAAGCATATAATCATGTCAATATGTCATATTGGCTGCACCAGGATTGCATAGGGTAGCTCTGAAGGATATCATTTGTTTGCTGGTTAGCTTGAAAGAAGATCTAGTATCGTTGTTGTAGCAATTGTCCCTGACAGTGATCATGGAAGCAAAATTCGCTCAATCCAGCAAACACGGAATGTATATGCAACAACGTCATCTAAAGATGGGCTAGGTTGTTTAGGGGAGTCACATGACACATCATCTTCAAACGGTGCTCGAAGCTAATATATGCAATTAAAAATGCAGATTTATTCATGATCTGCAGCTCGTATTTATTTATTTGGTACCATCAGGGCGAGCTGCTACATTGTCAAACAAAGGAAATAAAATTGCAAGTAAAACCTGCAAATTTCACAACTCTGAACGGAATAAGGAATGGGTTTGAGATTCTAGATGAAACACACAACGATTTTACCAACGAAATAATTAATGGAGTTGTAATTCCAGGTAAAAGCCACAACAAGATCAAGATGGAGAACACCATGCATAGGGGCACACCTGTTTGATTATCGACTTGGTCGCTGATACCCATGTTGGTGCCTGGTTGATTTTGATTGGCTTGGTCACTGGTGCCGGTCTTTGTACCCAGTTGGTTGGCCTTGTCGCTGGTGCCCATCTTGCTGCCCCTGATTGGTTTGGTCGTTGGCGCTCATCTTCGTTCTCGTCCCGAACGCTTTCCTTCATGGAACGAAGAAGGGGATCGCCTGAGGAGAAGGAAGGAGATGAGAGTCTGCGACCTCCTCGTCGCGGGCTGGCCGAGCTGCAGGAGTTGGAGGGCGGGCGGAGCCGGGTCAACGCCGTGTCGTGGTGGGATCACGGCAGATGCCATGGGTATGGCTTAGTTGGGGCCGAATGGTCGTTGGGGAATCCGGGGAGGGTTTATGCACTCAAGATGTGCACAAGCAAGAACATGCAAGAAACCACAAGAACATGAACAAGAAGCCAAGAAAGCCAAGAACACAAAAACACCACGATGTACCCAGGTTCGGGGCCTTCGTGAGGAAGTAAAACCCCTACTCCTGCCTTTCCTCTCTCAATATATCAGTGTAGTTCTCAGGTACAAGGTGCTCCTCGAGCTGTATGATGCTCAAGTGAGAGCTCTAGATAGAAGATGAAACTATGAAGGGGGAAATGAGCTAGGGTTTTCGCCGTCCTCCTCCCTGGAGGTAGAGATGCCGCATATATACACAGGCCGAAGTACATTTTTACCCCTGCCTACAACTGACAATGGCATGGCCAAAAGGTAGAAGACAAGCCTCTGCCTCCTGCCAGCTCAACGGCCGGACTGTCAGGCCAGCCAGGCCTAGCTTTCCTCTTCCGGTCATACTTCAGTAGCCTGCCGAGGTCTAGCCTGTAGACCTTTCCCGAAATAGCCGAGTCAGCTCCTAGGCCCCCGAGCTTCCGGGAAACCCGTGGACGGACCTCGCCGTCCTCTGAAGCCTCGGGCTACGAGCTCTGCGGCGCCCGTGACCTCTCTGACATGCCTCGATCCTTGCTGCCAACCTCGGATAACACTCCGATCCTATACCTCGGTAGAGAATACCTTATTCCTGTGGTAGCTAGCTGACTGCCCCGAGGTTGATACCTCGGAGGATATACCTCGGAGAATATACCTCGGACGTACACCTTACGTCGGATGACGCCTCCTGCGTCCTTGCTCAATCGTTACCTCGGACAGCTTACTACCTTAACCTTACATGTCTTGACCTCATCATTACCCTACCCGGGGGTAACCCCCCGACAGTAGTCCCCGAAGCTGATGTGGTCTTGCAGCCTCGGATGAAAGGCCGCACCAGGTTCAACCCGAAACCACATGCGCTACGATGTTTTGCAGGTTACCGAACCAATACTCCGAGAAATCCATCGGTCTGTTCCTCGGGCCATACTGCTTTTCCGAAGTATCCGCCGAGATCTCGGACGTCAACCCCGATTTCTGCATCTTTACTGACTTCGGTCAGAGAACACTGTTCACGTGTCCCATCCGTCACTTCCTGGTCCACGATAGTCAAAGCACTCGAGTGCTTTCCACCACGCGGCCCACGTCAGCGGAGGTTTCCCGCTTGCGCCGCTTCGCGCTCCAGTAACCGCGCCGCACGACGGTTTGCCTCCTGCAACCGATCCTGTGGCCTGCTCGCTCCACCGCTATCTTCGTGCCACGTGGGCATTTGTGCACAAACGATCCCACTCGCCGCTCCGATAACCGCGCGGTAGTGCGCAGTTACCGCCCGCGGTTATAAATACGGGCCCAGGGCAGTGCTTCCCTCTTCTTCCTCATTCACTCGCCGTCTCGCCTCCATCGCAACCAGTGCCGCCGCTTCCAGTTGAGAAGAAACGCGTTCCCGCCGCCGCCGACGAGCAGCTCCTTCGTCGCCGCTGCGACCGCGTCACCGGCGCCGCCCTTCAGCACCTCGTTTTCACGGTATGTACTCCCTTTCTTGATACCCTAGGCATTGCTCTAGGTTTCTTCCTCTTCGCGCTTTGGTTCTTCATATGTTCTTGAATAAAATCTATTTACCTCCTCCGGTAGATCTTACTCGCATACTTTTTGGGTAGAAATGAGTTTCATACCTCGGACAGACGTTCGCCTAGCATATTGTGCCTCTATGTACATAAGATAGCCGTCCAACTCCTCCTGAGTTAGCCAGATATAGCCTTAGATTCCAGATTTACTTTTTCCTTTGCTAAACTTCTGTGCATTCTCTGCAGATTGATTCTGCCGAGATGTCTCCTCCTGAGACTTCGGAACAAACCGAGGTTCCAGACCTCGAACTGGAGGTCGGAGAACGAGCCGGCTGGGAAGGTTCGGATGTAACTCCGGACGAAATCCAGTGGCTCAGGGCGACTCGGCGGATTCCCGCCGGGGTAGAGTGTCGCCTGCCAGAGGGCGAACTCGAGCCTCAAGTCAAGCAAGGGGAACGGGTGGTCTTCGTCGCGCACTTCCAGCGCGGCTTCGGACTGCCCGTTAGTGATTTCTTCCGGAGCTTTCGACAAGTTCGGACTCCAGGTTCATCACCTCCCCGCCAACGCCATCACCACTCTCTCCTGCATCGTTTCCTTCTCTGAGGGATACCTCGGCCTCAAAGCCACGGTAGACCTCTTTTCTCGCTACTTCCAACTCAAGCGGCAAGTGATCCCGGATCCAAAGAACAAGGATCTGCCCAAGCAATTAACCGCCTGCGGAGCTGCCACCATAGCTCCTCGCCGAAACTCCATCTTCCCACGTATCACTACTCCGGACACCGTTCGCAAGTGGCTCCGGACGTGGTTTTACGTGAAGAACTCCGGCGAAGAGGACCTCCTCAACCTGCCGGCGTTTAACCTCAGCCCTCCTACAGAACAGCTCAACTGGGACTACACTCCCCCTCACACCGGCGAACTCAAGTCCATCCATGGGTATATTGCGAAATGGCAGGACCCGGAGACCCCGGGAACGACGGGAAAGTCCTGACGGCCGACGACCTGGCCTGCACATTCGTGAAGCGCAGGGTCTCCCCTCTCAGGCGAGGTCTCACAAGATCTGCCACATGAGCGGTCTTTATGACCCCACCCGTCATACGCACGTTGCACTGGACAACGCCGCGGTAGCTCGGCGAGTCCGAGCTATCACCAAGTCCAAGATCTCTGACGCTTGGACATGGGGAAGGGAACCCCACTACCGGACCAATCCAGCGAAACAGGTACGCTATTCCGACGTTTTCTTCGATACTCTTTACCACCGAGGTCTTGCTACCGACGTTCACCTTGACAATTTTTCTTCCTAACTCCTTTTCATATGTCTGCCATACAGCTGTTCGCCCGCCAGACCGCCGAGGATGGAGTCCATCCTGGACCACTTCGGCGGATCTCCCTGTCGAGGACCCACCATCCAACGTGGACCCTGACGACGAGGATTATATGCCCATTGCCTCGGCCCGCATCACCACCGCGGGTAAGCCTCAAGCACAAGCTTCAGTTCAAGAGATTTCGGATGACGAGGAGGGGTTCCTCGTCATGGAACCAATAAACGCGGTACCTCTCTCCCGCCTTCCTCACCTTCCGAACTTTACTCCAGCAACCAGCCGGAAACGCGCTGGTGCCGCAACTTCGGCCGCCGAACCATCCGCCACTGGAGCCTCCGGACCCACTGAGGCTCCGGTCAAGAGACGCCGGCTGAAGAAGTCCGGACTTCCTCCTCATGCCCGGGGGGCAGGAGGCTTCCTACCTCGGATGGGTAACGCTTTGCTTCTATAGCCAACAATGTTTGTTGCTTAAACATATTATCTCGGTATTAACACTTGACCATCTTCTTTTCGTTGCAGTGCCCCATAGACGTGGATCAGGAGGTATCCTCCATGACTGCACCCGTTGGTGCCTCTGAAGCCATGACCACCCCACGAACTCTCGCCCCGGATCTCCTCCACCGAGGTCTGGCCCGGCCTTGGGGAAATCTGCCCCCACCCGAGGTCAGACTTCTCCGCGTCCTCAAACGGATGCGGGGATCAATCGCGCCAGAACTCCGGCTACCGCCTTGCCGGAGCCTCGACTCTCCCCCCGCAGCCAGACTGCCCGCAACCAACAGCAGCAACAGCAGAAGCATCAGCAGAAGCAACAGCCCAAGCAGCAGCCCCAAAAACCAGTTCGCCAGACTACCTTGCCGTTGGAGAAGGGCAAGGAGAAAGAAAAAGAGACGGTGAAGTCTAAGGTCACCCCCAAACCAACATCTGGGTCTGGCACCCTGACTATCTCTTCTCCCTCAAGGATGCAACCGAGGTCTCCTCCCCCGGTGACACGCCGAATTCCTCCATTCGCCGCACCCATTGATGAGACTGCCCCTCCGGCCGAAGAATATGCTCGGAGGGCATCTCTTATATTGGATAACCGGCCTGCTTCAAGCTCCGAGGCTACTTTGGCCTTGGAGGCCTCGGTTAGGGGCATCGAGCAGGGCGGACCGTGGGGATTTCCTCCTCTGCGCACTGATAGTGACCAGAGCCTCGGCTCCTTGGAACACTACAATGCAGACTGGAATTCTGCAGACATGGACGAGGTCTCTTCTGCCTCCTTGACCGCCCAAGGGGACGAGCATCCTGCGGGAGCAGCGCCTGCGCCCGACGCATGCTTGAAATGCAAACTTCTGCTTTGCTTGCTACTCGAGCTGTCAACGTAAGTTCCACTTTCTTTACTTTCATGCAGTATCTCCTCTAATATCCACCATCTCCAGTCCCCGAGATTCGAGGTAAACTATTGACGCTCCGCCGGAGTTAAAATTGTTTGGCTTGAATCTTAACTCTCCATTTTCATCCGACGTATCCAATCCATTTTATCTCACTTTAGCATGCACCTCGGGTACGAGTCCCCGAGACTCCTGTCGAGGCATACCCCGGCAACATTTTCCCAATGATTTGACTCCGAGTCCCCGAGACTCTTGTCGAGGTATAGCCTTTCTAACCGAGCTATATTTTTCTTCCTTGCAGAATGCTATGAACGTCCGCACGGATATCTTTCATACCCTCTTGTTTGACCACAAGAAACTCCACGACGAGCACAAGGCCGTCCTTGCAGAAAAGAACTCTTTGGACGAGAAGCTACAACAAGAGAAAGCCGAAGTAGCTCGTCTGGTAAAGGAGCTCAAGCGCATCACTGAGCTGCGGACGTCTGAAAAAGAGCAGCTGCAGGCGGAAAAGGCCAGTGTTGTCGAAACAGAGAAGAAACTTCGGGAGGATGCCGCCAAGGATCACGAGAATGCGCTCCAGTTAGCCGAGACCCGCGCCACCTCGGCCACCGAGGCTTATGAAGCCCTTCAAGCTTCGGTTAACCAGCTCCTCCCGACGCTGCAACATATCAACCAAGAAATGGACAGTAAGCTTCTTGCCCCCCTTAGCCTTGCTTTGTCCTCAACATTACTGGCTCTTTGCCGAACTGTTTCTTTCATTATTAACAGGCTACCCCTCAGAGCACTTCACCTACACCCAAGTCTCGGCCCGCAATATCACTGCTCGGCACAGGGAGAGGCGTAACGAGACGAACCCCGTGGACCGTTGAGGACCACATCGTGGCCATCAAGTCTCGGATCCATCCCTTGAAACCATTGGGTCGAACTCCTCGACGCAGGTCTGTCTGCTTTCCGAGCCTTATGGCCTCTTGCCGACGCTCCCAAACTACGCCCGAGCTCGCCGCCAAGCTTCGTGAAGCCGAACAAAGACTCCGAGAGTGGCGTTCATCTTCAGCTCGCGCTGGAGCTGATGCCGCTCTCAAATTCATCATGACTTGGTGCGAGAAGATCGACCTCGAAAAGATGGACACTCTTCGCCGAGGCTCGCCCTGGTCCTCGGACCCAATTCTCATCAAGCGCCGCGAAAAGATGGCTGCCTTCTTCGCTGGATATGCCAACACAAAGAACTTGAGCGAAGGAGACACCTACTCCGACGCCGAGGATTACGAGCCAGAAGACGAGGAATACGAAACAGAATCCGACGTCGAGGCCGAGCAAGGTGACGGTGAAACCCGCGAAGCAGAAACCGAGGCTTCTCCACAACCTGATGCCGAGGTTACTGCCGACGTTGCCAGCACTTCCCAGGCTACTCGGCTCCGGACGAAATCCCTGCTGCATCGGCTGCTGCCGACGTAATTCCTGATGCCTCGACCTGAACTTATGCTTGGCCAAAAAACTTCATTAAATCCCCGGTATGCCGGGACGCAGATGTAATCAAACTTAAGTAGTTCCTTTGCTACCTCTATTACTATTATGCTCATTCGAACCATGCTTTTCTAAGCTTTATGTCGAATCCTTTTGAATGATTGCTCGAGTTTACTTTCGTGTTTACTATATTTGGCATTCTTTGCTCTTGTCTGCCTTTCTGGCGTTCGACAGTCGAGTCACAAGATTGTTGTTCATAGCATACAGTACTTGGTAAATTCCGAGGTATGTTTCAAAGTCATCCGACATAAAAAAGAAGTAAAAACAGGGGTTAGTAAACGACATATGCCGAACTGTCTTTTTGGACCGAGTCCCCGAGTTCATTTTCATGTTTCCCATGTTCTTTCGTCTTTGCTCTTGACTGCCATGCTGGCGTTCGTCAGTCGAGTCACAAGATTAGTTACATAGCATACAGTACTTGAAGTTTGAGACGAGGTTCAAAATAGCTCGGCATACGAACGAAGAAAGAGTACAAACAAAAAGAACATGCAATCATAAGAGCGAGGCAGTCCCCGAGCTCACTCTCGAGGTGCCGAAGTTTTATTTAAAGATCAGCCGAGGTACATACATTACTTCCTTCAACAGTAGAAGGGTCGGAGTAGAGCTACATTCCATGGACGCTGAAGCTCCATCGGGTCTGTCCAGCCCATCTCCCCTTGGTCCTGTGCATCTATAAGATAGTATGAATCATTGTGCAGAGCTCGGCTCACAATGTACGGTCCCTCCCATGGAGGTGACAACTTGTGCCGGCCTTTACTGCGCTGCACAAGCCTCAGCACTAGGTCTCCTTCATTAAACTTTCGGGGTTTTACATGCCGGCTTTGATAGCGTCGGAGACCCTGCTGATATATTGCTGACCGAGATAAGGCCAATTCTCTTGCTTCCTCAGCAAATCTACAGCATCTTCCCGAGCTTCTTTAGCCTCGGCTTCTGTGTACATTGCCACTCTGGGCGCATCATATTCAATGTCGGTTGGCAGCATTGCCTCGGCCTCAT